>CM036542.1:10997500-11477500 GCA_020745685.1 Tautogolabrus adspersus
AGAGAGAGAAGAGAGAGTGAAAGCGACGTCCAGTATAGAATTATCTTTTGCAACAAAGAAAATACAATTTTGATGCCAATACTGAGACTGCTCCTCACAGATTAGTGGATACTTTGCAGGGAGAGATTTTTGTTTCCATGCTCCCTGATGTCTCTTTACAACAACACAGAAGTCAAACCAGCCGTTTCCGTCAGCTGGCATCTCACATTCTGAAGAGAAGCCAAGCTCCTTAGTCGAACTGGCTGAACTTTGGATGAAGATCATGAGGAACTATCAGTCTCAACACCTGTTCCTTGTTCCAATGTGTTTTTCTGTACTTCTCCTCCTCCTCCTCTGTTCTGCATCTTCCGCTTCAGGGTCTGATTTTAATTTTGGAGCCAACCCTCGCTTTGTTTGCATTCCTATCCCCATTGATGCAGACCCTGCTTGTTCACCTGTGGCAGCTCCAAGCGTAGGGGCTGCAGGGCCCAGCGGACCAGGCCATCAAAGTGCACCTCCCGCTGGCTGGTGGGGGGCGAGCGAAGAGGCCAAAGCCACCATCCTCCACCTCAGAGAGAGCCTGGTTCAGCAGAAAGAGACCATCCTGGACCAGAGAGAGACCATCAGAGAGCTGACAGCCAAGCTCGCCCTGTGTGAGGGCCTCGCACAGGGCCCCGCTCCTCATGAGGAGCACCACGGAACGGCTTTGCACTCCCAGCACGCAGGGGTGGCCGGCCATCACACATATGCAGACAACGGGCACTATAGCAACCATCAGAGTCACCATGGAAACAGCAACCTCATACCGGACTCACCGCTGTACCACTCTACAGGGGGGCAACGATCTGATGGAGGGCAGATTAGCAGCAGCCAGGGGAAGGACAAACATGTGGCACCAGGGGACATCACATCATCACCGGAGCACATGGAGAGGATGTTGCAGGCACTGAAGGAGAGGCTCAACAATCTGCAGGTAAGACGATACAACAGGAAACTTTTTCAACTATCTGTAAATCAGGTTATTGTAGTCATGGAAACCTTTGCTTAAAGTTTCCACATCTTTAAAGTTTGTGATTGCTTAGTGGTGGATTAAGTTAGAGCTGTATAAATATTATTTAAATTAAGTGAGTAATGAGATCAATTTAGTTTTGATTTGGCACTACTTTACAAAGATTAATTGATTTAAAATAAAAAGGACAACAACGGATTAAACATTACAAAAATGAGTTCAAAGTAAAAGCAGTATGCCTGAGGACTTGTAGGTAAAGGGAGGCTTATAATGTACGGCATGCCCATGTATGGCATTTCCTTGTTTAGAGACATTAATGCTGCTGTCATCAGTGTCCCACAGTGGTATTTTCACTAAGTACTTGAGACAACAATGAGTTACTTAATCGCTTAAAGCCTTTATTTCATCAGCAAGAGAGTCACTTTGATGACCCTCAGTGGACATCTCAGAGCATCAACAGGATCAGGGGTGAACGTCACTGAGTGCGGCCGTAGCTCAGTCTGCTAGGGAACTGGAGGGATGCCAGTTGAAGTCCCGGTAGGGACCATTGTTGGGAATTTGGGACTGGGTACCAGAGAGGTGCTAGTTCCCTTTCCAAGTACTGCAGAGGTGCCCTTGAGGAAATTTTGAATGCCAAACTGCTGGCGCAATCTCTCGTATGCAGCCACTCACTCTGAGATCTCTTCATTTAGTGAATATCCATAGGATCCTGTTTGTGCATGTGTGTGTATTCCTGGCGTATGTGTGTGTAGTATGTTCAATAACATGGTGAAAAAAATTAATTATTAATTAGGTATACTAATTAAATCAAGTATACCTTCTTCTTCTTGTTTGTAAGGTTAGAGTTGAACTACTGGCCAAGCCCAAAATTTGGTGCGAAATTGCGGAGTATATTTGGTCCTGTTTTCCTTTAATTAGTCTATGCATGAACATTTGTTCTACTTATCTGCTGTCTCTCCTACTTGGGTCATGATCACAGACAGATGTCAGGAGCTGCTGAGAGTGTAAGGTGGGTGGCAGTAGTGCTGCGCAGGTCTAACATCAGCAGTAATTATTGTGATCTCCCTTGACAGACTGGTAATCAGGGCATGAACCAGAACAAAGCTTGGATTATCTGAGAGGAAGGGAAGCAGAGGCAGACTCTCTGATGTACGTCGCTTTGGATAAAAGCGTCTGCTAAGTGAATTGTAGACACAGGAATAAATATAGACTAACAGCATACTGACTATTGCCAGATTATAAGTGAATGTTAATAGCAGAGGAAACCCCACAAGTGCTCCTTGAGGCTTGTAAATGATGGATAAGCAGGCAGTCCCATGATCCCTTTGGGCAGGTTTGTGTTAATGCTCCTCTGGTAAACACAGAGCCCAGGGACAAAGTGGCAGGAGGACTCTTTCTCACCATGACTTCACATGTGTTTTTCTCCTCTCTCTACAGAAGAGAAACACGTCCATCACTTACTCAAGCTCTCTGAAGGAGCTGCTCCAAAGGAAGATCAGCGCCCTAGAACAGCAGCTTCACCACAACACCGCCGCCCTCAGCAGCTCGAGCAACCACCACAATGATGAAGACAGCACCCACAGGGACGATGGAGACCACCACCACCATGATGATGATGATGATCACCACGATGACACACACTCGAATGACCACAAGGATAACCACAACGACAGCAGCCACAGTAACAGCAGGGATGATATCCACAATCACGATAACAGCCACAATGATGGCCATCACGACACAGAGGGTGACCACGAGGACCATGAGGATGACCATGGGTACCACGAGGGTGACCATGAAGATCATGGTGACCATGAGGACCATGAGGACCATGAGGACCATGAGGACCATGATGACGGCCACCATGATTATGATGATCACCACAGTAATGAAGCAGACAGTCACAGCTACCTTTCACACACAGCATACAGAGTGCAAGGCCCACGAACTGGTTTCCACTCAAACAAACTGGAAACGATGCTAAACCAGCTGCACCTCGCAGGTAAACAACCACTGAGAAAAAAACTTTAGGTGAAAGAAATGTATTGTGAAACTGCATACATGGGCAAAGACGTATGTAGGGATTTGATGTAATCTTTTACTTTATTTAATTGCATGCTAAATGTTTTAAAGGTGCATACAACCACCTACTGTACCAGAGTGTAGTGGATAGCATTTACATTTCTGAAGAGTCAAAAATATTGCTTGCATTAGCATAATTAAATAATAATTATTACAATATTTAAAGCAAAAAGTGTATTGGCCTGTCATATTTTCAGAATTGTCCATTTGAAGTTGAAGCTTGTAGATAACTCATGCTCTAGGCTTAATTGGCATACAGATGATGAGCATACGTATATCATTGTCCAATCCTAAATTTGACCTTTGGGAGTTTTAATTTTTTTGTTATTTGCTGTTTGCAAGATATAGAAAACATTTGTTATTTCAATTTTTAAGCCCTCATGGAGATGATGTAATTAAAAAGCTTGGAGAAGGGATAATCTGAAAATCTACCATGTAATTTCATGAAGGTTTTGTTGAGCAAGCTCACAAGATACTTTTAAGAGATCAACCAGAATAGTAACTACATAGAGGACTTACGGTCAAAAGTGAGACTCTATTTTTGAGACAGTATGTTTTTTCCCCATAACAGGTTCCAGCAGGAAGACAATCAAGAGTCCCGATGCCTTCCAGATCAGCTTCCCCATGAGAACCAATTACATGTATGGGCGGATGAAGAAGACGCTGCTGCAAGAGATCTTCGCTCTGACTTTGTGTTTATGGATCAAGGCGGGTGTAGGGCCCAGCCTGGGGACGCCATTTTCATACTCTGCACCAGGACAGGCCAATGAACTGGTGCTGATCGAATGGGGGAACAACCCCATGGAGCTGCTGATCAATGACAAGGTGAGGAAGATAAACTACCAACCCTGCAGAACTCTGTTAACCTGAGCAGAAATAAGAGATAATTGGACTTTATTTTTGTTTATGTACCTGTTTAACTTTTACTTATACTGATGTGTATTTATATCAAAGTCTCACAATGTTCACCCTCCCATCTGCAGTCTGTGATGCTCCCCTTGTCCCTCGGTGATGGGAAGTGGCACCATGTGTGTGTTACCTGGTCAACAAGGGATGGACAGTGGGAGGTCTACCAGGATGGAGTGCAGAGGGGGTCCGGGATGAATCTATCCCCCTGGCATCCAATTAAACCCGGAGGTGTCTTCATCCTGGGACAGGAGCAGGTGAATAGAGATTAATTCAATCTCTGTAGATAACAGATGCAGAAAATGTTTAAACATATCACAGTTGTAAATCTATTTTTTTAATGGGTTATTATACATGACTGCATGTATTTAACATTACATAATAAACACTTCACAAAATGTCAAAGATGTTGAGCTTTTTAGTGATCCAGCTGTTAACCTGAGTTATCTCATAACTTCAGGACACTCTTGGAGGCCGTTTTGATGCCGCTCAGTCATTTGTGGGCGAGATGTCGGACCTGCACATGTGGTCACATGTCCTGACCGCCAGTGACATCTACAGTTTGGCTTCCTGCGGCAGCCACCTCAGGGGAGATGTCATTGCTTGGTCGGAAACGGAGCTGGAGCTTCATGGAGGCGTCTCTAAATACCCCTTTGACCCCTGTCACTGAAAGGTTGTGACACCATTGAAGAACTCAAGAGATATCTCAGAACTTACAGAGAACATTTAAGATATATCAAGGGTGAAAGAAGAAAACAAAGCTCCCTTTGACTTTCAGTTATTTCAAGAATGCTATTTGGAATCAATGCCTTCCTGTATGAGTCTTCAGTGACTTTAAACAAAAAATCTGATCTGTGTTTACAGATACTGTGTAGGGACTTAGTGGTCTTGGGCCTTAGGTTTCTGTCTGTAGTGTGATCATATGCTAGATATTTACTTTACACAGACAGGTGCTGAATGTGACACATTGTCATTTTGTTTATGAGACTTGATACAGAAATGTCTGTGATGAAATGAGCAGGTTCTGTATGTTTGTAGTTTAGAAATGTGCTAAAAATAAATTCATGATCTGGATACTCTTTTTTTTAAAGGGTTTCCAAAAGAAATACAGCTAATTTACCAAAGAAAATGTAGAATTGAATGGTGTCATCCTCCGTTATTTTATCACTGTTAGTCATAGATAAATTGGTGTTTTAATTTTGGAGACGAGCCTGTAAAAGGGAATTCAGTACAGCAGCCTTTGCTGGTTTTAAAATGACTTCACAGACTGTTGATGTAATATTGTAATCCAGCAGTGCTGCTTTAAACTAGTAGTTAAAAGTTTAGATACTTAAATGTTTGTTTTTTAACTCTAAAATCTGAATATTTTATGTGATCAAATAATTGCACTGCTTGTTTTGTTTTTTTATAATCTGGCCTTGGCTGTATTGTTATTAAACTGTATATAAAACAAGGAATTCAGGCCAGGACACTTGATGTTGTTTGAACTTTTTTGTTTGTTTGTTTTTTTATGTTCCAACTGTGGAAATTAAAGTGAAAGTTTCCTGTTGTTTGCGTTGTTTGTGAAGATCAACCCCAAACCTGAAAAAATACAGCTTTCATGACTGCATTAATCCCGACCTACAAGACACTAAACAACCAAGATACCAAACTTTTTCACCAGACTTAATAAACTATCAATACTTTAGCTGAGTAGAACAAAGACGGACAGCCTGTATACAACTTAATAGGCTATACAAATGTATTTAGATTCAGTCCAAGAAAAGACCTATTTACATCAACTTACCTCTAGTATTAAGTTTAGCAAAGGTTTCCGGGCTTTTTTGAAAGTGCGTCATAAAATGCAACACTGCAGTGACACAAAGGAGGACGTAATTCAATTACAATATGCTAATGAAGCTTCATTATGAGTTCTATCTTTAGTCAGACACACAAAGACGAGAGCTCTGCCTCAGTCAGTGTGCAGTAGTTTGCTAGCTAGCTAGCTTAAAGCTAACCTCTGAAGGTCTGTACAGTTCTAATATTTACAGTCTATGGTTCAGTTTCACAGTTTTAAAGTTTGTACAGTTGAGTCTAGGAGCCAATTTAATGTTTTTATCAACGTTTGAGTTTCTCAATTTGTGGAAAAGTTTTGCTATAAAAAAAACACAAATGAATCTCAAGGCTCAAGTCATTACGGTATGCTCTGGACATTATTCATGACTGATGATTTGTAATCATCAAGCTAATAAGGGGCTTTCTGGAGGGGGGTGTCTTTTGTAGATTAGGCCGATGCTCAAAGGTGTTGAATGCTGCACACTGTAAAGCCATTTTAAGCACTATTCTGATTAGAAACCCCAAAAGAAATAACACAAAGCATCTACTGTCTCTGTTTACTTTTTATTGTTACACAGTAGTTTACTGGCACCAATGTATCATGGTTTTCCGTTTGCTACATTTACAGATGATCTATTCATCTTCACCTCACAGTAAATAAAAATAAATAAATACAAAATTAACACATTTTATGAAAGAGGTGGCTCTGGGGTCACAGGAGTCAGAAACAGAGGCCCAGTTCCAATATTCATTCTTTTGTTCTAATCAAAACATTTGTTGATCCAACAGTACATTTTGGCAACTTTGCACATCAAGAATACCCAGAAGGTGAGGCCTGGAGACAGTCCATGTAATGTGTAGAAGCACTTACATGGAGAAATCACGTTAGGCCTTAGTCAGTTTGATGAATTAGGGGAGTAAAGGCAATCCTATGTCTGTATTTTTCCACTTTCCGTGTCTTCAATACAAGGTCCACATATTAAGATCAAAGAGAAAAAATCTCCCCTTTAAACAACATGATTTTTATCAGGTGAAGATATGAAGCTCATAAAATACAGTACATATTGGTCTTAAACTGTTGTTGCTATAGCTGGTACTGACCAGGCGGTGGCATTATACAGTAATTCTACACAGTTCATGGTTCATCCTTCAGCATACTGCAGTGAGTGGGATCACCAGCAGAGGGTGCTACAGAGCACTGAAGTAATGTCAGTCAAAGTAACAGCATTTTCTCCCAAATGCTAAAAATCGATAAAGTGCAGTAGACTGTTATATTTACTACCATCTAAAAATGCCAATCCAATAAACTACTAGAAAGAAGTTTATGAACTGGATGTCAAGCAAATCTATCACTGGACACAAATCTAAAACTTGTTACTGATTCATTACATCTGAATAATTTTTCTATAATATAATGAATCAAAGCTTTGTTAGTGTTCCTTGTTTTGTTGTGTCTTCATTTTTAACAATGTCCTATAATGTTAAATTTAAACTTCTACTTTTGAATATTTTCTAACACTTCTAGTGGACCGAGCAGCCAATGAAACTTAGAAACTAGTTTGACAAAGCATGTGGCTGTTTGTGCTTTAAATGAGTCTGACTTACTCTAAAAACCAACGTGGTTGTAGAGAGGTAAACCAGACTACTAAACATCTCCTAAATATATTGTTTTTGTCCAAAGAAGCTACAATTAAGACAATTTACTTTTATGCACAAATTCATTTCCATATTAAACACTACTTTTCCTAGTCAACAGGGAACACTAACACTTTTTAAATCAGTGCACTAGCATGATCAGCGATGCGTCAGCACCTACGGCTGACGCCTCGGACGATCAACATGCAGTCCTACAGTAGCTCGTACAAAAATCAGGTTTTAACAAAAGAATAAATTAAATCATTTCTATGTGTATCGTAAACAAATATGCTAACGTCTATTTACAAAAAAGTATACATTGTAATGAGCTGCCTTTGTGGTTTCGTGAAACTCACTATAGCGGACAGACCGGCCTTTAACAGTTAAATGTCAGATAGAGTTATTGTAGTGTTTCTTTAAGAGAAAGGAACTGATTTGTGGCATGCTGGAATATTACATCTGAGATAACATGTTGCTAAGTGTAGTGTTACTGAGAAGTTTTGCTAACAGGTCTCCAATACAAGAACTACGGTTTTCTCTCCTATTGCTCAAACATGTTAACAGGTTAAAGAACATCCAGCTAATATTATCTCAATGAGCTGAAACAGGAAACTATCTGATTAGAAAGAAGCTGCTTGTCCTGTTCTTCAGTGACTCTACAAGTAAAGCAACTTTGCTGCCTTGAGACCCAATTAGAAGATCTGCAATAACTTGGCGATATTCCTCACATATTGTATACAGTATCTAAGTGTTGTAGTGTGTATCATAGCTATTCAGAATACTATAGGAAGCAATGAGCACCTCTAGTGAATCTAAAATCGTTTGCCGCTTTAACTTCAGATGATTCATCTATCCTCTTTGATCTCAAACTGAAAATAAAAGTTTCTAGTGTCTGATAAGTGAATCATTTCTTACTACCAGACAGCATCCACAAATGGGGGAAAAAAGATTTCACAAGAAATGAAGCTGCTTGTTAGCCTGAATAAGACCATATTCACACTAATGCCTGTTCAGTAAATGTCAATAATCAGTAGCATTTTAAGATAGCAGCGTAACAGTCTGCATCCTTTTTTAAATAAATGTGGGAAGTATGCAAAAGCTGCTTTGGCCCGAAGCCTTACACATTTGTTTGTTTTGATCAATTGTGTTCTTGGTTTACAGAGAAACTCTGCAGAACAAAGGAGGAAGATTCTCCAAAATAAATAACAGCTTCTCACATCATGACAATCACAGCAGTTTTAAATCCTCCATTTCCCACATGTTGTTATATTAGTCCAGATTTATGGAGAACAATCGAGAAGGGGGGTCGATGTGGATGGAAGGCAAATGACAAACATTTGTGTGAATATGATCTGAGAAACGTTTCACAGTCCACTTGAGAGTTAAACATTAGAGGTGTGCTGAGAAGACAGGAGAGACTGTGCGCTCTAGCTGCAGTGTGAAAGGTTGTGTGTACCAGCAGTAGTGTAAGTAATGTGATCATAGAAGACTCAGCCACTGTGGGTGAGCTCTCCTTCTGAAAAAAGCGTTCAAGAGTCTGGTAAGACAGGATAGACAGTCCTCATATTCAGGAGAGAATGTGTTTGAGGGTGGGGAGAGAGGTAAAACAAAACATATGAACAGGAAGATTGGAGGGGGAATGTGAATGTGTCCATATGGGAAGGAAAGTGAGAAGAAGAAAGGAAGACGGGGAGCGCAGGGAGTGATCTACGGTTGTTCCTCCTTTTTCTTCAGGGATATACGTTTCTTCCTGGCAGCGAGCATTTCATAGAAGGGGTCGACGCTGACAGCAGATCTGTATGGGTGACAAAGAAAAAACATTGAGTGTGAAAGCCTACAAGTACTAAGGTATAAGTACCATCCAGACAGATGTTAAGAATCAACAGTGAGCCATTACAAAAGAGGCTGATGTGTTTTTTAGCCAAAGTTTCTCACTGGTCTATCACCCCCCCATTAGTTCCAATGACTTTATCCATCATTTTTCATGTTCATACTTAATGCTGTGGATCCATTCATCCTTCTCCTCAGGTGTTGGGGCAGATATACGGTACACCATGTGGTTTCCCTCCACTACACGACCGTCAGCCTCAGTCTTACATGCCTTGATCAGCTGACCACGGTTGTTGGGGATGTAAAGCTCGAAGCAGTTCTGTTGGGAGAGAGGCATAAAACAATGGAAGAACAATCACAGCACAAAGTGAATTATCATGTTATGATTTCATTTTCATGTTAAACTAAACAGCAAACTTACAGGTTTTCTTGGGTCTTCTACCTCTCGGATGCTAAGGTTTTCTAAGGGAATGATGCCCCGCGGCTCCTTGTCCTGAAAGGGAAACACACAAACAAACAGCATATTAGTGCAGAAATGAGTTAGTGCAACAAATGCTCTTTTTGTTTGTTAATTTAACCAGACCAAGAAGTATTTGAGACTGCAAGAAATCCAACACATTGAACTCATCTCAACTTCATTTCAGTTCAAAAGAGTCACATTGGAGAGAGCTGTAATTAATATAGACGCAAGCTGTTCTACAAACGAGTAATACATTCAGGAGAAAATGATTATCCAGGTTTTAGTTTAATCTTTAATCTTAGCTGCATCGGTTATAACTAGCCGTTCTGTAAACATCAATATTTCACGTTAGACACTGCGCCACAGTTGTATCCTGTTCAAATGTTTGTTAGTTGTGTGTGTTTGTGTTACTATGGCGATAGTATGCGTTTGCTTTATCATCTTTTGTGATCAGCCTGACTTTTCTTCCTTTTGTTTATATGAGGGCAACCAAACCAGTTTTTCCTCTGAGGATAAAAACAGTTATGCATCTAATCCCCGACTTAAGTCACAAGACTTCATTACGGACACAATTTTCAAACCGTTGCTTGTGTTTTCCAGCAGCATTGCAATGCCTAAACAATGCAACATTTTATTGCAAGATAAAACAACAATCCAAATCCCAGTTATGTTGCCTTATTCAGAGATTATCCACTGCAAATACAACAACAGCATCCTGATGGAGATTATAATGCACCGAATGAATCAACAACCACTGTTGATGTAAACATTTCCCCTGAATTATGCTGCACATGGACTCAAAGACTTACTGTGGTGTATTCAAAGTAATAAAGGCAGTTGTCTGTGAGAATGAACCATCGCCGTTTCCAGGTTTTTACTCGTCCCCCTGAGTCACAGGAACAAAGTCAAAACAGTGAGTGAGAGGAGAGGAAGAGGATTGCCTTATGGAGGTCAAAGTTGAGGAACACTACTCTACAATCTCAACATGCTTTCAATTGACTACATAGCAATTTTTTTTCGAAAACTTTAAACTACATCAACATTGTCAGTACATACCTCCTGAGAAAACAAGCAGCAGCAGTAGAGGGTTGAAATCGCAGGGAAGAAGCAGAGACAAAAAGGGGACCAGAGGATTTAGATGTCAAAACAGAGAAAGAGAGAGACACACAGACGGGGAGGAGGAAGAGAAAGAGAGGGAGATTATATTAGTGACAAAGAGATCTCAGGCCCCGCCATGCAAAAGAAAACAATCCGATTTTTTTAGACTGCCGTGGAGCAAGAAAGTGAGTGTTGGTCATCATCATGCTATGGCAATATTTTACTGCCACAACACTGTGAGTTGACAATTCAAGTGGAGGCGAAGAGGCCGCAAAACGTCAGAGACAGGAGGATTCAGGTTCATCCCAAAACAAAGTCTTTAAAGAAATAAAGGTTACAGCAGAAAACTAAACATTTCACTTTCTTATGTCAGAGGAAATGAATACCTGTCACCTGACACCAGAAACAATGGCGTACTGGATGTATTTAACTGTATCAGACATGTGTTAAGGCCACCATGTAGGGTGAAAGTACTCCACAGAAAGGCCTGACTGGCATCATCTCACCAAGTTTAAGAAGCCAGCCTTCTCTGTCCGGGTTGAAGAAGGTGTGCGTCAGGTCGTTACCGTCATCCTCAGGGATCTTAAAAGGCTCATTTTTAATGCTGTCATAGAGATTCTGGAATAACAGATAAATCAGCAAAATCAGTTGGATATAAATACTCTTAGTGGGATCATTTGACTTGTCTGTAAAGAAGGATCATCATACTCTGAGCAGGTCCTCAGGCAGATCTCCCCCCTCGTTGATGCCTCTGTTCATGGAAATGAAGCGATCCACTCCAGGTTTGTCCCTCACATTCGGGTTATGGAGGCTCGTGTTCAGCATAATGATGGCAAATGACAGTACATAACATGTGTCTGTGAACAGGAGAGACAAGCAGGGGGATAACATGATGCTGAGTACGGTTCCATAAACGCACTTAAATCATGAATCTAATAGATCTACTTTTGTATCCGTAGAAAACAATAATATGGAAGCTTTGTGCAATTTTCACTTTCTCTTAGAACAAGAAGTCGGGGATGCTGTGCATACCTCATCTCAAACAATTAAAGGAAATGACTCCTGAAAAAAACCCAATTGAGTTGTGTTTACAAATTGGCAGAGTGTGTTGGCTCAGGTAGCCGGGCATTTCTGGTAAGAGGCTCGCTTTATGACTAACTGCACACCTTCTGGGAAAATCCCACTTCCTGTGATGCAGTGAAATCAAGCTTGTTTTTAAGAGGACAACTTAAAAACATCATAATCAGGTGCATTAACTTGGCTGTAGCATGTGTCTTACATGTATTGTAACTGAGTGTGTAATTGTTTACCAGTGCTCTGGAAGACACCAGGGTTACAGTGGCAGTATCTCTGAGCGAAGGCCTCCATCATTCTGTCAATCTTCTGAGCTTCACCGGGCAAACGGAAACTCCACAGGAACTGTCTGCATGAAACAGGCCATGGTTTAGGTGGAGTTAGAGTCAGGATTTCTCTCTTGCATAATGTTCCCTCTCCCTGACCTGACAAGTCTTTCCACAATGGAAAGTTGGGACTTTCCATTGTGGAGAAGGATTGTTTACTAAAGAATGCCAGGCACTTACTGCAGAGTTTGTGAACTTTTGTAAAGACATAAAACACGCCAAACAGGCCGCTTACCTGAGGGCCTGGACGAGGTTGAGATCAGTGAACTCATGGAGGTCAACGAAAGCCTGAAGCACTTTGATGTTGAAGTCGTCCCTGCAGAGCCGCAAAGAAGAGATCACATTTACCAACTGCTTATATGAAAGGAGAGAAAGATGAGAAAATATATCTAAACAAAGCACCTTTCTCCAAGGTAATCTCCTATAGCGGTCTTATTGAGGCCCTCTCCTTTGTAAAGGAACTGAGCGATGTCCTCTGGAGTGTGTCTGAGCAGCTCATTCTCCACCAGAAACACAATTCCCTGCAGAGAGATGGAAAAATCCATCATCACACCTCTCAGACAGTCGGGGGGAAAAGGAGTAGAAATGTACAATTAACCAAGAGTTTTACCTTTTTAGGGTCCATGTTGAATTTCTTTCTGCCCATTGCCACATGCCTGCTTTTCTGTAGAGTTTTACTGCAAAGACAAATATGGAAATGTAACAAAGATAGGCTTGTGCAGTGGCCAAATCACAGCTCCTTGAAAACAGCTCAGATTAACAAACCCTTTTTCAATAAAGATCATAAACTGAAAGTTACCTTTTAATCTCTGTGATTGTCATAAGATGAATTACTCTCTCTTTGAGCAACATGTTCAATGTAATTGTAATGTTTAAAAGACGATCCATGCTACAGCTAAAAGCAAAACGTAAAACAAAAGATGTAAAATAAATAGATTCTAATGAGATGCACATTTATCGAATAGTCAATATCCACCAACGACGACACTTGTTTGAAAGTCAATCAGGTAGGGCGGGCTCTGTAAAGCTCTTTTGACTTTAAACAGGATGGTGTGTCAGTGAGGATACAGGAATAAAGATGAATCAAACATATAGTGTTTGCTCAAAAACTCAAGACTTGAATGTAGCTGCTGGATCTTAAAGAATGGGGCAGAATGATTCCTATTTAAAAAATATGAAATATTCCGTGGAATAGACGTAACTTGAGCTATATCGCTCTCTTGTAACAAGGTGCATATACGTCATCATTGATGCGGCAGGAGCATGATCCGTTAACCCTTTCACAACCAGAATGTCCAAGCCTTTTATACAACACTATAATACAGACCACAACATCTGTATGTATTTACAGTGGTAAAAGCATTTAAACGTTTGGTGTTGTTTAAAAGGTGATGCGAGCATACAATAGAACCAACAGGTGCATACTCAGGTTGAAATAAAATTTGTAAAATCGCTATGGGGACGTGAGCAGGAAGATTGATGTTGATTTAAAATGTCTTTAACAGTCAGAGAAGCTTTCAAGTGAGAGTTGAAGGATGACAAGTTCTAATAAAAAATGAGATGAGGAATAAAATTAGAACCAATCTGACAAAAAAAGACAATATGCATTGGAGAATATTGAATGAGTCATTTCACACTGTGTTGATTGATGTCCACTCCTATTTTTTTTGCCTGTGTTTAAAAAAAATCTGAATGTAGAGAGATACTGTTTTAGAGTGTAGCATCAATTGAGCTGCTCATCTTTGTCTTACCTGCCCTCTGTGCTGGTCTCCAGTCCCTCCACCTCCAAAATTGCCTCTCTTAATTCCTCTCTGAGCCTCTGGATCTCCTGCAGCAGGACGCCCTTCCTCCTGCGGATGTCCTCCAACTCAGAGCGCTCCTCTGGGCTGAGGTCTACTGGGACTGTAAGGGAAGAGAAGAAGAATGACTCAGTTTCTGCTGCTACAGCTATCACAAATAGTAACTGTGCCCATACATCCCAAAGCAGACTTATCATCAGTAACATCAAAAGCCTATTAAACTATTTTGAGAAATACATTGTTTCTAAAAATAGTTTTTTAAATAGTTAGTATGTCACAATAAAAAGGAGTGAGAGCCGTTGATGGTTAAGAAAGCAAAGGGAGAGGTGGCTTTACTTTTTTTTCTTTGCCTTAATTTTAAATCAAAGCTATTCCACAAATGTGTTTCTTACATACATCCCTTCTTCCCTTTACCCACTCCACTCTCTTTATTGAAAACATAATGCATAAGCTGTGGAAAAAAGTTCTGGAACCCAACTTACTCATGATCTGTCATAACATAAACAGTGTATGTACAGTGAGCAGACAGTTTTTCATGGTCTCAACAGACACCAGCACAGAAAGAAACTTAAGCCATAAATCCCATATTCACACAGCCGGGTTTCATTTTTTGAACACCCTCAGTCAGAACCAGTCTTTCTCTCTCTGCAAATACACCATTATTATTAAGAACCCTCCCATCGTTTTCGTTTGTGCATTAGAAAGATAAGCAAACATTAAGACACACAACTTTTTTGCAGAAACCTGAACTTATCTGCACCATCAACCTTTAAAATTGTGTTTCTTAAACTACTGCAATGTTAATTCTTTTCTTACAGCACAAATAAACGAACAAGTGCATCCAGTTGACCTAGCTTAGGTATACAAACGATATACAGTACATGTCTGAATCTTATTGGAGAGATGTGAGTGTAACTCTATTTTCACTCTGGATGTTTGTGGAGGTGAATATTGTGTAACACTGGAGTTTCTGATATTGTGTCAATCTTATTGAGAGAGGTGGTCTTAATATTAGCAACTCATGAAAACAGGAAAGAAACATAATTTGATGAAGCCATTTTGTCAAAAAATAACGAAAACAAATATTTAATAAAGATGATAACTTAATGAAAGTGGGTTGTGTGTGTGTTTCAGAGATGTTGTATTAGATGGGATTATCTTCAGGTAGTTGTGCCTAATACAATGGCCTCCTAAGTGCTTTGTCTAAAAAATACAGTAACATTTCCGATATTGATATGTTTTGCACAAAATCTCGTGATGCATTATGTTGTCCAAAACTCCCAGATGTAAAGCTCAAAGTAGCAGCTTGTGATCGGCGATATTTGGCAGCCCCCAGACCCTCACGAGACCAGTGTGTTTGTTCAGCAAAACAAACAGCTGCTCTAATACAGCACCAACCACGCCCACAGTCTGTATTAACTGCACACTTTGATTCTTCGTACAGCAGAGTGCTGATAACATTAAGTGGATGGTTAGAAAGTCTGAATAAAACCCGTTTTAACAAGCCCCCGTGCAGCTCTGCGGCCGGTCAGGATATTAAATGCCCACAGACGTTAGCTGAAAGGTTAGCTCCGGTGAAATAATCAATATTTAGTTGGCGTGTGGGTAAGCCAATGCACCCGGGTGTCTTGTTTGAACTAAGATGTAGTTTAATTGTATGCACTTCGTATTCGGAAAAGAGGGTTAAATGTATATGTATAAGGTATAAAGTTGATGTTTACTGGAATAATCAGTATGTCACACCTGAGCAAATAAACTGAGCCCCAAGCTTGAACTAGCCGCAGTTAGCTAACGATAGCCCGTACAGATAGCTAATCACTGAGCCCACTTACTGTAGTCCAGGTCATCCATTTTTGGCGCTTTACTTTTAGGCATAAATATTTCAGAGTCGACTGTCATTCAATATCAGAAAACTAGGGATATATGTGTAAATATATCCTCAGAACTTTGGAGAAAAAAAGACAACCCTTGGTGTCGAAATGTTGGGCCGAAGACAAAGAAGGAGGAGACGCCGGAAGAGCTGTCAGACTCTCGGGTACTTGTGTTCCGGTCAGTTGTTTTTCAAAATAAAATCACCTAGATGTGTGCAAAGATGAAGTTTGACTTATAACTGATAAATTGCACATTTCATATTTACTAGGAATTATGTTGTTTATAAACTATATATATTTCATTATACACTCATGCAGTTTTGTTTGAATTTTGCTTGGGGTCAATAAAGTCTATCTATCTATCTCTCTATCTCTCTCTCTCTCTCTCTATCTATCTATCTATCTATCTATCTATCTATCTATCTATCTATCTATCTATCTATCTATCTATCTATCTATCTATCTATCTATCTATCTCTCTCTCTCTCTCTCTCTCTCTCTCTCTCTCTCTCTCTCTCTCTCTCTCTCTCTCTCTCTCTCTCTCTCTCTCTCTCTCTCTCTCTCTCTCTCTCTCTCTCTCTATCTATCTATCTATCTATCTATCTATCTATCTATCTATCTCTCTCTCTCTCTCTCTCTCTCTCTCTCTCTCTCTCTATCTCTCTATCTATCTTGTCAAAGGCTTCCAGGTAGCATCACACTCTCTAAGAGAGCACTTATGGGATTTTAATCAAATACAGATATTTTAATTAGATATTAAAAAGATTTTTAAAAATGTAGTCTTTATATAAAAATAGCAAATTAAGAGTTTGGTTCAGTGAAGTGTTAAGGTCATAAAGGTCAGACAGTCAAGTGAGGAATGCAAGGAGATTGACTTTACAATGTATCCAGCATGTCTATTTTCTTTAGATTTATTTTGGGGCTTCTTATGCCTTCATTGGAGAGACAGGATATTGGATAGAATTGGAATTTGGGGAGAGAGAAAGATTGGGGAATGACATGCGGGAAAGGAGCCACAGGCAGGTTTCGAACCCTGAAGGGGCGAAACAACCATTAGGTCACCAGCGCCCTAAACCCAGCACGTCTATTTGATGAAATAATGTTGCCAAAACATTTAGCAGCAGTTACTGTGCTTTTAACTGTCTTCATCAGCACATTGATTTAGCATAGACATGAAACTGTAGATATAAAAAAAGAATCTGAGTGCTCTCAGGTCATCTCTGCCATGCTGGTTCAAAAGTTGGTGTTTACAGTTCAATCTCGACCTTGGAAAAAGCCGTTAGCAATATAATTGTAACCTGTGGGTTCACTATAAAGTAATGAACCGGCCTGACATTTTCTCATTGTTTTTATTAGTTCAATGTGATTGAGAGGAGCGGAGGATACCTATCTTTCGGTCCATGGGCAGTCGCTTTAAAAGGCTATTAGCTATCACAAAAAGCTGCAGATCAAAACAGATTCCCTCTGTTGACACCATAGGAACGCTTCTGACTATAAGGGACGAGATACATTTGTGGGACAAAAGTACAGCAGATTTTCTCCAGTCAAAATAATCGAGGTACATTTATTCAAAACCATATAGAACTATTAACTGTACATTTTATATGCATATATTTTCATCCTTTTAGTAATAATTACAATTTCATTAGAGACAGTCCACTAGAGAAATTCTTAATGGCATTATTCTGAGGGCTGAACCCAAACATTGTCAAATCAGATTGGTCTGCAACACCACCTTTTCCTAGCTATGGTCATAGACGACAAAATGTTTAGGAACATAAACTGTCATAACTAGTCTCTTCGACACAGAGTAAACATTTTGGCAAAAAACTCCATCTTGCGTGTATATAGATTCTTCTGTTTGGTAATGTTACAAGTCTAGACTCAAAATGTTGCACTAAATTTCTGTAGCAGTGTAAGCACAGTGTAGTTGTGGTAGACTAGTTGCATTGTGCGCTCACATGATCAACAATGGAAGACAAATAACAGCCTGGTGAGCAAAGACTTTTACTCCATTTTCTGCGGTCAAGTTTGAACAGTTCATGATCAACAGCCAGAATTTACAGGCTCATAATACAAAGGCATTCATTTGTCTGGACATATCCAAGACACATACAGTATGTTGATGACCCAAGCAGTCAGCACATGATCTTACTGATTGAAACGCTGCAAATGCTAATGATTCACCCTACGTCCAGTCCAAATATATCAGCAGGTTTCTACTATAGCATTTCAACAAATGTATTTATAAGACACAGTTCATAGTAGAGCTCAAAGGTGTGAGGTTTGATTTCACAAAGGAGCATGTCATCATGTGGACGTAGTGATGCTCTCTACATACATTTTAAACCCAATCTATCAGTCACTCAGACTCAGTCACTCTGCTGCAGGATGATTTCTAACTGCAAACATTGTTTTCCATCCATCTGATTTATCTATAAACCATAAAGTGTGACATGAAAACACAGAGCTGCTGGTGTCCTTGTTTTGTATCTGCAGCAGGAAGCATCTAAATGATTATGTCATCAGTCAGTCCTACCTTACCACAGCTACTGTATGAGCGTTCAAATTCAAACATTAAATTCATTTCAGTCAAGGAATGTGATTTGATATATTTGAAATAGCATCTGAAAAAGGCTTTTTAACATCAATTTCTAGAACATCTGATTATGTGTTAGATGTGTCTAAAGGTTAATATGTAATCTAGTCTTTGTGATCTTCTGTGCTCCAGTTATTGTGCAAAACAAATGCACTACTTGTTACTAAACAGAGGCTGGATATATCATAAGCTTCCAAAGATGATTACTCAGAGAAAGTGATAAGTTGTAGAACTAAAATAGTGCGAAGGGCAAACGTGTGGGATTCTGATGCAGTTCCTGAAATAAACAGCTTTGAAACTGTAAAAGAAGCTTGCTTTGTTCACACATTTTTTTATGTTCAATAAGTTCATCTTCATGCACCCACTGGCTGAACCGGAAGGTTATGTAAAAATGTCAGTTATGGTCTCTGTCAACTGTTCAATCGCTCCTACAAATGATATGACCCTGAAAAGCTTGATCTAGCTGCTTTGCATTGAGTCACTTGCATGAAGTGAAGACATCAACGTGAATATTTATCCATGTTTTTCTCCACTGGTGCTTAAAAGTGGTGAAGAGCTGCACAAAGATAACAGTAGGTAGGTGGGTCTACAGACAGGTCTACTGTAAGTGTGTAAGCACACCTTTGCTTTTACGTTATGGACGGAAACTCTGATAAAGTGGATCACAATTGAGAAAATGTTTGTTTCTTACATAAATAGATAAGGGCAAAGATACAACTGTAGTGTCCAGTGTCAGATAAGGCATTACTAATAGGGACGGAAGTTTTTATATTCAAACAGTTGAACATTGGAGTGGGGCTAAGGATTGAGGGTTGGGGCCAGTTTTATTGGGTGTTTGCCCAACTAAATTTGAAGGTAGTTTTTTATATTTCTCCATGTTTAACAACAATTTGATGATTTCTTTCCATGTCATTGAAAGGCAACAATCAGGTAGTGCTTATCTGCATGCATACTACTATGTATACATCCAATACATGCACTATCTGCACAAAAAAAAAAAACATACACATTCGATTGTTCTTCCCTCTTATTATCCCAGGCTGTGCAGTTTCATGCTTCTCAGGGTATGCTCAATGTAATCCAACAGCTGTGCAATGAGGCGCATTTGTCATCCATTTTCAAATTCGCTATTAATCCCTGCAGTCATGCTCCAATGATGCGTGGCTCGGTGGGTTATCCCTTTCATTAAACCCCAGAAAAGCAGTTCCTGCAATCCAGGCCCTTTTAAGTCTCTCAGTCACTCCCCCCTTCTCGTTCAGAGTAAAGATGGCAGCACGGATTACATAATTCAGCAGAGTGTTGTATCTGTCAATGAGCTCAAATGCCCGCTGATTAGAATCTGGTAATCTTCACTCCACAGTCACCAACGACGAGACGAGCCATGGAGGGATGAACCTGTGAAGTAATGACAGATCAGGAAAAAAAGTTATTACTAATAATCAAAGCAACTCCTTAACACTTTAGAGTAAATGGTACAACACAGTTCCTTACTAGCTTTGGGACAAAAATACCAGTTCACTAATACATGAGTTAATATATATGTCACGTTCCGATGTCAATCATTGGAATGATTATCTATCAATGGATCATTAAAAGCCTATTAAAGCTTCTGTGAGTAACTTTTCATTTGTAATGATTTTGGCGTACCCCAGTGGACAAAGTGGAACCTCTCATCTCTATGCTTATTTTGTCCTGAACATGTGTAAGTTTTCTTCTTTTAAAGTTTCATTCTGCTGTCTTTCAGCAGCCAAACACATCAGTCATAGTAAATCTTTTCCCTGGAAAATGTAAATAAAGGCTTCTTTGGCTATAACTCACTTTATCTGATACCTACCCTGCAGCAGCGATTTCAGGCATTACAAATCTTTTTATAGAAACAATTGGTCTCATCAACTACGGTCTTGTTAGCTATAGATGTACACACAGAGACATGGCTATTCATTTCAGTCTGTTTTATAACCAGTTAAAAAGTCACTCACAGAAGCTTTAAAGCTTCTTAGCCATGACACTCCATGTGCAGATCACATAAACTGCAGCCTGTTATATTGAAAAACATAATATGTTTACCAAAATTCAGCAGTCTTTTAATTCATTTTGATTTGCTATAAACAACTACTACTACCTATGGCACTGTCCTGCAGAGCATGCAGTATAACAGTCACATGAGTATGTACGTTATTTTTTCTGGATCTAGAGGGTGTCACATCTTCACTCAGATTACAGCATTTCATGACATTCTTACATTCAGTACCCAGTATAATTTATCCCCATTTCTGACCTGCGCTTGAAGGGGCCCATAGGGCACCAGCTCTCCATCAACAGTGAGTGTCCCCCGTGTGGAGAGAGGCTGTAGTCTGAAGGCCCTGCAGCTCACATGGCTCACATACGGCGAGCTGACGGAGTGGTGGGTTCCTCTTTCCATGGCAAAAAACAGTCTCAGGAGAGTGGCTCTGGAGATTCCCGCCCGCACAAAGGTCAGGTGGATCAGCCCGTCGTCAAACCTGGCCTGAGGTGCAGCATGAAGATCTGCCCCGAGGTGGCTTTGATACAGAGCCAAGACCAGGACAAAGTCCCCTTCGATGGTGACCCAGTCTCTGGTAGGAAGGGGTTGGTCTAGGGGGGGTAGCAAGTCATCTCTAGGTAGAGTTAAAGGCAGTGAGACAAAAGGACGGTTCTTTTGGGGTCCTGCTGGCTCGGCAATGTCAAAGTTAAAAGACGAGGATGGCGTACGTACGGAGGGTGAGGGCGAGGCGGAGTTCGGGGTGTTAGGACGGGGGACGAGGTAGGATGAGGAGTGTGGGGAGGCACATGAAGGGGAAGAGGGGGGTGTGGGGGAAAGAGAGAGGGAGAGAGAGGGGAGCTTTGGGGGGAGAGAGTTTGAGTGGGAGTGTTGGAGGAGGGAGAGGGGCCTCGGCCGGGAGGCGTTCTGGTTTTGGTCCAGGGTCTTGGGCTTGTAAGAGAAGGGAGAGTGACGAAAGGGAGATGAAATGGTGAGAGCTCGTTCTCGAGCAACATCCAGTGGGTAGGCTTCTTTCTGGTAGTAGGTCCCATTCAGATCCAAGTCCTCTACCCCGTATGAGGTCCTGGAGTCTGCGTTAACCTCCTGACTGAGAGGCTGGCTAAAGAGGGCGTTGGCTATCTGGCTTGAAGGGGCTGAATTCTTTCTTAGAGCCTTTCTGGCTTCCTGGAGGTCATCTTGGCAAGCAAGACAATTCTCTGGCTCTTCATTCACCTCCCGCCCCATGTCCACCCCACACCCTTCTCCCAGCTGTCTCCTCTCCTCTACAGAACCCCCACTTTCATCCCCATTCTTCTCCCTATCCTCCTCCTCCACCTCACTGGAGTCCTGCTCTACCCCTAACTCCTCTTCCCTTTCATCCTTGATCCCCTCCAGTCTTTCCTTTCCCATACTGCAGTCATCCCTTTCGTTTGATTCAGAACTTGTCCCCGACCTCTCCGAACACGTCCCTGACCTCTCCTCTTCTGCTTCCATCTCCCCCTCCCGTTCCCTCTCTCTGTCCTCCGCCAGGCTACTCGCCCTCACCACGCCAGTCCCACCCCCCCTGGCCCTCTCCCTTCTCCTCTCCCTTTCTCTCTGCCTCTCCTCTTTTTCCCTCTCTCCTTCACCCTTACGCAGGCTTCTCTGTTCACTGATGCCCATGTCAGAGCAGGTGCGATGGATGGGGGTTCGGCAGAAGCCCTCCAGACCTTCAGTGATACTGCGGGAGAGGGGTCTCCTTGGCGGAGGGGGTGTGGTATCTGGTGACGTGGGGCAAATGGAGGGCGGCAGGTAGGACAAACGACCCTTGTAGGATCGAAGAGAAGCAATGCGCACCAGGGTGCCCAGGGTGAAGCGCGCTGAGCCCAGGCCACGATACCTGAATCAAAAACAGATTCAATGTAAAGTTATCTTTGTGTTTAATACAGGTGATACTGCAGGACATTTAAAGTTATCCTTTAATAAACAAAGCCAACTGTGGATTTCCCTTTAGTATAGGCAACTACACACCCACCTCTCACTCTCTATGTCCACATCGGACACAAAGCCCCAGGCAACAGAAAGGAAAGAAAACAGTCTCCTGGGTGCCGCAGTACGACTGTTGTTGGAGGAAGCAGGGCTGGTTGTCACGGAGACTAGGTCCATGGGCTTGACACCACCTCGGCAGAGTAAGAAGCAGCAGTTCAAAAGGAGGGGCTCCCGAAGGCACATATCATACCTGAGGGAGACCAAAAATAAAGACAACAAAACGTCCTGTTATTACAGATAAAAAAAAGAGAACAGTGCAGATGAAAGGTCAATGCAGCGTCCTTAAGCTTTCAGAGAAATCTCAGTATAGATAACAAGGTGGTGATAAAGGAGCAGCACTGTACTCTTTTGTATAAAGATAAGATGAAACAACTTCGAAATGAGGTTGATCTGACTGTATAAATCCACATATAAGTGGGTCTATATTGATCATAGGATGCACATTTTTTCCATTATAATACTACATTTATTCTGCATGTTTAACGTGTTATAGCAGATTATCAGCAAACAGAATCTAAACTACAAAGAAAATGCAAAGAGGAGATATCATATCAAAGAGCTCTTGATCTAGGTTTCACCTTAAATACCTCGTCTTGTACCCACAGAGCTGAATGTTCAAGGTTCAACTGGAGAGGACAAAAAAGTGATCAACCTCCCAGATATGAATGTGACATATGCTCACCCTGCGTTGTGGTTGATGGAGCCAGCCAGTGCATTTCCAGACCCACAGGGCAAAATGCCTACAGGTGTTTTTATTGCTTGTTCCCAGTCAGCACGCTCCATTAGCCCATTAATAACCTGCAGGAACAAAACACAAAAATTCAGAAAATCCTCTGTGGACACAGTTAAAGCTGTACATGTATGTAGGACAAAAACGCACAATAAATATCGTTACTGTAGTTAGCTGTTACTCACCTCATGCAGAAGGCCATCTCCAGAGACAATGATGATACCATCCCACTCTTGGAGCGGTATCTCTCTGATCAGCTCTCTGGCATGATTCTGACGTTCTGAGACAGATTCAAGCAGTTAATATCTTTTAATAACTTTGGTGATTTGTGTAATGGTGCTACCTTTGCTGTTGATGTGTTACCTGTCTGTATGAGGTTATAACTTATGTTGGCCTCTCTGATCATTGGCAGGATGTGGGTCTGACACCACTGCATCGCCTGGCCTCTCCCACTGAAAGGATTGACCAATAACAGTAATCGCCTGGGACGAGGTAGAAGACTTCTTGAAAATTCTGTATCAAAAAGAAGGGAGTGCATTAGAGCATTCAAACTGATGCTGTTTTTTTGTCCAGAACAAAGAAGGGAAAATAAGTTTCACTGCACCTACAGCTAACTGGGAGCTGTCATTCCATAACCTTACCCAACCCCAGACTTTGAGGACTTCTTATTTCACCTCACGGGATAAACTTCACACTGCACAAATTGTTTCTGTTAATCCTTTAAACTCAGATACAGGAGAAAGATTACAGTTAGCACTCTGAAGAGAAGGATCAGTCAATCAGTGATTTCTTGTTTGAAAATTAGACAACTCTTTATCTCCATTTCTGTCATCTGATCCGGTTTGAATACACGATTAGCTTCTAAAAAACAATATAATATTAGGTGACGTAAAGATGGATACCACTGGTGCAGGGGGGGCAATGAAACGACTGCACTCTCAGATAGTCCTGGATTATGCAACAAACTACGCTAAAGCAAATCAACAGAGCGATAACCCACAGCTACAATGTAGTATAATGTGAATGGGCACAAAAACTGACAGAATCAAGACAGTAATTCACAAATGGAGCGATTAGGTAAAATAAGTAAGCAGTGGAGCAGACACAAGGGGTTGAGCAGAAAGCTGACAAACTCAGTCCAAATACTGCAGCAGAGCAGGCAAGAGACACACAGGAGTGGTAAGAATTAAAAATGAATGACAGCGTTATCACTGTCATGGGGCAGTTATGTGATGATAAACACCGAGTTAAATAAGTGACTGAAAGATTAAAGAGAATTAAAGGTTAAGATCTAGTCTAAAGAGGAAGGAGACAGGATAAAATGCCGGGGCACACAGTGAACGTAAACACTTAGCAGGGTCTTGCTATCTGTGTGATTATTTAGGCTGGGGGATACAGCACATGGGAAGGGATGGTGGGCTGCAGCAGCCCCACCCTCACTGTCTCCACGTTTAACATTGAATGATATAGACCATGTGTGCAGGACAGATAAGGGCAAAGAAAAACAAAGAATTGTTAGATAAATAAAGTCAAGAAACATTTGTAGAGATAAGAAAAAAGAAATAGAATTCACGCTAAATACTTTGGAAAATAAACCCCCCAGCCTCTTAGGCTGTATTAGTGTTGTTAGTCTCACTTTGTATTTTCTTGCTACATGTAAAAGCCCCCCTTTGGTAGCACTCAGAGACAAACAGTGTGTGCTGTACACAGATAGGTCCTGGGTCAATGTGACATTAAGCTTTACAAAGCAGGCATAAATCAAAGCAGCACGAGACAACAATGCATAGTTTCATGTAGCAAACAACAGGAATTCAAGCCTGATTCAAGGATTAAGTGTAATGGTCAGCCAAATTAAATAAAGCTATTATTAGCAGTGAATTTACAATGTTGCCCCAGAGATTAAGCTATTCACTTAAACACCACAAATGTAAATAAAAAGGAATCCTAACTAAAAGCAGCATGCCTAGGGCTTTAAAGTCTGACTAAAAACATTGTGATTACGTTCATGGACTGCCTTTTTGGCATGAAGTAAGTAGCAATAAGAACAGTAGGAAAATGCATTCAGTTTAAAAGTGAAGTAGTGATGGAATGTAAATGATTTGTAGTTCACCGGTAAAATCCTTAATATGGTCCTTTAACGCAAAACACCTTCTCACAAGTTCCCCCAAACCCTTTAGTGAGACACACACTCACCTGTGTCAGCAGTGACGGTGACATCTCTGAGTAGGCATTGCACAGCAGCCGACCACCTCTCAGCTTCAGGCCTGCTCTCTGCAAGGTACGCCCTTACCTGCCTGCGCCTGGACACCCCTTTCCGTCGTTTGCCTGGCGGGTACCAGTACAGCACCAGGAGAGGGGGCGCAGGGGCACGGGGGCAGCTGCATCCCACTAGCTCTGATAAAGGCAGCAGGAGACGGGCTTCCTTCCCCGGTCGTGGTGACAGACGCTGGATGTGTATGTGGGTGTGGGTCAGGGTCAAGGCATAGTTGGAGGCTGGTGCCGGAGTTGGGGAGGCAGCCGGAGAGAGTCCCCCTGGACCACCAGGGCTGTTGGGGCAGCTGTTATTGTTACTGTTGCTGCCGGATCCCCAGCTGGCAAACTGGCCATGAAGGAGGGCTTCTGCAGTGGAGGGTGAAGAAGGTTGTGGAGACCGCATCCTCGGCTTATCGAGAACTGTCAGTATATCAAACTTTAGTGTAGAATTTACTGAAGTATTGTCTACAGTTAGAGACTTGAAGAGTTGAGTTTGGCAGCTCTTCAAGATATGCAGGGAAAATCAAAACATATACAAACGTCAGTCCGAGAACATTATCCCTGAAATCTCCTCAAAATCATTCTCCTTCTTCAGTGTTTTATTTCAAGAAGTCACCGAAATGTCTTCTCCTGTCCGTCGTCTGTCCACGTTTATCTTAATTTGAAAAAAATGATCAGCTCCTTCCAGTTTAAAGGTTCTTCTCTTTAGAGTATTTATCCGGTGGAGATGGGATCTGCTCTCAAACAGTCTTTGTGTCACAGTTAGAAAGATCCCATCACAGTTTGATCTGAAGAGGTGGAAGTTCTACAGTTAACTGCCAGCAAGATTTCAACATACTAATGAATATATTCAACAATGAAATCAGTCATTTTCAACAAGTGTTCTTCTTCACAAAGATTGCAAAAGTAAAAAAAAAAAAAAACCTTTAAATTACATCTTCCAGCAGCCTCTATGCTGCTATGATAACAACATGGCAGCCGAGCACAACATTGACAATTAATCTTTAAATAATTACACAAAGGAAAAAACTGAGAATTAGTTGCATTGAAAAAATGATCGCTTGAGTATGATTAAGACAAACAAACACACCCTGTTTAGACAAGGAGGCTATATCGATTAAATTAAAGCATGGAGCATAGAGTATGTTGCATGGTAAGTGTCTGCGAAAAGGACAATTAATGCCACAAAGATATGATAAGTGCAGGCTCTTTCAAGACCTTTGATACCTTTATCGCTATCTTTAATCTCAGTGATCGAAAGGAGGCAGACAAGAGGAGGGACAAGGTCAGACCTCTAGACAGTAGTGTAACAAAACAAAGTTTCACTGTGACAAGCAGGTAAACACAAGGTAGGACAGGTGGACATTAGAACAGCCAAAAATACAAAAAAAAAGAAAAGAAACAAAACAAAAGACAAACAAAAAGACAGTTCCAGGTGGGTCCTTAGTTTATGTCATTGTTAAGTCCTTGAGTCAAGCCTCACGTTCCGGCCCAATGATCTCTGTTCCTGAACCAAAACAAAAATAGAAAGGCAGACAACAGTCAATTACAGAAGTAAGAAAAAAAGATGATATTTAATGTATGGGTCGTTCAATTACTAGTGCTTTTAGAGAACAGATAGCTGAAAAAATTACATTAAAAAGGAAAAATACTTAAGCAAATAAATTCATTATATCGTGCCCGAAATTCACCTGTGGCAAATGCGAGTATCACATTTTCACAGTACCAGCAGAACAAGTACAGAGAAGAACCATCGCGATAAGAGGAAGAGATTAGGGTTACAGTGTGTAGCAATACAAGATCTATTATGCCCCTTGACCTTAGGTGCATGTCTCGGCACACAATGACTCACAATCACACATCCTCAACAGTCTTGCTGAGACACCACATTGCAATGGATGAAAGGTTGCATGAGAATAATGACCACATCTGGTTGGTATTTTCATATTTAGGGCTTTTGTCTAGGGAACAAAGGGGAAACGGTGTTTCATTATTTGAATCTAGGATTTGAAGTCTGCGTACTTGTGAAATAAAGGGGCACTGGAATTTAGAGCTTGGCAATAAGCATTAGCACCTAACAATCTTGAAAACATAATCCCAATGAAGTCTTATGTTGCACAAATAACACATAATTAAAACAAAGAATTGTAATGGTCTTGTAGTTATTCAAAGGTGGCCCTTTTATATAATAAAATATCACAATGAAGTACCTTTTACTCTTAGTATATTTTTTGCATAACGGATTAATGTCAGATTAGTGTTGTAAAGCTGAAAGTCAGCAGGGCCCTGTTACCTCAAAGTTCAATTAGTGGACTATCACAATGGGACTTGGGTATATATTAATAAACATGCCACATCTTTCTTTCAAGTTTGATAACAGGCAGGAAACATTATGCAAGCCGTGGTGCAGACAAAATCAATACTTGGCCGGTGTCCTGTCTTGATAAAAAAATCTCAGTAAAATGGACCTCACTGATGCCCATTGTTGCACCTTACGTCCTTGAAATGCAGGGCGGGGACACCCAGAAATAATGTCAGCGAGCTAAATGTGTCTCCCACACAATGAGCCCACTGTTGGGTGACTTCGGGGTGATTTGGGCAAGTTTCTATCAGCTCATACTTTGATCACAAGAGCATTCCTGTGCTAGTTAAGCACACTGCTCGACTCTTATCAGCAGCGATAACAGCTTGACTAATTACCCTTATATAAAGTTAGACATGTTTAACCATTAAACTTCACCGCTGTCATCCACCTAACGCTAGCTAGCAGGTTGACAGGCTGTTAGCCAGCTGACTAACTTGACTGGCTGTGGTTTGACAGTTCTCTAAAAGCTTAAGAACCCTTTTCAGGAATTTGAGAATATCGTTAAATATCACGAAAAAGAAAAGCGTTTAAAGTTATAAACAGGGTAAAAATCCCACCGTTGCCCCGAGGGGTTAGCAAACGCTGATGTTATGACTACAGTAGCTACTGTAAACTGCTGCCAGACAAGCGCAACAACATCAGCTAGCAGCGGCTAGCAGGTTGCTACTAAACATGAAGCCCAAGATTACTTCCTATACAATGTAAGCTTCATTCTCATTGATTTTACTAGTTACTTTAATTACTAACCTGAATAGCTCCCATTTGACATTCAGTGTTTCATTTATTGAATAGTTTTATGAGGTATCCAAGTTAGCGCAGATAACGGCAGATGGCAATGTTAGCCAAATGCCTTAAAATACTCTAGCAGAGTCACACAAAAACTGGTGAATAAGTTGTATTTTTCCAGCCCTGGATGAGAAGGAACCAAGTTAAATATATCTAAGCAAAATAATCCAACTCACATCATCTTGTCCCCCGTCTTCAGACGACAGATAGTCCCTTTCTTGTCCTGTAAACTGTGGCTCGGTGCAGGAAGTGCCTGGAGACGCAGGAGCAGCAGCTTTGAGCGGCGGAGAGGAAATCCAATGGCGATAAGGAAAACATTGCAACACCCACCGACATTCTCCAATCATTGACAGGCCACCACTTCCTGGCCAAGTCATGGTTTCTCCTGGCCAGATAACATCGATACTTATAGGAAGATTCGTAACGTAGGAATTATTTAAAATCCACATGGAGGACCATAAATGGATATACAAGGTTTTAAATGGTGGAAGAATTTAATATCTATATTTCAGCCCTCTAATGTGACGTTGAGCAATATTTTATTCTGATTAAAATATATGTACGGCACTGAAGAGGTCATTGATTTGTGCATTTGACAGGGTGTATAAGCAGTCCAACAACACACAAAAGGCAAATCATTTTGTACAGCCAATCTTTTATTTGTATCAGTTTGCATGGAAAACAAAGACACAGATTAGTTCTTGTAGCCACGGCTGGCTCTGCGACCACGAGCCCTCTCGAACTTCCTGCCCTTGGAGCGGATGTAGGGCCTGGAAAAGAAGAGTTCAGAATAAATATATATGGCATCAAAAAAAAGACATTCATGGAATAAAACTGAGTATACATGGAGCTTAGCTTTATTCACCCAACAGCATCAATATCTGCTTTCAAATTGCAAAGCCCACCTGGCACTGACCATCACTCAATTGGGAAGGAGTCATAATTTAATGCCATTATTTGCCCTCTGACTAAAATGTTAACTTTTTTTTAGTGGTCTCCAACGTTACTTTGGTTGAAACCTCTCCCAGTATTGTGTTTGGATCATCTTGGGTAAAAATGTACCATAAATAAAATCATCAGGTTTTGAGAAAATATACATATGATTAACCAGACAATACAGTGCTGCTTATAAAAAACAGTTTGAAATGCAAATGCAAAAAGGAAGTTGTAAATGATACATTTATAATTGAGGACATCCATATAACTTTCATTTTCAAGATTCTAGTATTGTGTATACAGTCTTACTGTGACACTGGAATAGAAGGAATCCATCAATGTTATTCTTACCACATAAGCTTAGGTCAAAATATCAGAGAACACACTCATTCTACATTGTAGAAAGTCTACATATCACTACACACACCACTAGTTATGTAAGAAAACTCAGACAAAGAGCAAAACAATTCTGAAATCAATGGCTGTTCTTTTTAGTTTTTTTTCTTGTGAGCTGCTAGACTGATATTAATTAAAACAGTCAAAATTAAATTGGTGAGACCACCTACATAATTAAGTAGGAACTGACATTATGAGCAAGTTAGATTGGACCAGTCAGTCTCAAACAGAAAGTGTGTGAGACAAAAATTTGTCATGCCTGAATTTAACATCTACGAGCTCCATTTTTGAGTGCAATTTCATAATGACATTTTTGAAAGTTGGGTTATATTCAGTGGCATTCATAGTGTTTGTGAACAGTAAGAACACATCATCTGTACACATACTTTGTGTGGCTGTGAGGGGTTCCAGGTGCCTTTCCAAAGTGTCTGTACACCTCTCTGCCTTTACGGGGTCCTGAAAAGCAAGCAAATGTATAAAGACAATTTAAGAGCAGTTACAAAAGCTAAACATCCTAAATAACTTCACGAAGACAAAAATAATCACACTACCATTTATTCTAACAAATAAAATGTTAACCAGTTTGCAGGAAAAACTCTGAACTAAAAAAGGTTGTTATATGGAATCCTTAGAGAATATGGACTACTAAAGGTTCAGTTCATGGAGCAGCTCGTCTTTCGCGGCTCAAATTGCAGCTAAATAAGATGTGAAGAATGTTGTGTCAAAACAGATCACTAGTAAAACTGTTTAGATGACATTTTTTTTAATTATGTAGAAATTATGGGTAAAAGTTTGCTGTGTAAAATACTTATTTCCATTTTTCTTTTCTTTACCAAATCTAACAAACTGGCCTTTTATGTTGAGAAAATATCAGTGCAATCTAGCACCACTCAGTTTCCAGCTTCAACTGTAAAGTACAAAAAAAACATTATCTGCCCTCATGTTTACTTGTGAATAGTCAATATAGGACCTAAATTAATTAATGAGATCAAAGATATAAAATAGAACGTTTACATAACTCATAAGCATTTGATGAGGATAGCTTTTACCATCTGGTAATACCTTAAACTTGAAAAGAAACCTGCCTTCAATCATTACACTGAATAATATGGTATCCTGTAATGTCTAATGACGGGAAGAAGTGCTCAAGTCTAAAATAATAGTCCTCAAAGCTTACATTCGATTTTAGAGAATTTCTGATATCAAGTGATTGACTGCCAACAATCAGGCCCAAATACAGATGAAACCTTCTCAGTTCAAGCTTCTGTTATTAATCATAAAAAAGCCAAAGTGTAACTGTTAGCAGAGTACACACTAAACAACTCTCAACTAGACCTGCACAATGTTTAAATTAAACCCTGAATATTAGCTTTCTCAGTATGTTTTTACAAAAAAACATCTCTCCTGAATCCAAAAAAAAAAATACAAAAATAACTATTTTCCATCTCTTATGAAGGCAGCAGATAGCTAGCTTAGTCTTCATATGCTTTCTTCAAATGGGTAAAATGTAAGAATGTGGAGTGAGAAAGCATTACTCGTTTACATAAAATCATTTATCCTAATAATCATGAAAAATTCAGACTCCCACAATGTGCTTATTACAAATAGTCAAATCACAATGACAATGAAATTCTTTATAATTCTGCAGCCCCACTCTCCATGCAAGAAAGAAACCATCTCATAAGACGTCTATCACAATGCTTGCTATAATTAGTCATTTAACATGTGTTGCACTCGACGGTTATGCTCAAACAGCACCACATTTGTAATAAGCTTGATGTAGTAAATGTTTGACAGCCACACAAGACAATGAATCATTTGAACTTAATTGTCATCATAGCATTAATGATAGAATATCAATCTTCATGTGTCATTACCTGACAGCAGCACTGTGCCATGTCCTTTGGGAGCAGCCAGAGCCAGCTGGTCAAAGGTCATCACCTGACCGCCTGCCTTCAGGATCCTGCGGCGGGCACCATCAGTTACCCTCAAAGCGCAGATCTTTGCGACAACAAACAGGATGTTAATACAAACTCAGAGAATGTGAATAACAATGCATTTGAGTGAAGATCGTCATAGACTGACTAGACAATAATAGATTAACTTTGCCTCTGTTAAAGGAGGGGTTACCTTCAGCTTGGGGATTTCCTGAATCCTGACATCATCAGTGACAGATCCCACGACAACAGCGGTTCTGTTCTCACGGCCAGGCATCTTCATCTTTCGGATCTGGAAGCAAGGAAAACAATGTCAGAAATTTGCAGGCAAAATCTCATGTCTGAAGAGCTTACTGTATTTGCAGTCGTAATGCCTAACTGCACAGACTTTGTATTGTTTTCTATGAAGGATCAGATGAGGACAGGAATTCTGTGGCACAAAAAGTATATCTTCAACCCACTGACTTGGGACTGACAGCTTGATTTTTTTTGATAAAACTACTGTAAGATATCAAAAATATAGACATTTTGAAACAATTTATCATAGTAGTTTTCATGAAGTTTGTTAGATCTGTGTGAAGACAAACATGACACAGGGGAAGACTTATTTTAGGCCAAGGCATACTGTAGCAGACGGGATACATTTCAGCCACAGAAAACTGCAGCAGCTTAGAGCCTGTCATAAAAGTAGTTATTTGTTCTTCTTTTTACCTTCATCAGAAAAAAAAAACAAGTCTTCTCATTGAGATTGTACTTTGACATGTGGAGAGTATATGATTTGATTTTAAGAACACTGAAATAATCTATTATGGTTATTAAAAGCTCACATTGGCCTTAATTCAATATTAATAATTTAACTACGAATATATTTCTATACATGTGAACCTATTTTGCAAACGCTGCTGTACAGGATTGCTGCAAACAAAGTTTTGTTGTATTCTTTATACAATGACAATAAAGAGTCTATCTAATTCTGATCCAGAAATCTTGTGCATCAACTAAAACAGGTAAACTAATGCCTTAACTTTCTAGATGTCTCCGTTGTGGGATGAATAAAGGTTTATCTTATCTTAACTGTTAACACGGGTTACTTTGTCTACAATACAGTCCTGTTTCAAAAACAATGACTTGCTTTACATTACAACTTGCTCAAATGGCAAATATATCTTTAAGAAAAGTGAAAGCAGGATTCAACCATGATGGACAGGAGGGAGAGAAAGATTAGACTTACCAGACGAGAGATGGAGATGGGGGGCCTGTTGGTCCTGCTCATGAAGAGCCTCCTCAGGATAACCTTGTTGAAGGGAGCATTAGAGCGACGGGCCAGGAACCTGTACAACTGTAAGAACACAGCAGATTGATTAGATGAGACAGCTTTGAGGTAAATGTTTAAAAGGTATCAACACAGACTTGACTGCCTCAGAATGACACAAGTCAAAACTTGTGGTACTATATATATATAAATGGATTTAAATTACCTTGACCAGGAGCCTCAGATAGATATCCTGGCTCTTTGGTTCTTTCCTGTGCACCTTACGGTCCTTGTTGTGTCTGATGTCGACTCCCTGGAATAGTAATAATACAAGCTCTTTCAATAAACACATACAAATTGAGCACTTCAGGGTAATTTTGTGTAAAACACTTAACAACAAACCTCAGACACTAAATTGCCAAGTGTACATACACAAATACTGCAGACAGACCACTGATAAAACAACATTTAACTATGGGCAGAGATTGAACCATTAATGACATTGTTTATTCCCCTTTGGATAACTTTAAAAGCAGTTAGCATGTAAGGTTAGCACAGGCCGGTTCACACGTTGACACTCAGCAGCTAGCTGCATTCACCGGAGGCGAAGCAACTTGTCAATGAAAGTAGGGCACAACCCGATATAAACAGTTTTCACGTCGGGGAAATATGAAATATGCTTAAACCTAGTATTCCGCACTCTATATTACTTTCAAAGGTCGACTCTAATCAACATAAGAGAACGTAGCGGCAGCCTGGGCAGCACTAGTTTGGAATCACAGAGGGTGAGCTAGTACGATTTATAGCATCAAATAACTCGAAATCATGAACGATCTGTGTCGTTTATAGTGTTTAAAACCATTTCATGTTGACATATCGAAGATGAGCTGTTGTAATTCAAAGGATGACCGTGGATAGTCTAGCTATCGTATTTTAAAATTTCTATTAGCGTTACCTACCATCTTGGACTCAGAGCGAAAAGGGAAAAGGAAGAGCCGAGGTCTCGCGATAAACAGTGCGCTGAAATCTCAGGTTTCTGATTGGCTACAGAGCACGCGCTTCCTGCCGGGCAGGGTAAAAACAAGTAACTGTTTAGGTTGTTGCCTCTAGTGGTAGAGAAGGCGACATACAACAACGATTTTGATTATAATACTTATTTAAAGGCCAATACGGATTTTTGTAATCATTTTGCTCTTTGTGGGTCCTTAAAAAATATGAATAATTATAAATGCCTGTTTAACTACAAGGCCTATCTACTAGAAGTCAGCTTGCACGAACAGTGGTGTATGATGTGTAACTAGTCTGATTGCCATCTGGCCTTCATAGACAGTCTTCAGCATCATCTGATTGCAAAATACATTTTTGTCTGTCAAAAGCTATTTGTTATAATCCAATGTTGTGTGTAAACGCTGTGATGATCAGTCAAGCCTCTCAGCAGCCACAGAGCTGAGGGCTCATGTTTTACTCATGGTCAAGTAAAGGATCCAATTGAAAAAAAGTATGTTTACATAATATATATTTATTAATAATATCACCACCACCCTTCTCTTCCAACCAACAATTACATTCGTATTTATCAAAAACAATTTAATATAAAATAACACATTATTTAAAAAAAATCTGCAATAAATTAAAAGTAAAAAAAAAACAAAAAAACAATCGTGAGTATTTACAATTAAACGATTGTTCTTTTCACAATCTTGTGACATTTGCCAAAAAATCACAATGAAATAGTTTCATGATGAATTGTCTTTTCTTAGATATTAACAAGATTAGGTTGTTACATTCTTCAGTTTTCCAAACAAAATAATCAAATAAACAGAACTGCTCCTTTTTAATTATTGGTTTAAAAACACTCAGTGACATCAACAAAGCTAATCCATATTAGAACATAACAAGTGTAGCAGGAAAAGTATTATTACACAGCAATGTTGCTCTCTCTGTATTCAGAGAATATAACTATATTAACACGTAGAAGCAGGATTTAATTGCTGAATCAACATTTTTCTCTTAGAGTCCTTCTTGTTTCCTCAGAAAATCCAAACACTCTGCATCTGAATTCATCCTTTCAGTTAGTCTAATAGGATGTAAATATTTGTCACCCTCCGTCGTTTCTCACACAAAAGTCTTTCCTTTGCATCATGGAGCTAATGATCTTGGATTTATTCAAGTTTGTGGTTAGGCTGCTTTCTGAGGTGACACAGGAAGATGGTGAAAGCCAGAGCGATGCCTCCCACAAATGTTGTCCGAGCCACAGGCGGGACCAGAGCAAAGTTTACTGCCTAATGAGGGAGGAGGACATAATACAAACAGTTATGTTATATTAAATCTGTATTTAAATGTCTGTGAGACTGCAGACATACATTTACTTGAATTATAAAATAATACAGAAATATGTCACCTGCATTGTTGACCAAAATACAACTCCAGCCTAAAGAGAGGAACAGAAATCAGATTTATAGACAGAGAGAGATATGTTACTCAGTATTTGAGGAATCATGAGAGATCATCTTGAAAGGCAACCCTTATGTGTACCTTATAAGATGTCCAGAATTTCTGTCTCCAGTCTTCGAGTGGATCATCTTTGTTTTCCAGTAAACTCAAACCTATAATGTAGAGCTGGTTGTCAAATGTTTGGATTCAACTCGTTAAAAAAATCCATAGTAGAGACAAGACCTACTTTGTAAGAAATACTCATTTAGAACAAAATGTTCTTTAATGTTGTGAAACGTGTTTTTGAAACAACAACATCAAACCTTAATTTTGCAGATGCATTACTAAATAATTTCCCTAAGCATTATGGGTAGAACGATTTGTAAATATTCGAGTGAACAATTTCAGCTGAACACGCAAAAATAAAGAGGAAAACGTTTATTTTACAATTAATGAAGAAAAACTAAAATGACTAAAGCATAAACAGTTTAGTGAAATCAGTAATGACAGGGGCGATTGTCGCTCAGTAATCAGTTGAATATTAACATATTGACCATCATTATCCTTCAAAACGTTCCTGATAGATAAGTCACTGAGGCCTGACTCATTAAGGCCACATCTCAGCTCTACAGCAGATTTTACACCAGTAAAAGTGTTTTTAATGTAACACTCTTTGTTGAAGCTTCAAAATAAAATGTATTTTTACTTGTTCAGTCTGATTCAAAGACAAACTTCTTCACTTGGTGTAAACAGAGTTGAGGTTTGTCTATTTTTATTCAAGCCCTTGTCAGAGTCTGACTTCATGAAACATATTTCACAGTTCTTTCCAGGAAACTTCACAGATAAGTATAAATTAAAGTGTAAATGACTCAGAATAATAATAATACATTTATAAGTTAGAATATGAGTCCCGGGCTAAACAAGTGACAGTTATTCAGACTTTGCACAACAAAAGATATTTAGGAGAAATACAGTTCCTACCAATATAAAATGCACTTATGGTGAGAGGAGCTGCTACCAGCTGATCCACCACAACTTTCCCTGTCACCGCCTTCACCCCTCCTCCCGGCAGCATCCTCTCCAGCCCTTTCAGCCAGTGGTAGTTGAAGTTGGCATGGAAACAGAAGCCGACAGTCGCCACTCGAGCCGTCTGACACCAGTCGATGCCGGCTGACTCCTCGGCTGAGGATCCTGCGCTGTGTTTCCCTCCCAGCACGCTTTGCTGTATGAGGTCAGCAGAAGCAAACAGTGTTGTGTATCCCAGGACGTTACTGATGTAAGGGTGGGCTTTGAACACAGCCCAGGCCCGATTCATGGTGACAAACCTGATCAGAGAGAGGATCAAAGCAGGATATAGTAAAGCAAGTGGGTGTGACTGCTTTACAAAGATGACACTTTTGGGGTTATGGAGGCTTTAAATGAAATGTAGCTAAATAATGATTCTATAAATGTTGACCAAAATACATGACACAAAGCAAATGCAATAAAACAGGCTGTGTTGAATCAGCATTTTATCCAAAAAGGGAAACTTACCTTTCAGTAGAGCTTTTCTCACCCTCTGTTGGACGAGAAGGAGGAGTAGGAGTGAGATGAATTTCATGCGGGTCACTCTGAAGCCAATGAGGGAGTTTATTTTTCTCACCAGATCAAAGTTCTGACTCTGTTGTAGAGAATGTAAGATAAGACCTTTATCAGCCTGCTGAAGAGAAACCTGAGAAAACACCACATGTGAGGAATGGTAAAAACGAGAGACACAGAGTGTCAAAAAGCTATGGAAAAACAAATCCTGTCTTGCAGTTATACTTCATGTGTAAGTGTCTGAGGTTTAGTGACTAAATGAGACATTGGCACACGTTGTTTTTAAGACAGAGTGAGTTATAATTATATCTTTCAGAACTTGACATTTGAATTATTTCCCATGACTTCTGTGTAGACTAGTTAAAGTCACTTACCACAGAGTTGTCCAACTTTTTGAAGTGCTAGCATTGAGACCACAGCAAGCAGTGAGTGAACTGTGCAGCTCTCTGGTCAGAGACACATGGTGGTGGTGTCTCTATAAATAGATGTCACTCCTGCAGAAATGCTTCCCTGCTACAGTATACGAGTAAAGTGCTGAAGATGTTCAATTCCTTCCATTTTATTGGAGAAGAAAGAAGTTTTTGCATTTAATGAGGCAAAAGGTGAAGTTTACTCATTTTTACAAGACATGCATTCAACTGAACTCTACTCATCTCTAATACTATTTTATATAAGCTCATTGTTTTGGTTTATCTGCAAACTAACTATACTTTGAAAACGTGTACTGCTCTTTTCTTTTTTCTGCTCTTTTCTTTACCAATGATATTTATAATGTTGTTGCAAGTCTTTCAAATGTCTTTTTTGTTTACTTTTGGAGAGCTTGTACAACATTTTCTCATACATGTATACTGATACATGATCATTTTTCTGCATCAAACAGTCAAGTATATTCCTAAACCTGGCTCTGATTCTCAATGCATCATTAAAAAAAATACACAAAAAGCAGTGGTTTGTTGTACCTATATTGCTTTATTTTGGCACCTAACTGTCTTCCCAGGGAACTGAGAGCTGTGAACTCTGTGGACACTTTTAAAAAGCAGTTAACGACTCATCTGTTCAGACTTGCCTTTGTTTGATCTGTCTATATTTAATTTTATGTAACTGTCTGTTTTAATGTTTTCTAATCCTTTATTGTGCAGCACTTTGTGACGTCTGCTCTTGAAAGGTGTTACATAAAAAAACTTTACTTACTTACTATAGGGAACACTAAAGAGGCCATACATAGCCGTTGAATATACCATAGGTTAGAGGTATGATAAAAAAAACTTTGAACAAAAATGTATGCGTAAGTCAGCATGGTATTGGTTGCAGATTTGAAAAACAAAAAAGTAGGGCCCGACGATATGTATTTGTCAGGGGCAGACAGATACCGATATCAAAATTAGGGAGAGAAAAATCAGATACCGATATATTGGCTAATATTTTTCTTAGATATGTTCAATCTGTAGAGATAGATAGATATAGACATACACATGTATTGTGTTGAATTCTCAAATGCAATTATCAAACACTTATATATAATGATATATAATGAAGACAACATGGTCACTCAACTGGAAAGTAACTGTGCATGTACGTGTGTCACCGCTTTACAAGAGTGATAGTGCTTGTTGTAATCTATATAATACACTCTGCTGGTGAACGAGAACTGCTAGTTTAATACAATGATACTCACAGGAAATTCTATATGACTAGTTAATAAATGTACTAATATCGGCACATATCTTAAAATGAGCCGATACCGATATAGTCACTGGATATGCTAACATCGGCTTATATTATGGGCTGGCCGATTAATCGGTCCGTCTCTACAAAAAATGTGTTATAAATAAGCAACTCACTGGGATATTAAGATGGCAGAAGGTTAAAAAGTAAAATCATGGAGGTTAAAACATAGCCTATATAAAGATGAACATCAAACCTGTTTGATTTTGTATCTATCTCTTTGTCTCCTGTCTTTGTGGGGAGGACAGCCTCTCTTCTTCATCCACCTGCTGCCATAGATATGTAAAATTCTGTACTTGGAAGGTGTGCTAATGAATTGCAAAGGTCAATAAAAGACACTAGCAACCATGTTAGCTCTTCCCTCTGAGAATGTGATAATGAGGGCCAGAGTTTAAGCTGATCAATTAAGGCCTTGTTAACTGCCTCAAATAGTGCGTTTGTGTCTCCCAGTGTTTAACAAGCTGCCTTTAGTGTGACACACAATAGACACGTGTGCGCACACACCTCCACCAGCGGTTGACTTCTCAGATAATTGCCTCTCATCGTGTTGCACTTCCTCTCTCTCTATTATCTGTCAAGTTGGCTTTTATTCAAATTGCTGAGAAAAAAGGGGGGATTTGTCTATTTACATTGAGCTTCTATGTCACTTGACTTAATTTGCTGCACACAGACACACAGCAAACACACAAAGACATTTCCACACCTCTCCCTGTGTAGAACTAGCAGCCCGTCTCCTCCTCCGTCAGAGTGCGTCCTCAGGGCACTTTGTGAAGACACGAAGACAGCAGCAGCAGGAGGGATAAGGTAGATATGTTTTTATATACTCTGTTTTCTATTGAAAAGGAATAAATAATCTAACATAGGAATAAATAATCTAACATAGGCTAACATGTATATGTTGTCGGCTAGAAGTATTCAGATGCTTTTCTTAAAGGTAAAATAACTAAAGGTAAAAATAACAATTACACGTAAAGTCTTTAATTTCAATGTGAAAATATGTCAAAATTCACACGTAGAAGCAATTACATTCCCCGAATGTATCAAAATGTTTTGCTAAAGATTTCTCAAACTGATGCTTCATCGTTATTTTCTGTATAATACCAGATTGGTGTGGTTATTCATGGAGCAAAAACATTATACTGTTGTGTACATTCATCTGCAGAAATGCTTTATATTTTATAAGCTACGAAGTTATAAGCCACCGTTTTAAAATAAATGCTTTGGAGTAAAAAGTGAAATATGTATTCATGTTTTGACACTGAGAACAGTTACTTCTCATGGCTTAAATAATGATTTGCTTATTGAAGCTGAAATGTACTTGCTCTGTTGAAAATGTTTTCATCTTTATGTTAACTCCTGAATAGACTCAGAACTTTATTATATTGTAAAATCTTTGTTTTGTCTATTGGTGTAAATGTATTATATTTCTCTTTAGGAGAACGTTTTTGTGGAGTTTCTTGATATAATTTAAATGAATTGTTTTTGGTATTATTTAATCATTTGGTTTCATGCTTGTTAACTGTCGTGATTATTTGTGTCTGCAGAGAAAAACACTGAATAGGAGATGGTGCATCTCAAAGAGTTTCTAAAATTAAAAAAGTATTCAATGAGAAGAAAAAAACAGTAAATTACCTTAAGACTGTGTTGAAGAACAGTACTTAGATAAAATATATATAAATAATAACACTTCAGGTCTCATTTAAAATAATATTTTTGTTTTTCAACAAAGCTTTTACTGTCAATGACTAAAATGTGTAATAGTGTAGTAAATGAGGTTGATAGCTTTAAAAGCCATAATGCTTTGTTATACATCTTAATTTTCTCAACGTGTCGACCTAGTTTTGCTCATTACTTCCACCCTCTCTCCTGTAGCCATGCGTCCGTCCATCTCTGTGTCTCTGGAGCCTGGGTTGGAGCGAGGGGTCCCATGGGGTCGTGACCTTTACACCTTTGTTACATCAGCAGCAGGTCATATGATGCGGACCCTTCAGAAACCCCGGAAGAACCGACCATCCAAACGGCAGGTCAACCACCGTCGCTTCCTGCACAATATGATTCAGAGGTGTGTTGGAGCATCAGAACAACAAAGATGTCTGCTGAAATGAAACAAACACAACAGTTTATTTCTAAACTGGACGTCAAAGAGAGATGCTTTTAGACGATAAGAGGGATAAGACAAAGAAAAATAACTTGTTTCCGTACTAATACAAATTCTCTTATCTAGACTTAAATATTGACCCTACAACCCTACAATACTAATGGCAATTTAAAAAGAGAAATACATTACCATTTTTCCAACAGCTGTATATTAATAACCCTGTAAGGGATTGATTACAGGGATCTTCAACATTATAGATATTATTTCAAGTGAGTATTTTGGGGGGATCTGGGCCAATTGTCATCTCTTCAGGGCTTCAAAAATACACAGAGATTATTCTCTCCTGGCTAGCTCTTTACACGATGGGTCTTGAGGACACATAGTTTCATTTTAAAGGAACATTTTTCTGAAAAATTATTTGTCAAGAGTTTTGATCAGAAAGTCATTACCCTTACTTTACCAGTACAGTGAATATAAGGTAAAGCCTAAAGCGGAGCTTAGCCTTGGAAACAGGAGGAAACAGCCGGCCTGGTCATGTCCCTTCTCTCTCTAAGAAGCAGTCCTTTATTTAATGTATAGTTTGTATACTGCTTTAACAGACAACAGCACATCTTGTAAGTTGAGCAGAGTCAGGCTAGCTATTTCCCCCTGATAGAGCCCTTAAGCTAAGCTAGGCTGCTTGCTGTAGCCTTATGTGTAGCCATCAGACATAGGAGAGGTAAAAGTCTGTTAATCTTATTCTCTAAAAGTTAGAAGGCAAGCATTTTCCCCACACTGCCTTTTTGTGATTATCAGAGTAAGACATTTTGGGACCCACTGTCTTCCGGCCTTTTTGAAACTACTGTTTTTAAATGTTTCCTCTTTCTCCTCGTCTGTCTCTATCAACAGAAAGTTTGCAGACATAGAAGCAGCAAACCATAGACTGGCATCTGCTCTTAATTTGAAGGAGGAGGAGGAAACAAACATGTCTCTGCCATCACAGAAGCCAGAGACCCCTAATCTGTCAGGTATCCCCTCTGAAGATGGTCATCTACTACATCAAGATAAGTGCAGTCCTCACCCAGGAGCAGATGACATCAATGAGTCCAGTAGTGCTGTCTTTGTTGGCTCACATCAAACAGAAATCAGTGAAAAGAATCAGCCAGAAACAGGACTTCTTTGGAAACGACACCCCAAATCACACCCCACCACATGCACTGCTAAGAGCAAAGGGAGGCAGAGAAAAGAGAGTAGAAACCTCAAACTGCTGGATTTCACATCTATAAGCTCCCCAAAAGGTATAGACTTCTACAACAGGTCAGATCTAGTCAATACTGAGTGTGATGAATATGAAAGTCAGCCATTGTTGGCCAACAGTTTCCTAGAAGACTCACAGATTCAGCAGGACTCCAATTTGATCCAGTTTGGCCAAGATGTGGACATCTCTCTGTCTTACTCCCCAGAACTCTCTCCGCTGTCTCTTGACTCTTGTGACTTCTCAATGCAACTTTTAAAAGACGCACTGACCCAGAAAAACGCCTCTGATATTTCTGAGAGCCAGTGGACAGATTTTATAGATCTTTTCAGTGTTGGCAGTAAAGACTTAGGAGGCTGCATGGATGTAGAGGCCTATCTTGAAAGTATCTGTGCTTGTCAAGGTGACGATGGGAAGGAAGGCCGTGTGGATGGGGTTGGATTGTCAGGTCAGTCAGATAGTTTGACGCCAAGGATTTGCAGAAACAGATCTGAGGCGGAGGATTTGCATGCTGAGACAGGTGATAATAGATATGAATGTGGATACATTTATCATGGAGATAATGGACTGACATTGAACCACTCCCAGAGGCAAAACAAAGACATTTCAGGGACACAGTTTCATAATAATAATCCACCCCAAGGTACATTTATCATCCATAACCAGCTCTCTACATCAATCTGCTACGATTACAACTCCTCAGAGCTGCAGACGTACCACCATCCTCATGAAGAGAGTCCCTGTATGATTGTAAGCTGTGAAAATAGGCAAAACTTTACATCATTCGAGGGTGTTGCTCAGTCTTTCTCTGTCTCGCTTCACAATCCTGAGCACCGTCCAATACCAACACCACCACACGAGGACGACTGGCTGTTCGCTGATATCTTAAAGGACAGGAAGTCAACTGACTGATGGAAAGTTTAAAAAGGGATACATGGATGTCAATGTTGAGGGTGAAGGTAAAAGGGTTTGACCCATCCTTTTCTCATTTTAAAGAAGAGTAAGAATAAACCATCTTTTAATGTGCAATTTGTTGGTTGGAGGTACTCTACATTCAATGTATTTATTCACAATATGGTCAAGTATTTTTCACAAAATGAAAACCTCATTTTGTGATCTGATCTCACATGCCTTGCTGGTTGTTCTCTCGATCTTCATGTAAATGTTCAGAATTGAATTCGGGTACACATTTATTTTGGCATCTGAGCCCAGCAGGAGCTTTCATCATTAAAAAAAGGATCAGGCAAGTTATATAACATATTATCTTACATTCAAAAAAGGAAATAAGGAAAAGTACTTTCTCGATTTCTCATGGAGAGCTTTCATTCGTCCTTACATCTTCTAAGAGAATGAAAAAATGTCTCATCCTTATCGAGTCTTTAAGCTCTTGTAATTGGCTTTTTTCAGACTCCTTGTTGCTCGTTTACACTTCACTGGTGACATCTCCAACCACTAATACAACTTTTTTTGTGGTTAAAAATATTTCATTTGGAGTTCATTACTTCCTTATATTCACTATATTCTTCCTTTTCACACCAAACCTTTTATGCATATTTATATGTTTGATATTGCGCAACTCAATGCATGTTTGTCTTAAGCAGTGTTGTGATTGTAGTGATATTGTGGCCTAATTAAGTGGTTTATGTGACAGTGGTGACATATTATCCGCAATGCCAATAAACCATGAGGAGTGATGCAATATTAACAAATATTGTTTTCAAATGTATGTATGGCAAATGCATGTTCTCCCTGTGTATGCGTGGGTTCTCGCCAAGTACTCCTGCTTCCTCCCACAGTCCAACAACATGCTCGTTAGGTCATTTGATGACTCTAAAATTGCCCGTAGGTGTGAATGTGAGTGTGGCTGGTTGTCTGTCTCTATATGTCAGCCCTGTGATTGATTGGCGAACTGTCCAGGGTGTACCTCGCCTCTTGCCCAATGACAGCTGGGATCGGCTCCAGCCTCCCGGGACCCCGAATGGGAAAAAGTGGTATAGATAATGGATTGATGGACGTCTTAAGTAAAAGCATATTATGTCCTTTAGCAAAGTGTAGGTGCATTTCAACTGTGCTTAAGTATTCTACATTAAGATGTAGTTACTTCTGATACTCCACTGAAAAAAATGTGTGTACCAAGTTTGCGCCATAAAAAGACAAAACACACAGAAACACAAAGATCAAAACCAACGACATATATTGAAGTTAACCCCAGTCAGGTGTTTTATAATAACAGCATCATTAACAAAAAAAAAGGCTAAAACAATCAAACAAATTTTTCCAAAATGTTCAAGTTCCACAGAAGCCATGAACAAATGCAGAGCGAAAAATAACACCTCAAAGAAGCACCAGCCTCGTCTCTTGCTACACATGAACAGAACTCATCTGTTCTCTCTCCAGCAGTTTCGGTTTCCACATGTCCTCAGATTTTGGTCTTTAAAGACGTTAACACAGTCGCCACGTTCAGACGCTGATACGACAATTGAAGATAACATTAGTGTGAACAGTTAAGAGTGAGGACACGTTAGTGATGTTAGCTCATTTGGCTTAATGCTGTCGGCCTCTTTGAGATAAATCACAAACACAACAAAGCAGACATTATGTGCTGACAATGTCCAGCTGTGTTTATCTCCATTTGTAATGTGTAAAGTGCAGCTTTTACACAATATCTTAAAAAATAAAGCGTCAAAATCCTTTGCATATTGCTAAGATCAAAGAATTATACATTCAGAAAATAAAAAATAAAACCCTTTGCTAGGGCGTTAAATATACGTCGTCAGAACTCTTTCTCGACCCGACTAGTTTGATCTTTCTTCACCCCACACTGACTGGTAATCGTGGTGAACTTGATATGGCAAAAAAAAAGCTTAAAATGTCTGAAAATATGGATGCACATGGAACAGAAGGTCTGTACACGCTTATTGTTAAGTCAGTGCAGATGTTTGCTTTGCATTTTTGTTTCATTCCGTTTAAAAACAGAAGGTAGAAGTAGGAGTCGTCATGACAACCCTGTTTACCGAAAACTACTGGAACTGTCAACAGTAAAAACCAACACGATCATTTATCCTCCCCACATGTTTATATGACCAGAATCAAAAGAAAACATTCATAGCAGTTACAGAAACAATATATTGGATGTCCTTTCAGACAATCTTTAGTTTCTTTAGTTCCAATTAAAATTTAAAGCACCAGTGACATTCTTCCTCATTTAAAGGAACAGCGTCTATTTTGGGAAAAAAGGCTTTTTTTTTTGTTGTAAAGTTAGACAAGATGATATGTAATGAACAAAAAGCTTCAACCAAAAGACGTTTAGCCTAGCTTAGCACAAAGACGGGAAACAGGGAGGTGGGCCGGCTAGCATGAAACTAACAAAACTCATCCAGGAAGCTCACAGTTTGCACATATTGTCTTGTTTGTTTAGTCTGTTTAAAACACAAAGACTAAATATGTTAAGTATTAATCAGTGAGGTTAAGAGGTGCTGTAGGTAGACTGGCAGGCTAGCTTCTCAGTCTTTTAGCTTAGCTAAGCTAACCAGCGTCTGGTTTAAGCCTCATATTTACTGTACAAACGTGGAGGTGGTGTCAATCTTTTGAGTATTTCCCAAAATGTTGAACTGTTCCTTCAAAGCATTGCTTTCTGTGACTTTATAAAAAAATGACATTACATGAAGTTCCTGGACAGCTTCAAAGCTCTGACAGGCAAACAGGTGCTGAAGAAGGTCGTAAAAAAATAAAAAAATAAAAAGACCATAATATGTTTTAACAATAAATGAAAGAAAATGAGTAGGATGGAGATTTTTCATAGAAAGAAAAAAACATTGTTTGTTTCACAGCAGGGTCATCGAGCTGTATGTGGGTTTGGTTGACCCCCCCCCCCCCCCCATAAACCCACACACACACATATGTGTCTTTTAGGGCTGATAGCTAGGGTAAAAAAGTCTACCATTTGTTCAATCACTGATTTTTTTCTCATAAAAATTCATTCCTCACTGCCTCAATTGTCTTTTTTTAAATCTAACTCTACTAGTATCTGAAAATGCTTCGAGTCTCATGCTCAGTTCTTCTACTTGTTCACTGGATGACAGTAGAAAACCTCACCAGCCTCTACTGCTGTCTACTTTGTTCTACTGCTACTCTACGTTCACTACAAATTTAAGTCCCTTTTTCTCATCCATACGCCCACCGTTTGGTTCAACAAAAAAGCTTTGATGATCAATAATTTACACTCAGTAAAAATGACAATGTACAAGATGCTTGTTAAAATAAAATGTGACGAGTTCATCAATTTGTCCCAATTTGGATAAAAAAAAGATGAATTTATAAATTCCCCACAGACCTTTTTTTATGTATGCTGTGGTTGACAATCTATAAATCTGTACTTTCTTTCCTAACCAGTCACACCAGTTATTCACCTGAAACATCCTCTTGCTGTGACACTGACTGAAACGAGTCTGAGCCGTGATGTGACCCAAATAATCAGACTAACATGCCTCTTACAGAAAATGACCTGCGTTCAATAACTTAAGTTCACATTGGATATAAATTATACAAATTTATGAAGCAATAAGTCAAGACTTTAGTTTAAGAAACTATCTACTACTACCTACTGCGGTACCTAACAACAAACGGTTTCTAATCTACAGCAAAAGGATTCTCCCCTTAATACAACGTTAATGCATCTGAACGTCATCCAGGCTGCTTTGTAGATCAATACGTAACAGAACTTAGTGTAGTTACTTTCCAATAAGTGTTTTATTAAAGATTGAATACTAATCGCCATTTCTCTATTGCTAAGTCACCCATTATGTCTGCCAGTTCAGTTCCTATTGGCTGTCACCCTCCGTTTTATCTTCTCTATTTCATGTTTCTCATTTATGTTTTGTTACAAACTGACAGAAAACGTCTCATGTATGTTTTTGACTTCTCTTGTTAACTACTTCCTGTATCTATCATGTATCTAGATTGTCTTAATTCCTTTTAAGCATTTTTTCACCCTTTTTCAAATCGGGTTGAATATTTAACCCTTATCATGGCTTTGTTCTGAAATACCTCCTAATGTAAAAGAAGTCACCATCATAATGTTTTAACTCATCTAATAACTGTACAGCATCTTGAAATGAGTTGAAAACCATTCACTTTCCGACATGAACTCTGGGAAATGTAGTTTAGTTACTCAGAAGTTCATGACATAGACGTAGAAATTCCCAGTCTGTTATTAGATTTTTATCTCACAGTTTGTTACAAAATCAGAATCAGTTCCAGTGACCACTTTTTAAAATCAGATTTTTACATTTGTATCTGTTTATCACTGAGGTTAAAGCGCCCCGTGTTTGGACCCCTCAAGACGTTATAAACTAGTGTTGTTCTGTACTGTGTGTGTGTGTGACACCCAATCACCTCTGAGTAGTCGAGGCTGTTGTGTGCCTGTGTGTGTGTGTTTGTGTGTGTGAGCGTTGTGTGTGTAACCGAGTCTATGAGTGCGTCACTCTGTGTTGTTGACGCTGTAGGGTGGCGGAGGGTCCAGGCTGTGTTCGGAGGAAGGAGTTGGGGTCCCTGGGAATCCAGAAGAGGGGGTTGGTGATGCGGGGGGCTCCTCTGAGTCAGAATTCTCATACGAGAGGTCGTCAACCAGTGCTCTGCGTCCACGCATTGCCAGGGGCAACGGTGCTCGCCTGGACAGGACGAGAGAGAAAGAGTGAGATTGTGTTCTGATGTGAACCAATTCATTAGAAAGATTGCTTCATAAAATTACTCTATTGGCAGAAGTAGAAGATGGTCCTGACTTTGAGCCCAACCCTGCTGGAAGCTGGAAAAGCGGTAAACTTGCTTATTTTGAATGCTTAATGATTTAAATTATTTGTTAATTAATTTGTTATCAGCGAATCAATATCACAACTAAATGTTCCAGTGCTATTTGTTTGTTAAGCAGTAACATTGTAAAGTGTACTTGCTGGAAGTTAGTTACAAAGCTTACTACTGAATCATTGAAGTGACACAGGTAATGCTGGGGCTGTGTCCGACACAGAGGGAGCAAACTGTGAGCATAAATCCCACAGTCTAAATGGATCGTTAAACAGAATCCATTTCGATGAGACACGACCAACAGGAGACTCTGTGTCGGTCGGAAAGGTTAGACTAACCAGGGACTTCAGACTACTATAACATCTAAAGGCGCGCAGAGCACATAAAATCGTTACATTCCAAATTTGAGGATATTTTAATATATTTCGAATTTTAGTGTCCTATTTTTACTTAGCCTCATATTTCTTTATGATCTTATATTTCAAGATATGTCATATATTTGATCTTCGCTTTGATTGCTAATGGCCTGTTTTAAAATGTCCTCTTTTAAAGTTTCTTCTTCCCTTTGTCACGATGCTTCTGGTGTCTTGTGTGAAGCACTTTGAATTGCCTTGTTGCTGAACTTTGCTACAGAAATAAACTTCGCTTTGTCCAATGCAACAAAAAAATACACATGTACTTCGTGAACTGTGGATGTGAAATGAGCCTCCACCTTTAAGCACAAACACCCAGATATGATGAAAAACAAAAGACACACACAGTGACCTACTTATCTGGCCTCCACTCTGGGATGCTGAGTGTTGGTGTGACGGGGACAGGTGGACAGTTTGTCAGTGTTAGATGGACACAAACAGAAAAAACAAAAGGCAAAGTAAAAACAAATGATAACAAGTTAATGAGGGGTTAAAACAAAACAACAACAAATGATGATGAATAAATCCCACACACACAAACAAAACATACACCTAAACACACACACACACACACACAAACATGTGGTTACCTGAGCTGGCTGCGGAGAGACGTGATCTCTCGCATCATGGTCTGACTGCTGTCGGTGACCTCCTCCAGCTCCCTCTGCAGCTTTCTCTTCTGAGCGTTGGAGCGAGAGTTCTCCTCCTCGACCTCCTCCAGCTGCCTCTTCAGCTGCTTCAGGCGGACCATTGACTTATCCAGCTGGTGGAGGAGGAGGAGAAGGAGGAGGAAGAGGAAGAGGGGGAGGAAAGGAGAAGGAAAGAGGGCATTGCAGAGGTCATCGTAAGGAGAAAGAGGGGAAGAAGAAGAATGAGAAGGGGTGTGATGTATAAAAACGGAGATTAGTAGTCTGAGTAGGACGACTGATAGGGATCAGGAGTCAGATTAAACCTGGGAGATTATCAGCGATGATGTTTTTGGAGGACAGTCAGTGTCTCCTCTGTGGTTGAGGGATTGTGTTTGTTTTTTTCTGTGGGATTAGGATTAGGCTGGATTGAGCCAGATAAATCACTCATTTTAGGATGATTTTTCAACACTCTTATGGCCATGGACACAATTACAGCACCAGTTTGGCTGCACTGACTGCCATTATATCTTCATGTAGTGCTCTTTGACAGGCGATACTTGTCTGTGTGTCTTCTTATGAGTCATGTTGAAGTAGTAAAGTTTGGTTACCTGTTCTCTGTACTGGTCTGCATGTCTCCTCTCGTCTTCCGCCTGCATCATCACCTCCTTCAGTTTCTTCTCCGTCTTCCGCACCATTTTGTTTGCAATGGCTCGTTCCCTGATAGAAAGTAAAGATAAGCTACCTGTTGCAGCCAAACAACTGAATACATCTTTCATGAGCTTCAACTTGGAACAAGAGCTTGCAAATCGGGGGGAGCATCCTTGACTAGATTGTTTACATGCATTTATAAAATCCTAATTGGTCCTTGTGTACTTCCCCTCAATATTTTATTGTATTTTATCTGTGTGCTCCTTTCAACAATGCGTTAAGGGTTTACTTTAAAGGGCATTTCTATCTAACATATCTGCATGTGTGTGTTTGTGTCTCACTGTCTCTCTTGCTCCAGCTGCTCATCCATCGACTCTATCTTGGCCTCCAGGGCGGCAACGCTGAGCCTGTTTTTCCCCCTAACTGCTCCCTCCATCTCCCCAAGTCGGGCCTTTAGCTCCTTGTTCTGTCTCTCCAGCTGCTCCCGAGCCGACTCTGCCTTCTGGGCCAGAGTCCTCTCCCCCTGCAGCTGCACCGTCATGGTCTCCACCTGCGGAGCACGTGGAAGAAGATGTTATGACATTATGCTTACAAGTGTTTTATGTATGTGTGTGTGTGTGTGTGTGTGTGTGTGTGTGTGTGTGTGCGCGCGCGTGCATGTGTAAGCTTTTCGTGCAGGTAAAGCCACTGTACCTGTAGAGCATTCTTCCTCTGTCTGTCTGCAGCAAGTTCAGCATTAGTCTGCTCCTCCTCTAGCTCCTCCTCCAGCTGACTGATCCGTGCTTCTAACCTCCTCTTCTCTTCAAACAGTGCGTTCCTAAAGAAACACACAGTGTGAGAATGAACAAGTCCATATTCTAACCAGGCGCACTAATTAAAATAACACGTCCGTATTAAAGTGATACTAACTTTCCAGAGCTGCTGTTCATCATCTCATCAGCCATCTCGTCTCTCTCCTGCTGAGCCTGTCTCCTCTGCCTCTCTGACACAGAGAGCTCCTACACACAATGAATGTAGACAGGTGTTAAGACTTTTTTTTAAAAACTATTTCAAAGCTTTATATGTTTCTGCTGGTTTTCAGTGAATTACACCCACCTCAGTGAACTGCAGGAGTTCTGCCTCCAGTGTCTGGATCTTCTTTTCGCTGTCTTTCGACTGTGCGATCACCTCTTCCCGAGACAACTTGAGCTCTTCCAGCTCACGCAGAGCTTCTTTCATTTGACCCTGTGACAATGAGAGATCATTGTTTTTAAATGCAGGCTATTGAAAAGTAATGTGTTTACTCTTGCAGTCTGGATATGGTTCCCTGCATCTCTGTAAGGTCAGTATTATGTCATGTTTGTGAAGGTTCTCAGTCATCCAGGTAATTGTTCAGGAGAGGAAAAACCTTTCAGATGCAAGTTTTGGATTAAACTCTAAAGCAGTCTTTTATCTTCCTAACTGTTGTTCATCTCTTTTGTTTGTTGCAGATTTGCCATGTCGTAAACAGGGTTTTACTGATAAAAAAACTACAATTAGAGGGAGAAGGAAGACTTGTGTCAACTCAATGTCCTAGGTGGACAAAAGTAAAACAATAAAAACATTTTTTAATTGGAATTGGTTCCATTTTTTACCTGCAGCCTCCTGAGCTGCTTCATAGCCTCTTCTTTGCCACGGGTGGTTGTCTCCACCTGGGCCTCAGTGTCCTGCAGTTCTGCTTCCAGCTGTTTCTTGGAAGACACAGCCTGAGACCGCTGACTCCTCTCCTCCTCCAGCTGGATCTCCAACTCCTTAACCTAGCAGAGAGAAGGAGGACAATAATGATTGATCTGAGCGCTGGAACAGCTAAGACACTGTCTGCGATTTCCTCCCTCCTTCCTCTCTCTCTCTCTCTCTCTACCTGTTTGTTGAGAGCCCTCCTCTTCTCCTCTGCCTTCTCCTCGCTGTTGCCTATCTCCCTCTCAAACTGAGCCTTGAGCGCCTGCAGGGTGACATCCAGCCTCAGCCTTGAGTTCTCCGCCTCTTCCAGCTCCTCCTCCAGCTCCTGCTTCTGAACACACAGGCTCTGAACTTCCGTGTCTAAGGCCCTCCTGGCCCGCTCCAGCTCGTGGACCTAGCACATGAGCAGAGAAAAGGTGATGACTCACTTAGGACTGAGACAGAGAAATATTAAAGGAGTCCAATAAGATAATTACTTACGTTCTTGCCGACGTCATCCTGCTGGTTCACAAGCTGTTCCATGTCAAAACGGAGCTGCTTGTTAGACCTCTCAAGCTCTTCCCTCTGGTCCTGGGCCTCCTACACACAGAAACAGGAAAACATTTATCATCACAATATCAGATACACCAACACTCTATTTTGTCTGCTCTCAGTGAGTTTACCTGCAGGGCTCGGGAAAGGGACAGATATCTTGTCTCCTTCTCTCGGCTGTCTGCTTCTGCTCTGTCCTTCTCCTCTGCCAGCCGAGCGCTCACTGCCTTCTCCTCCGCCAGACACTGAGGGAGTGGAGGAAGAGTTCAAAATAAGGGAAAGACATTTCAAGAATATATTTATTTTAACCTTTATAGAAAAAAAGGATGAAGTTCTGACCTGGTCAAACTTCTTCTGCCTCTTCTCCAGGGCCATACAGTTCTGTCTCTCTCTCTGCAGTGCAAGTGTCATGTCCTCTATCTCTTCTCTGAGTCGCTCCCTCTGTCTCTCCACTCTCTCCTTCTCCTCCTCCTTCTGCTTCTCTCTCTGCATGGTGCTGTCTAGCTCTCTCTGGAGTTTCCTGCGCGTCTCCTCTCCGGATTCCACCGCGGTGTTCACCTCCTCTGACTGCTTACGGAGCTCTGCAAGCTGAGGGGTTCAAAAATGTCAAACATGTGTTTTCATTTAAATCTCAAAATATCTTATATTTGGATCACTTTGGGTTTATGAAATATGAAAACTGAAATGAGATATTTATATGAATGCATCTACTGTTTTTACATTGCATTGTATGTGGTGCATCATTTTAACATGTTACTGCTACTAACCATGATCTGGAGAACTATCTATGTACTTATTGACATCATTTGCAAAGTAAGAACTTGGAGAGAAAAATCAAAGCCTTTGTGTGCCTTTGATTTACCTGTTGTGTGTGAGTCTGAATCTGCCGGGTCAACTCTTTATTCCTCTCCTCCTCCTCCTCCAGTCTCTCCATCAGACCGTTCTTCTCCTCCTCCAGCGCTCGTACCCGAGAGCCCAGAGCCATCTTTTGACGGGTTTCATCTTGCAGCTGTTCCTGAGGGACAAGAAAACATAAGAGTGTCAAGAAAAGCCCCGTCGGTGTCTGTGCTATGTGGGTGTATAAGAGTGAAGGCTAGAGGAAAATCTGGTATTTTGATCAAGAGATTCATTTTCTTCAGAAGGTTTCAGAAATGACTTTGCATTTTTCCTAACTGTAGGAGTAAGAGCCAAAAGTGTTGCATGTTGCATTTTGTTACCTTTGCATCATTCAGCTGGCTCTCCAGACTGCTGACCTCTTTAGAGAGCCGAAGTGATTTGGTGTCATAGGAGGACAAGCTGGTGGAGATGGATTCAATCTCACACTGGAAACGACAAAGTTAGTTAACTTAACCAGAACCAGTTTGGTGAAATTCAGAATGAAAAAAGGTAAATACTTTTTTTAAGTATAAAAAATGAACACCAGAAAATGAAATTAAGGTCTAGGATCTGTGCGTTTGTGTGTCCATTTGCACCTGTAGCTTGTGCACCCGCTCCTCTTTCTCCTCCCTCTCTCTGTCGGCCTGAGTCATTCGAGCGTTGAGCTCCTGCAGTTGACTCTCAGCCCTCTTGCGGCCTCTCTCGCTCTCTGTACGACCCGCTTGGAGGCTCTTGAGCTCGGAGGTCAAATTCTGCCTCTCTTCCTCCAGCATTGACTTGGACTTCTCCAACGACTGACGTGCCTGAAAGACAACATGGATGAGTGACCGTGCATATTAACACGATGAAAGTGTTTTTAACTGTGCGTTCCTCTTACTCTCTTGCTATTGTCTAGCTGTTCCTGCAGGCCGTCTATGGCAGCGCTGTGTTTGACTCTGAGTTCTGATAGCTGGGCCTCATGGTGGCGAGTTTCCTCTTCAACACGCCGCTGGAGATCATTTAACTCAGACTCACGACGAGACCTATGTGGAAAGATGAGGAAGGAGGTTAAAGGATTGTTCAAAATATTCTATAATAATTTCCCGGAACTGTTCATTTTTGCATTAGTGAAGCTAACCTTAGCTCCTGCTGGGCAGCCGTGGTGTCCAGAGTGTCCTCCAGCTCAGTCCTCAAAGCCTCCAGCTCCTCCCCGAGGTCCCGCCTCTGCTTCTCTGCCCTTTCCCTCATCCCTCGTTCATTCTCCACCTCCTCCTTCAGCTCAGACACCTGGGACATGGCCTCCCTCAGTGATCTCTGAGCTTCTGCACGACGCGCTCCCTCTTCCTCCAACCTGACAAAAACAGGGAAAGAGTAAAAGCAAGGGGGTGAGAATTCCATTACAAGCTTTTAGATGTGTTTCCGTGTCTGATTTTATTTTGCCTTGTGTCTCACCGGCCCTGCAGGACGGTGATTTCTTTCTCTTTCTGACCCAGACTGCCCCTTAGCTCAGCGGACATCATGCCCAGATCTGAAAGCTGCTCCTGGGCCTCCACAGTTTCGTTCTCCATCCTCCTCCTCATCTTCTCCTGCTCTAGGCGACCCTGCTCCTCACGCTTCAGACGCTCTGCACACAATTGATGAGGAGTCAGATTACAGATCGAACAACATTTAAACAGCAAAGATGTTCATATTGACTTTCTTACAGATTCCACTTAATCTCAGCACTTCAATCTAAAGCATTCATTAATTTGAATGCAATCACAGGGTAATATTAAGACAGTTACCCTCAAGGTCGGCGATGACAGCTTCCTGTTTGTTCTTGAGTTTGTTCAGACTTTTTGTTTTCTCCTCTTCCTCAGTGAGCTGATCGGTTACTTCACTCAGACGCTCCTCAAACAGTTTTTTCTCCTGCTCAGAAAAAAACGACAACAGTGTTGGATCAAGAAGCTTTTATAAAACATACTGTATGTATACCAAACATGTTTTACACATAGCAATAAGGTCAACACATATTTACATACAATACAAGTGGAAGGGTGTAAATAAACACGATGAAGCTTTAATTTGATGCCCACCTTGCTGAGTCGGTCTCTCTGCTCAACTGCATTCAACAAATCTGTTTCTAGACTCTTTACTTTGGTCTCCAAGGTAACCTTCTCCAGCAGGAGGCGCTGTCGTGCACTTTCCTCCTCCTCTAACTGCTCCTCTAGGTCCTGATGAGGTCAGAAAATATACAATTTTGCAGGTAAGGTAAAGACACCTTCATTTAACTTAAAGCAAATCTGGAAGAAAAACTGATGAGTCGGTATAAGTGTCTCTCACTGTATTGACTTTATCTCCTGACCTGTATATTCTGCTGCATCTTCTTCTTCTCATTCGTCAGTTGCGCACTTCTCTCCTCCTCTTCCTCAAGCCGACTCTCCATCTCGCCCATCACCTCCTCCAGCTCCTGTTTCCGAGTGGCTAACCTGGCCCTCATCTCCTCCGCCTCTGCAAACAGTTCTGCCTCTGCCTGCAGCTGGTCAGCCAGCACCGCCTTCTCCTCCATCAGCTACATGACAAAGATAGAGAGGAGGAGGAGGAGGGGGAAGAGAAGTGAGGCTCTGATTCATAGAAGAGGGGGGAGCAGAGGACTACACAAAGTTTACTTCTTTTTTTTTTTTTTTTTTTTTTTTTTTACCTGAGCGTGTTTCTGGTCCAGTTCAGAATACTCTTGTTCCACCCGGGTGAGATTGTCTTTGGCCTTCTGGAGCTGACCTTCTCTGGCCTGGATCTCCTCATCTTGCCGGGACACTTGCAGCAGTGGCTTCACCTAAATGAAATACAACAAGGGTCCCATGTTATTGTGAAGTAAGTCCCCATTTCATGTTTCCATTTCCTGCATCATTGGGATTTTTCTTTCTTTCACCTTTGAAAGACCTTTTAGAATTTAGCCTTGTTTTTTAAAGTTTCTAATATCAAAACCTGTTTTCTTCTCTCATGTTTTGTCTACTCAGACATTATCTAAAATGCACCAACCTGTAATAAGCGTTGATAACATTAGCATATATCTAAACAGTCTGTCAGAGAGAACTTGCATATATCTATGTTTAATGTCCGTGTGTTCGGTAGTTGTGTGCACTGTACCTTTGTAAACAGACGCCACCACTGCCAGTTCCTGAGTTTGAGGTAAGCAGCACAGTTCCTCTGCATGACCCTCATCGCGCTCAGCTGCTGCTGCTTCTTTAAGAAGGCTCTGAAAGCAATAAAAACAACATCATAAATCAACTAGCATACATGTGCATGTGCAGGAAGTCTCTGCATTCATTTGGTTGATTGTCCTTTCAGAAACAGAAAAATAAAGATGTCAGGCAGAAGCTTTTCTTTACGCTCATCACTTGAAAACACATTTTACTCTGAACTACAACAAAAAAATGAAATCTTTAAGCATTTCACGGGATCAATAATTAACATTAAGCCAAGTCAAAGTTCATTTATATAGCACATTAAAAAACAACCTCAGTTGACCAACATGCTGTACAGGTAAAAACACTTGAATGACCCTCATGTATGAAATGTGCCATAGAATGAACCTCGAATCCACTGATCAGTGATGTTGTTTACAGTCTTCAATAAGCTGTGTCAACTTCATGTCAATGCTTCTTCCATTCCTGAGTCACTGATAGGGGCTGAGAGACGATGAATAATTGATGCTCCCTTAAGAGTGAAATACAAAACTGCCCCCTTCAACAAGTGCTTCTTACAGAGAAACCACACCGAGTTAAATGTTTGTCTGCTTCGGTTTCATTTAGTTAATTAAAGATGTATTGACTGGCACAAGTTGAATCCAATCACTTAATGTATAACACATATCTATAAATAACAACAGAGTGCTGTTCAAACATTATAAATATGTAAAGATGTCTAATGGAACATAAAATAAATAAACATCTCTTTCTCTCTCTGTTCATGTTAAAACTCTTACTTGCGTGCGAGGTAGCCTCTGGATGCACTCTGGAAGCGTATGATGGTGTCTGTGATCTTGAGGTCTCTTTCTTCCTCCAGGTGAGCCAGGACTCCAGCTCGGAAGAAGACTTTACTCTGACCCACCCTGAACAGGTTGAGGTCCAGTTCCAAAGCTCTGATCTGAACAAGGAAACAGCATCCAGTTTGCACCATTGTGTCGCCTCTATTTTAATCCTAACAAAGTCTGTTGTATCTTTATAGACCCAGAAAAGTTACTCACCATGAGTTCTGATGCCTGTTTGCCATCCATGAAGGTGCGAGGGATAGCATTGGGAGTCAGGATCTCGTATCTGGAAGAAAAATGTTTTTTTTTTATTGTAAGTTTGAGGAAGAGACACAAGACTGAAGATGTGTGAAGAAGTGTCATAAGCAGATGCCAGAAAAAGAGCTTGATGAACATTTGGTGTGTGTGTGTGTGTGTGTGTGTGTGTGTGTGTGTGTGTGTGTGTGTGTGTGTGTGTGTGAGGAGGGGGACGAAGAGGATAATAAGGGGCACAGGTGGCTATGAAAGGTGGGTGCACACACATACAAATATGCACACACACCTCTGCCTAAACTCCTGAAATGGGATGCGGTTAGGGAAGCCTTGTCTGCAGATACGGATCCCCTCCAGAACTCCATTACACCTCAGCTGGTCCAAAACCAGATTGGGAGCGAGCTTACCGGCCTGAGAGAGAGGGAGAGAGAGAGAGAGAGAGAGAGAGAGAGAGAGAGAGAGAGAGAGAGAGAGAGAGAGAGGAGAACCAAGAGAGTAATTGAAAATGTCATCCCGGCAGTCTCGTCTGTTTTGCTCTAAAGTCTTCATGGTTCCCCCCTTCTTACCCTCTTCTCGTGGTTGGGGATGATACAGCGCAGGAAGTTTGGGTTGGTGTTCCTGAGTGTGGCCATCAGCTTGGTGAGAGACTCCTTGTACAGCTGACCAACAGTCCTGAACATTCCCTTCTTCGTCTTCAGACCTGAAGCTCCGAAATTGACCGGGCCGCTGTTCTCTCCCGACGACACCTGGTCCAGACCGATGATCCTGTCCACTGCAGGAAAAACAAAAGTGGCCACAGTTTAAACAAGCACATATCAACTTAGTGGAGTGAAAAATACACTTTATGAGGCCTGATTATATTTGCGTGGCTATTGCCGCGGTGTTAGGATTTCACGCCTGATTGCACATCTGCTATCAAGCTTTGGACAGATGATATTAGATGGTACACAATGGATTTTGAGCTCATTAAAGATGCAATCATATGGTTTCACAGCAAATATGAATCACATATTTGCTCACCCATATCAGCCTCCATGACACACACTCACGCTTTAGTACAGCACAGGTGCATAACAGGTTTTCTAGCGTAACCTTGAACAAGTCTAGACAGGATTACGTACAGTTTTGTCTGTCTATGACTTGAAAAAACAAACATGAGAGAATGATACCTTATATGGTTCCTCATTGGACTGTTACATTAGGTGTTATGCTCTTAGAAAAATGTCCCAGTCGGGTAAATATTTACATTTATAACACCATATTAGACCAAAACTAAGGGTGCTAAATTGAAGCAGTGACATGTGAGGTTATATGTTGCATCTCTAGAGCTGATTCAGGATCACACTTCTACCTGCACATGGTCGTTCTTACTGTGCAGCACATCTCGCATGTGATCCTGAATTTGGTTTGTGTAGCTAATGAGAGGCATACTGACAGATTTCTACAAAAACTACGGTGAAAAAAGCAGAAAAAAGCACAGCACTGTCACTACAAGCTAATAGTCTAATACTAAAGACACATGAACTGAGCTAAGAGCACAGTGACTTCATGAAACAGCTAATGACACTACAGGACAGAAAACAAAAAATGACACACCACTCAACAACTAGTCAGACAGAAAAACAAAGGAGTAAAACAAGCAGAGGAGGTGGAGAGGGAGGACTGTGACAACGAGAGGAGGAGAGAAACCTACTGTCGGAGCCATTCGCCTGTATTGTGGCATAGGAGTCAAAGAAGTACACACGAGGAAGAGTTTGAATATCTGATGCGGGGAGAAGTGAGGAAGAAAGATGAAGGGCAAGAGAGGAAGAGGAGCACCACATTAGTGTAGAGGAGAGAGAAAAGAACAGAAGGAAATTGGAGCAAGAGCGAGGAGGACACAGGAGAGGACAAGATGGAGGACAGCAGGTGACAGCAGATAGAGTAGTCATATTTTAGAGAGAGGGAAGAGAAAGAAATAAAGTTATTACATTTTGCACCAGGTGACTTCCTTATTTATGTTTGACAAGAGAAAGTGTTTCAGTTAACAATACATGAATCTATTTTTTACATACTGTACATTAAGTCTTAGATTATAGGAAACATGTACATGGCAGTGGATGAACATGTGCATAAATCAGTCTCACCTTCTTTCCAAAGTTCTGTAACAAAGTGATCAGACGACTGGTGCAAAAGAGACGCCACGTTGTCGTTCAGAGGATCCATGTTCTTCACCAGCCAATCATTGGCCTTGTAGTCCACCTGAGAGACATTTCAGTGGGCACAGTGGACTTTTTCAGTTTGATTCCTTTAATTAGGAAAACATGGCAGACGTGGACGAAGATGAATAGGAAATGATGGGATACCTTTCCAGCATAGTGAATGATGGAGAAGTCAGCCTCCCCGCGCGGCTGCTTTGATCGGAAGAATTTTGGATGGTTGCCTTGCTCAGTGGAGACCTTCTCTACAAAAGAGCGGTCTGTAGCCCGGGGGAACCAACACTCTTCATCCAGCAGGGCCAGAACGCCAGGCGTGTGAGTCTAACAGAGACGAGGAAAAACACATTTGACTTTGAGGGAAACTCTAAAATGCAAGATGAATCTGTGTGTGTGCTTGCATGTTTATTTTGTATTGTCTTTAATTCACCTTCATTCCTTCATCTGTCAATGCAGAGAACTGATCAGGTAGAATCTGCAAGCTGTATTTTGTGACTGTATTTTGTTACAAAAACAAATAGAGCACTCTAAATTTGGAAACTCAGCATCTATGTTTTTGGCAAGGATTAATCCATGCTCCTTATTTCAAAGAAGTGTTGTCGTGTGCACATACTGGTTTCTCAATGAGGTCGATGCACGGCTGTAAGTCCAGGCCAAAGTCGATGAAGTTCCATTCGATGCCCTCTCGCTGGTACTCCTCCTGCTCCAGGATGAACATGGTGTGATTGAAGAGCTGCTGCAGCTTCTCGTTGGTGTAGTTGATGCACAGCTGCTCGAATGAGTTTAGCTGCGGAGGAAGGGATTTAGGAAAACAAACAAAGACTCAATAAATCATGAATTCATGTGACATAACTTACGGAGGAACATGCAGATACGTGTGTGTTACACGGTTTCAAATCCAGATCCTGACATGCCTATAATGTCTGCCAGAATCTTTTAACTTAAGCAGTCTTCCTCATCACCATTCATCACTAACATTTGTCACTGTAGCATAAACTGAACAACTGATGCAGTGAGTAAAAAGTCCACCATCATCCTTAATGTTGAATAAAAAAAACATTTGCTATTGTATACAGACAAACCATGGCCATAAACAAACCTGGAAGATCTCAAATCCAGCGATATCAAGGATTCCTATAAAGGAGGCTCCCTGTCTCTGTCTGCGGTCCAGCGCTCTGTTGACCCTGTGCACCAGCCACCTGAACAGACGCTCATACGTTGCCTTTGCTAAAGCCTCCACAGCAAAGTCAGCCTGGCAAAGAAGAGCACATTGTTAGACACAGTCCATAGAGATCCGTCTGTTTATCTGCAGGAGTGTACATAAAATGTTACCTGCTCTTTGGTCTGCGCCTTCTGCACATACTCCCGACCCACTTTGATCCTAGGAGTGAGGATGGCCCGAGTGAACTCCAGCACGTTGATGCCCAGCAGGTGGCACAGTTTCTGAGCAGCTGTGTTATCAGGCATCGAGGCCTGGTCATGGTTCTTCTCTTTCATGAAGGAAATGTTCCCAAACTGGAGCACAGCAGAGATCACCTTCAGCATGGCTGAGGAGAGGCAGAAGAGGCAAAGGGAAAAGTTATATATTTTTCCAGGTAGCAAAATGCAAAAAAGGAAAGTACTCTCTCCTCTCTTCCTCTATACCCTCTTTTCTTACATAGTGACTCCTCAGGGGTGAAGCCCATGATGGCCATGGAGTCCATGGTCTGAGTGAAGTTCTCTGAATCGCTCTGACCAGGAACAGGGATGGAGCCTCCACTGAGAAAGCGGTACTGGTCAGCAGTTCCAAGGAGCAGGTCAGCTATGGATGGGAATTAAAAAAAAAGAGGGTGTAACAGTGAAGTAAATCTAAGTTAAAGACAAATGACTGCAGGACATGAGTACATTTGACATCTTAATTCACTGGAAAAGGACAGAGTGTGCTGCAGTGTAAAAGTTTCTGATTGGTCGACCCTTGGCTCACCTTTCGTCTCTTCTGATGTTCCACACAACAGCTGGTAAAAGATGTGGAACGTCCTCTCATCTTTGGCCTGCCGGGTGGCCCGGGACTTTTCAAGGAGATCTGGATTTATATTGTCAAGGACACAACCAGACAAAACGTCTACTTCTAGTAATTTGCCTTTCAGAATATGTAGCATTTTATGCAGACCACAGCAGATAAATATATGGTTCCAATGAATGGACAATCTTCCTGTCCAACTTTGAATAAACTCAGTTAACTTAAGACAGTAGGAGTGCATAGAGCTCTCAATCACTGAAGGTATGACAAAGGATACAGGTCTCAATGTTGGCACCGACAATGTACCCCGCAACGTCAAAATTGATGCGGATGAATTTACCCTACAGAAGAAGAAAAAGGTGATTCATGATTCAGTTCGTTTTTTGATGACTAAATCATCAAACTGATTGTACTGGTGATAGAATTATCTGGTGGTAATTAACATCATCTGTATGATATATCAGGTCTGCTCTTACAAATCTGGATGAGTTGTCGTTTTTGACTGTCTTTGCGTTGCCGAAGGCCTCCAGTATGGGGTTGGCCTGCAGCAGCTGTCTCTCAAGCTCACCCTGAGAAACACAGGAGACGTCAGATCAGCTATGCAGCGCTGCAAATGTAAGAAACTCAACGACAGGACTTCCATAGGGACCTTCTACTAAAATGCACCATTTCATCCTACTCTCTTTAGACTATCCACTGATCTGTTATGTAAAACAACAAATGCATGACTCATGTTTGAAAAGCGTTGACACAAAACGGTGCATTTTAGGGCCTGAAATAGCATAGGCACACACCATCCCCAGACCCAGGAACAAATGATTCTCAACTTCAATCAGAGTAATGGGCCCTCATTGGTTAGGCAATCAATAATAAGGGCAACAGTTTAATTTATGAACATTTAATCTCCCACATTATTAAAAGGCAATCTCTAGACACCAACTATGATGAGTCAGTTGAGAACCACTGTTGTAGAGAAAGAAGGGGGGGGGGGGGGGGGGGGGGGGCTGCAGCTTTTGACGTTAACACTTTACACAAGCTACATATAGGATGGTTCTAGCTAGCTGCAATGCATAAGACTGCGGTTGTCGCATTGCCAGTGCAGCAGCTGATGATGCAGCTGCAGCAGTGATGAGGAGCTACTGTAGCTACAGGAGGGGGTTTGACTGTAAAGTGCCCGCGAATCATCGCTTGCCAACTCCAAAAGCAGACACACAAACACACAAAGCAAAAGATCAGCATTTCTTATTAAATACAATCAATACCCAGAGAGGCCAAATACATGATGGTGTGTTCACTTGGTACACCATACTGCCACATCCACTCCCACAGCCAATCATTCAGCATACAGGCGATGACTCTGTAGCCCGTTCTACCTAAAGACCTGTGGCCTTTACAAGTCAATGGACACTGAAAAGTCATCCCCGAGCCCACTGAGCAGAATCTAATAGAATTTGCCCGAGAGCCAGAATTATTCAGGCTAATGTCACAAAAGAAAAGCTCAATGAACAGAAGACATGATTCTCTTTATGAGAACAAATTACAGTACGCCCCCAGTGAATAAACCCCAAGTCGTCTAAATACTGGAATACTCACATATTGCATACTCTGACGAAGTGTAGGGAAAAATGAAGTTTGTGGAGGAAGGAGAATGGGTGAACATATGGATGAGATAAACAAACAAATGGAAAAAAAAACACAAATAAGACAACAATAACAACAAACAAAGACATTCAAAGAAGCACAATCAAACATAGTGTACAAGGTTATGAAGAAACACATCACTACTGACAGTTAGAGGTCAACGGTTACTGTAATGGTTAGCCTGTATCTTTGTGGAGTTCATTAAGCAGGAAGAAAAGCAAAAGGACAGGGCAGCAGGAAAGAGTTAACTCACCCTGTTCCCCAAAGTGCTGCCTCTTGTTAAGGATCTAGAGCCATCCATCTGAACATGCAGGAAAGAGAGGAGGACAATGCAGAGAGAGGAGAGTGAGGGGGGAAATAAGTGCAGGAAGGAAGGACAGAAAGAGGACAGAAAAAACCCACTCCAAGGTAAAGCAACTAAGAGTTAATGATATCAGAAGGAAAACCCATGATGTCTTTTTTTTATGAGACAATCAGTCAGTATAAAGAATAAATTGAGAGGAAAATGATGTGATTACGGTTCAGTAGATTGAGAAGAAGTTAGAGACTAGACATAATGGATTGCACAGAGCAGCACATTTAAAATAACCAAATCACCACTGAAAAAGAACCCGCAACAGAAGGTGGCTTATATCGACTTAAAGGAATAGATCAGCATGTTGGGAAATAGTATCATTGGCTTTTTTCCCTCCAAGAGTTAAAAGAGGAGATTGATACAAGTCTCTACTCTGTGCGCTGAGAGCAGACATGAAGGGTGAAGGTGATTGGCTTATCTTCTCATACAGACTGGAAGCAAGAATAAACAGCTACAGTGGATTCAAACACAACTTCGAGCACATATCAAGTAAAAAAAATGAACGCGATCCAACATCATGTGAGGAGGAGGAGAATAAGAAGTCACTGTGGTCGGCTGCAGACCAAGAAATTATGACCGTTTTTTTTCCTTTTGTGTAGAGTTTAAACAATCCAGATTGAATGAGCTTTAGAGGTGTTGGTGACAGAGCCAAGGTTGTTGTTGCCCTTGTGTTCATGCTAAGCTAGGCTAATAGCTAAAAGTCAATAGGCGTAGTTCCCCAGAACATTTGACTATTAAAGATACCAGTTAGCAACATTTTATTGCCATAGAACACAAAACTTTGCTCAGATTTCAGTTCTCTTAGTCAAAGACCTGCTACATGAGTCTGAACATTAAGGGCAAAAGTCATGGCAACATGTAATAAACACAGATAACCTGCTCTGACCAATACACAGATAGCTAACAGGAATAGCTAACACAGCATTGTTGTTGATCTTTAGGATAATATCATGAAGAGTTTTATAATCGTCTTCCTTCTGTCCATAACAATCCTGGATTACAGTTACAGTCTGTTCCTATAAGGCCTGTTTCTCTGTATTCTATTCTCTTGTATTTTATTCTTAACTCTTGCGTCTGTAATGTGACGTACCTGTATAGCCTCCTTGTTCCTGCCCAGAGTGCCCCCCTTATGGGAGGAGGCGACGTGAGCTAAATACTGGATGACTTTCTTGGTGTTCTCAGTTTTCCCCGCTCCAGACTCGCCTCTGAAATACACACAAACACACAACACACTGATATAAAACCATTCCTTTTCTTTCTTTCTTTTTTAACAAACAGTTCCCCCCTGAACACATACGGGCCGAATTATGAACGGTATATAAAGAGCATTTTAAAGAGAGAGAACACACAGGGAAAGTGGCCAAACCCACATTCATCACACCAATAAACGTAAGGCCCATGCGGAGCGTTCAGGGCCACAGGTCTAAACAGAAAGCAGGTGTGCAGGATGAAGGCGGTGTCAGTGTTTTTGTTTTTGGAGAAGAAAGACGGAGAATGGGGTAAAAATAACAGCTTTAAAAGATCTAAAAGAAGCAGACGCCTCGTCCCAAATACTCTCGATTTAAAATGATTCTTGACAATGACAGGAAGAGTCTGGCAGGAAGACATGATGACAGAGAGAGAGAGTGATGGGTGGCCCTCAGGCAAGCAGGTAGGGAGACAAACCACGGGTGCAAACACTCACTAGGATGCATTCACATAACAGGCTGAACTTCTTCGCTAAGGAGTGATTATCTGACCTGATTCTTTATGTGTGTTTGACAACGGCTAATAACAAACATCAGTGGAAACATTGATACCAACTCTTATTATCTTCAGTGTTATCATACAGTGTTGTTCATCTTTTAAAATGGTTCATTCACGCTACAAAAAACACAAAAATCTGAATTAAATATGAAGTAAAAAAAGTAATTTGGTTAATTTAATTTATTACAAGCACATGCAAATGTGCCGGAAGGCTCCAAAATACTCAGACAAAGACAGAGAAAGCATGCACACACACTCCAACAGAGGCAGACATTCTCTTTAGGACCAATAAGGATTTCTCTTGAAGGCAAAAGACCGTCACACACAGACACACTGGAGTCCTACTGAAGGCTACTCACGTGCAAAGGATCGCCTGATCTTCTCGGTCTGAGGAAGAAAACAATATGAGGGCTAATTAGTGACAGAAAGCACATCTGTCAAGACATTACTGCATATCTGTCTATTCGTCTGACTGTTGACAGGTGACTCAAGTAGGCTTTTATTTAGACGGGCAGCCTTGAGCTAAGTTCACTGCGACCAAAGAGAATATTTGCAACACAATTTTGCATTTTTTTTCTGTCTGCAGAGAGAGAAAGGTTCTTTAGTTTCAATATGCTTCGTCATAAACTACAATCCTTTTCCCCGTGAGGCTCACATTTTGTAAAAACAGAATCCGGGGGTAAAAAAAGTCCAAAATGAGAGTTGTTTTTTTGGGGCATTTTAAAAAAAAAACTGCTGGTGAAGAAGGTACAAAGCCATTCTGTGTGAATCACTCAAGATATTTCAATTGAACCTTTTTAAAGTGTCATTACTAAATGCTTTTTTTCTTACATTTTGGCACAGAGATGAAGATGGGGTTGAATCAAGAAAAGCTAAGTCAACATCAAACAGCTACAAGGATCACAACTCTCTCTGAAAGGCTACACATGTTGACATATGAATCCTTGAAATAACACACAGAAAGGTGCTTTATGGGAGCGCTCTGTAATTGGCTAGCTAGGTGATGTTACTGTTCAGTACACCAAGCCTCTCCCTTCAACTAACCAGACATGAAGTGCTCTGGGAGCTTCAGTGAGAGCTTACACCTTTTATGTTTTGATTGCTACTAACTCACACTAACCCTCTGTGAACATTTCAGTCACTCCTTCAGTTATTTGAAGCGTGCAGAGACGCAGGTCACCAGCTGAACTGGTCCCAGTCTGCAACACTGGTTTTCAATGTTCCGACATTGTTTGCTACATAACTTGCATTATGGCTTTGAAGGTTCCCACACGCTCAGTCTGGAAGAATTCATACTGGTCCTACAGGTTTAAATCACTGTGGAAACACACCTATAACAAACCCTGAGGGGGGTGGAGGGGGGTTGACAAATACATAGACACAGCCTGTCCTGTTATCTCATGAAGACACCCCAGGCAGACACAGGCATTGCACAATCGGGCCTTAACTGCTTTTTCAAATAATTGCTGGGAATTCTCTCTGACACATCTCATGAACTCAACATGATGGGAAGGGCCAATAAAAAATGTCAGTTATGTATTGTTGTCACCAGTATAATATGTGGTTACTATCATCACCACAACAAATACACTACATTGCTGAAACTACTTGTTACAAGCAGTGCCACGCCTAAAACTACCTGTTGCATTAAATACTCTCCTGCTGAAGTATTTTCACTTTTAAGGCTTTCGATAACAGCCTCCAGTCACCATATGACACCACGCCTTCAAATAGCGTTTGCAGTGTGGCTCAGTGAGCAAAGATCACAGACCAGATGCAGTACCACGTTCCAGCTCAGCTGATAGCAGATGTATGCAGTTGCTACAGTGTCACAGTTTGTCAGCGGGGTCAGAGATAAGTGTGGATTACCTTGTAGCATGCTACGATAGGCGGCCTCTGATATGGCGTAGATGTGCGGAGGCATCTCGTGGCGTTTTTTGCCTCTGTACATCTCCACGATGGCCTCTGTGTAGATGGGCAGGTTCTTGTACGGATTCACCACCACACAGAACAGCCCAGAATATGTCTAGGGGGGAAATACAGCAGAGAGATTCATATTAAACTTACACACATTAAGCAGACCTCATAGTGGAGCCATTTTCCACAAACAGATGTTCTTCTCCATTATTTTGCATTTCTTCTTCTTATTGACAGCCTTATGTTTTTGACAGTCAGCGCTCTTTGCACACACTCAGTCACTTGAGTCACTTGTGCGACTGTAACTGTCTGATTTCTCCTTTCTGATATCTGCATGTAAAGTATATTCTTAATGAATCATGTCTTTAGCTGAGAGTACAGCAGGAAGCCAAAAAGTGATATCAAGTACTCACGGGGCAGCTCTTAAAGTGATTAAATATATCGCTCTATTCAGCAACATTCTCCTTCATGAATGAATGGGATGTATCTGAACATTCAAGTAATCATAAATGAAGTGAATTTAGTCAAACAAACAATAGTGCTTCAGTTTCAACACTGACTGTAAAAAAGAGGACGCAACTAAACATTGTTTCACTGACATACATAACACATCAAATTGTCCATACACGTGAACACCTTTGTTCATCGTCTGTTAAGAAAGAGCCTCAACTGGTAAAAAAGCCTCGCCTCGATCACCAGATCTGAAGATGTTAAAAGATATGTATTGGCTCATTCTGAATTTGGAAATCCTGCCAGTCATCATATTTCCCACAGTGTTCATCCACGCCGAGACGAAAGTGTTGATGTAATGCATTCCAACAGGGAAAGTCATGAATGATATGTAACCCTCTTTATCTTATCTTGAATTGTAATACGCCTCTCACAACTATTCCAACCATTTATGCCAGCCCCTCTCTGTCCTATTCTTAATCTGCCCTCTCAGTTTCATCCGCCCTCATTCATCCCACTATTGACAGCTCAACTACCTTTTATTGCCTCTCATTATTCTACCTTAAGCACAAGCAAAGCCCTGCACGCTTCCTGGTTATAGCGCTTATCTCTGCTTACGTCATAACGTCCATTCCTATCTGTTCTGTTCTACTCACTTTTTTTTCTGAAGGAGAAACTGGAGAAGCCTCCCACCACCACCACAACATGAGCAACTTTGTAAACTGACTCCTCAGCTCTCTTACCGACCCGGATCAGTTACACAGGAGATTTTAGATGAGCTAACCGCTAACACACATGCATACAGTACACAACATTACAAACCAAATAGTTCCTGTGGGCATGTTTTTATGTGCACTGGGGGTCATGAGAAGCTGAATGTGTTTCCCCATCGTGCTTTCATTGTTTCGTGCACTCACGTAGATCAGGCCCGAGTAGTATCTCTCTCTCAGGTTGTGAAGCACGGAGGCTTCGTTGAGGCAGGTAAGGTCGGCCATGTCCTCCACTTTACTGAAACGTGGGGGGTTCATCCGCTGCACTTCTTCTCTGGATAGAGTGATATGACGCTGGCTGTCTGTGAGCTCCACCTCCACCTCATCGCCGCGCTCTTCCCGAATACTGGCCGACTGGAGGCAGAAGAAGAAGAAGGAGAAGAAGAAGAAGAAGAGAGTGGTTTAGCAAAGAGGAAGATGAAGGCGGTAGATTTTAAGCTTGGAGAGGTGATGCACTGTTACATTGGCGTGTGAGGGGGGGGGGGGTATCCCATACGATACAATACACTGAAGCAATTCATCTTCATCAGTTAAGATTCTAGAGTTAATATTTCAAATACTAAAATGAGAAAAAATGGATGGAATTCGATTCAAACTAAGAGTGAGACAGTTGCTTTAGGCAGTGCACATCTTCTTTGTAGAAGTTGCATTATTCTAATTACCTGTAATAGTACAGTAGTCCACAAACAAGTGCTTTAAGTTAGACTGGGCTGTGTAAAGCTATGCAACACTAATTATAGCAGAGTTAGTCAATCTGTTTGCTGAACAATCCTTATTAGCTCCAGTTAGAGTTTATGGAGTGATGTGAAAACAAACTTTTAACTTTATTTTATTGGATGAATTCTCTCGTTTTGGTACAACATTTTCTGTTGGAAATGCTTCAAATCAATCAATAATTGTTTAATGCTAATTACTATTTTCATGGCAAAACTCTGTGTTTTGTATTCTTTTATTTTGTAGTGAAGTTGTGATGTGTCCCTCCTCCTCTGGTGATTCCAGTGTCTGCTACATTAAAACTCTGGTCTAGTCTTTTAACTCTCCTGTTAACCATATGGCCTACATTTCACAAGCAGCAAAGTATTGAAAGCATAATTGTGCAATGTTTGGCAGAATCTCTGTCAGTGAGCTTCAGTGAGGCCGCTCATTCTATCAGACAGCAGACAAGAATAGCTGGTGACAGAAAATGGAGGAGACGAGCTGTCTTCTTGTCACGCTGCTGGTCTTGTGCTTGCGGGACAGGATGTGGTGAACTCAGGGTCTGACCAGGTCACAGGACCCTGCTTGGCTCCATTCTCTCTGATATTTGACAAGCACGACAAAATATGTTTGTGTGTGTGTGTGGGTGTGTATTAGTCACACTTTGAATTACACGCTCAAAATCTAAAACTAGAGTAGAGCAGAGTGTCTTTCTGTGTGTCATACAGTATAAATATGTATATTTGGTGTGTCCAAAAGTGCCATTCTCTAATCATGAGTGTAAAAATGAAGTCAGTGTCTCTACAACGGCCTCCTTACCATTAGGAGGCTGAAGGAGAGTATTGTTCTATTCATAGAGCGCTCTATGAAAGCAGTCCAGCAGAGAGAGTGAGACTCAGAGAGAGGACATCGAATTCATATGTCACATCCGACAGAGTGCACCAATAAAAACCTCTGAATCATAGGTTAAACAAGAACTGAAGATAAGTGGAGCAAATGAATATAATAAAAAGAGCCTCATGATAAGTCACTAGGTCCTAATGTGTCAGCACCACAAAGTATATTCAAGAATATAAAAGGAGAGAGAAGTATGGGAATTGGGTACTGTCATGGGGATAAAACCTCTCAAACATCATAACACACGCATACAAAAATCACACACACACCCTATGCTGCGGTGCCTCACCTGTTTGACACACCTTGAGTTAAAGGCACACACACACACTGAGCTAATCATTTACCAGAGGATTAATACAGAGATAATGAGAACTGGAGTGTGAAAACCAAGTTGTAAACATACATTTAAATGTTTCCTTGTCATTCATCTTGTGCAAGTTTCTCATCAGATGTTGGCGCATGTTGGAAACAAAAAAACAAACTCTTCTGTTTCTTTTATGATGTGACATTTCCTGCTCACCTCGAAGCCATTCTTCTCTGACGGCACCCACACCAGCCTCTTTGCTGCCCAGTCGGCCTGGCTGGCGGTGGAGAACGCGGCGTTGGCGTTTGGGGACCCAGGTCCTGGCCCCGCCCCCAATGTCAGGAAGCGGGTGACATCATTGGCACCGCCCCCCACTGGCTTGGTCATGGTTCTACTGGCACTGAGAGAAGAAAGACAAGAAGAAACAAAAAAAAAAAGGCGGATTATAAAAATGCAGGCCCTGGTGTGTTGTACGAGGCTTCAAACTAGAGCACTTAGGATGATGTGACGGAGTGTTTGACAGTGACACTGATGTGATTCTGTGTCAAGACACACACGCATGTGCATTCACCCACCGCAAAAGGAAGAGCGGTAGCAGCACGCAAGTAGCATGCAGGCTACTTGCAGCTAAGATTGGGTCAGGGATGGCCTAATTGAAAGACACAGCAAATGAAGGAGAAGAAAAAGGAGGAGGAATGACAGGGAGATCTGTGGGTGGAGGGAACAGCGAGATTCATCAATCGACTGGGTAAAACTGACATGACAGTGAGAGGGGGGAAGGAGGTAGGGGGAGAGGAAATAAGGGTAGGATAGCAGAGAGGAGAGATGTATAACATGGGCAGAATCTATAGAGAACTGAAAGATAAACGTCCTTCGACTACAGGCTGCTGGACTCACTGAGAACTAGTGAAGCCAAAATGTAAGAAGCAGCATCCTGTGAAAGATGAGGTGACAGAGTGGTTACAACTCTATAACATGAAGAGAATCTCCAGTCAGAGTGACTGTAGTACTACAGCAGGATGTTTGAGATTTACTGTGACATCTAAGAATGAATGTGCAGGAGTGACTGCGTGCGAAAAGTTCTCTCGGTGAAGGAGACACTTCAAACTTTCCTTTGAGGCAAGCAGCACTGACACTGTTTCGGACGCACTAGTTTCTGCTCTCGCCAGGATAGGAATACCAGAATTTTAAACATGGATATATGATAAATAAACTACAAAAATGGAAGTCTAAGGTAACAAAAGAACTCAGGGAAGAATTTAAAGTCTGGCGATTGACATAAAATACAATTCACAAAAATAAAAGCAGTTTTTGACATAGTACATAGTGTTTCTGGGTCTTCTTAGAACTTCTGATGAGGCCTCCCTGTTACAGATTGAAATAAACTCGAGCCAAATAAAACAAACAATAAATTGAGAAAATAGCTGTTATAAATCAATTATTAAAAGGTTATCAACTGCAGCAGTACCAATAATAACCCACATGAGACCATTGGCCTTTACGCAGCTCACTATCTATTTAAGAATGGACTTATAATAATCATAGCTACATACAACAGATGAGTGATTCTAAAATGTGACGTTTTCACTTTTGGAAACAAAGAGAACTCAGTCTGAGATTGTCATTCATTTAAGCCAAAGGACTTATTCGCTTCTGCTTGCTGTTGTGTTTTTCAGGGACATGGGATCAAACACGCTTTTGTTTGAGCAACGTCAACGTTCATCAGACAGGTAAGACTATTGCGTTGGCCTGTGTGGTTTGTGTGTGTGTGTGTGTGTGTTAACTATTAGGCGTCTCCATGCCTCAGCAGGTATGTCATCTGGCCTGATTCCTGCTGTCTACGTTTTTTTTCTTCTGCTCTGTCTGTTCATGACAGGACCTGGTCCCCAACCCTGCCTTAACCATACCTGTTACTCCAATATGACTCTGGGTGTGGAGCCAGCACGATGACAAAAGAGCTGCCACCACCCAACCACTCAGTATGGAAACTATGTGATCCCTCAGTGGCATAAAACAGCTGTGCATCTGTTATTAATAGGCTGGTGTTGTTCTTTATTTTTCTTATTGTCCAACAGATGAAAAGACCCCAAACCAGCATTGTCTGTTCAGCTTTGAATTCCTTCTGGTTTATCTGGCCTTTCTGCTGCACTCAGCCCCGAGCGCAATGTGTTTCTACTGAAGACACAAATCTTTGAAACCGTTTACTTCGGAGTTGTGTTTGATTTGTTGTCTCTTTGATTCATAAATAAGCATTGTTTTAGCTGCTCATTTGTGTGTGAGTATTTTCAGCACATTAGTGAGTAGGCTATAGTTTGAGACAAGGATGTACAGCTTCCATGTCCATGTTAGTAACGATGCATGACACCCGGTGCATCTGTGCGTCTTCAAACATTTCTGAACAACAGTGAAGTACTATGTGTGAGGGCCACCAAGTATACATCAGGCTGTGGCTGCACAGACAACACTGAAATCATAATAGTCATTATTCATTGTTGGTTTTGGTCTTTTTATAGCATTTTTTTAACTGGTAAGATAAATATAGAACAATGGCAGCCTCAACCTTCAAATATGAATTTGCCTACAATCCTTTGAGAAATCAGAACGAATAGGATGAGAGTCTTACAAGACGTGGAAAGGTACATTATGTAGTAAAATCCTCTTAGTCATCATTAACCATTTTCTATGATCAACTCTCTTCTGTATGAACATAATGGTCCTCCTTACAACACACCTTTATTCCTAAATCACATTAAAAGGGGAGTCATAGAAGAAGAGCTTGCATGCTGACAGAATTGCAGTGTAGGATGCTGCTTGGTACCATCAACGCTAATGATCCCCCTAAAGCAAAGTCTTTATACACTCACACGCCCACACAAAGACAGGGACCTCACAGGTTGTCGCAGTACACCCTGGGCTGACCATCAAACTCGTCCTGCAGCAGCTGGAGTTGCCAAAACCTGCCTGCTCTCCTCCATAGCAACACCCTGCACACTGAAGCAGCAGCCCACAGACAATACACCCTGAGTTTTAACTGAGGTCACTCACTGTGGGGGGTACACTGGTGTCTGTGTGTGTAATTAATGTGGATGCGTGATGGTGTGTGTGATAAACGGGTGGGGGAGCAGGAGTGGAGACGCCTTTTTTCTTCAGCTTTCATGCAAAGACATGGCATCGGTGATGATATTGTGGCATCTGCGCACTTCAGTGGACAGTGGGGAAAGGTGACATTATGAAACCCCTGGCTATGATCATTAACTACAGTGCGGCTGCGGTGTTACAGCTGCGCCGTGCCCATTATAGATCACCTGCATGTTAGGACTGTCGCTCCGGCACATAACTGGCGAAGGCAACCACACCTTGAACATTAGATATGAACAATCACATGGGCCCCAGCCTTTAATTGAGTCATGCATGTGGCAGCCAAGAAACCGAGGCATTTTCACTGGGAATTATTTTAAGTTTTTTTTGGTTTTGTTATTATTATAAGGCTAAATGAAGATAAAAGTAGGCCTACACTCTGTATGTAAATGGGTCGAAATCCCTCATAATATGACCATTAAGCCAGAGTTTCCATCGGTCAGACTTCAGGTCATCTCGATGTAAGCCTCTCTCCCAAAGCGTAAATAAAGATCAAACCATATTGAAAGCCCTAAGTCCAAGCAACGTTACATTTTAAAGCGTAATGCCTCCGTATTTAGACTAACCTAGCGAGGTTAGCCTGTTAAACTGTAATATGATACGTTCAGGATATTATTCTGGCGATTTGCGAGTTGGATTAGAGTAAAGGTTATTAAATCTCTCACCTTCAGGTTCCGCTCTGAGTCGTGGATAAGGCTGTGGTGCGAGGAGAACCGGGGTGAGGCCGTTTCTTGGGTATTTTCCTGTCTGATAGGTGTGTAGCCTACCGCATATGCGGCTTTTATCATTGCACCGCTCTCTCAGAGAAGCTGCACTCACACTTCTCGCTGAGAATAAAACAGGCAGAGAGCAGTGAGGGCAGGGCGGCGGCTTCAGTCGTGGAGACGGGCTTCCTGCTTGAAGACCAACCAGGTACGAGGAGACGGTTTTCAACCAGGCCTCAGAAAGATTGACGTCCAATGAAAATGTACAATCAAGCAGTAGACCCGCCTCATGAATAAGACGGGAACTTCCCGCCCCAAAGCTGGCATGAAACGTCTGCGGTGACCAATAGCGTTAGCGATAGCTCAAGGAGCACAGCCGTAAGCCAATGGTAACGGCCGAGGGGCGGGACTAGATGTGACTGGCATGTTGACGAGCCAGTTGGAGCGCTGCAGCAGGTGCCTGTGCCGCACTCTCGCCGTAAAGTAGGGAGATTTGCGCGCCCTTTGTTTACCACTGAGTGGCGGCGAGCGTCCGCAGACACAGATCTGGGATCAGATTTCTCTGAATCCGATCCAAAAACAACTGATGGTTTGCTCGCAATGATCTGACACCAGGCGCGTGACTCAGATCATCTCAGAAAATCCGACTGAAACCGACTACCAGAGGAACCTGGGTCCCGGGGCAGGCGGTATCACAGGAGTCTATATGGAAATCTTCTAACATGTTTGGTATCCTTTAAAGTCCATATGGATGAAGGCAGCTTCTTAAATATTAAGCAAACACTATAAAGTGAAGAAGTCCTGGAGATACAGTAAAAGCCCTAATAAAAAGCTAGTAAATTGACCTGTAGGCTACTTATATTACTTCATTAGTCTTACTCATCTATACATCTGGTGGGATTGTTACTGTGTGGCCAAAATTATAATGTTAAGATTTTAGGCTTAATTTTTTTTGTTTGCATAATAGTTAGCGAGTTGTACGTTAACATGCTACAAGTAGATGAGTAGTTATTTTCTGAAAGAAAGAAAGAAAGTAGCATCAGGGTTAAGCATCTGACAAATATAATTGACTCTTTGCACAATAATAATAGTTTTTATTGCATCAAAGGTTTTTACATTTGTCCTTTTCAGTCTGTTAAAAAAATATTTTTAGATTAATAATAATCCAGACTAGACTGTGACACATGGGTTCATCCGTGAAAATGTTGAATTGTGAACTTTACAAAGTAGAAAAAACTTTGACTTTTCTTACACTTCTTTCTGAGAACAAAACAAAATCAGACCATTTGCTTTGTGTCTATAAGAGTGTTCATCTTTTACAGAAAGGCAGTTGTAAGAGTGAAATCATATGAGCACAATATGCATCCCCTTTTATTTTACACAGTTTTGGTAAAATCTTAGAGCATTTATGTCTGCATGAATAAAGCAACACGCTACAAAGAGAACTGATTAGAGCATTTAATAAACCCTGTTTTATATGCTCTACAATATTCATTTTGAAGTACTGTGTATAACAGATACTCGTGGTTTAAACATCTATTTGCAGTGTGTGTTTTGAATCCTAAGCAACCCGTGAAATCATCAAAGAAGTCCTAGTGTTTTTGTTTTTCGCAGTGTTTGGAAGTCCTTATCATAGTTAAAGTAGTAGTGCTGTGTGTTCAAGTTACATTTCATGGAAGCAGAGGTAGGGAGAACAACATGACCCAGCATGAAGCCCATAAATAGAACAGGGTAGCCGTAAAGGGGACGTGTAAGGGGGAGCACAAACATACAGTAGAAGAGCACTACAACTAAATGTAACAGATAATATGTTGTCAATACTTCCACCAACCCTGAGCTAACCATGACAAAATCTTTCAATCGTAAAACACTGCAATTTGTTGTATTGAAGTTAGGCTGTACCATAGACTGTATAAAGACAGTCTATGGGCTGTACTGATCATGCAATACTAATGTGCAGCTGTCGAGCTAATAAGTGATATTTATCTACGTTAGTGCAAAGTACACAGAAGAAGTTCCCCGGACGGGCTTCATCAGGCTGATTATTGGTCAACGCTTCATATCATGTTTCATTCCTCAAACACTTACATACTCAAGTGGCATCATTTACTGCAAAAAGATCTGAAATAAACAAGAACATGCTAGGTGCCGTTCAATTTAACTACAAAGTGCAACTATTACAGTACATACAATAAAATTCAGATAAAAGCATTCTTATGTTATCACTGCATGTTCATACTTCCCAGTTAACAAGCTGATCCTCAGTAACTTGCAAAGACATTTTTTGGTTTACTTTGAATAAAATGTCAATGTTTGAATGATTAAAAAATACATTATTGTATTTGCAGTTTAAACATGAAATTCCATGCTAAAGATCAAGTGGCAGTTTCAGGATTTCTGGTTTGTTATAAAGGCACCACTCACTACATTGTTCTCCCAAATTGTGAGATTTCAACCGAACACATCTGAATTAGAGGAGGGTGTCGCATGAGCATATGAACATAAAAATACGGAATAGTTTTCTATTAAAGTGGTGTAGTTTCCAGTTCATGTTTTATCTACCTTTGCAGATGTAGGACATTTGCGTAAACCACACGCCACATCAATGGCAAAGTTCAGCTCAATTTTGTTCTAGTGATGCTGGAGGTGACTAAAGTCCTCCACCGCTTTAACAAAGTTTATGAGCACAACCCCAGTGCCCTGAAATCAGTTCATAATATCAAGAGCCCCCAAACTGCCAAGACACTTAAATATTAAAGCTCAGGTTCTAAGTGCTAGAATCCATATGTAAAAAAAAAAAACAGAAGAAAAGAGTTAGAATGATTTAAGCAACAGAACGTGAGAAGTTTCTTTAGATTGTAGCACAGAAAACAATGTATGGAAATGGACATGTCCGAACATGACATTCTTCATCTGCAGTGGTTTGAAAATGACTGACACTACAAAGTTTACAATGTTTTCTTTGAACATGTGCTATTCAACTCAACACAAAATGTTACAGCAGGTGTTAAAATATGTGAACATTTCTTGTTTTACCTAAAAGCCAAAAAACAACAACATACAACACATAACATGGAAGACAAACCGCTCAAAACCGCTGCTAGTTTTCAGCTGTTACTTCATGTTACTGTTGCTCTATTTTGGCTCTATAAGTAGCCTAACATAATAATGACTAACTACATTCTCATCAGCCATCCACAAGTATCAAAACAATGTGCACTATCCATACTTACCATAAGAAAATAAAGCATTAAAATGATAAATCAGAGTGGAATACATTCCTGAGTTATACCTCAGAAGGTACAAAACAATTCATTACATACAGAAGCTCCTCCAAGCTCCCCTTAAAAAAATGTCTGCAGTTCAGGAGATTGAAGGTGTAGTTGCAGGTTACAGTCACCATGGGGTGCTGTTGTGATTCTGTGAGTCAGGCATTGGAGATAGAAGGGCATGCTGTGGTGGAGACGGGCCAGATGTGAGACTTAGCAGACGAGTTTTCAATGATTCTGAAAGATTGCCAGGACCAATCAGACAACTCCCCCCTTTAGACTGACCCAGAACCTTCCTCTGTTAATCTATCTCCTGACTATTTCTCCGTGCAGTCTAATCTGTATTGTGATACTCATTTAGATCTTGCACACGTTCTAACATTCTACGTGATCTCTTGACTTGCTCCCAATTTTCTCTTTTTTTTTGCTATAATCACAGTTAACTTCTTCCTGTCCTTAATCCTGACACTGGCATAGTCATGCACTACCCATTTTTTAAACCTGTCTCTCTGTCAGCCCTTTCCTACCTTTCTATCCCTCTCTTTATGCCTGTCTGTCAGCTTAACTGCTTAACTTCCTGTCTCTTTTCCCTTAAAGCCTCCCCCACAGGTTCAGTTGTAGTGGAGATGATCTACCAGGGAGGGTGTTCGTGTTGGTGGGGAAGGCCTCTCAGGATCTTGGTCAGGCCCATCATTAGGGGACACAAGTTCCAAAGCCACTTCATTCTCATAGCAGAATGATGAGCCTGAGCTTTGAATGTAGTTCTGCTCAGCCAGCTCTTTAGCGCTGCATGAAGGTGTGTTTGGAATTTCATAAGTTCGATGGAAGAACGAGTAGTCCACCTGGAAAAGGGAGGAAGACAAGATTTTTCAGTGCAAAATGTATTTGTATGGTCACAAGCAAAGACTCTACAGCCATGTCCAGTGTGAGGAACTCTGCCTCCGGCTGTGATGCTGTATTTGTGTACAGTTTTGTTTTGAGCTTGTTTTAGCATGTTATCATTTCCACAGAACAATGCCAAAATACAGACGTTACTTAGAAATGTCGTTTAGCTTTGCATGTATCCATAGGTTGAGACATACTGGCTGACCCGAATGATTCAAAGCTCTAAAGATAGCACCATTCCCATGGCAATCATCATCTAATTCTGTATTCAGATGTTGTTCATTTGAGTCCATCATCAGCTGCTGCAAACTACAGTAAAACAACATTTTGCCAATTTATCTGACAGTTGAGACTTGGTGGACCAACAGACATTGCAATCCTTGAAGCCACACTGTGGCTAAGCTAGAATTATATTTACGCTGCTAATATAAAGAGAAGTACAGTAATGGAACCCACTTCACACATGGCATTCAGGTAACAGAAGCATTCAAAAGCTTTCAGTATATCTCTTTAGCCTTCCTTTCTAACCTGGTAGCAGTCTTTCCTCTCGAAGAGCACTGGTTCAAATCGATGTCCCCAGAGGATTTCAGAAGCCAGATAGGAGCTACGGCACTGTGTGGTCATGGCAGTGGCTTCCACCATGCCCTCGAGTATGACCACAACCTCCAACTCTGAGTCATTCTCCAAGGTCTTTCGGTCGATTTCGAAGAAGGGTGATTCGTCGTTGATTTCATGGACAATAGTCACTGGAGAGACCAAGAAGATGCGGTCTGTTCCAGTGTCAAAACCCACGTTGATGTCGGCATTGTCCAGTGGGAGGAACTCTCCCTCTTCTGTCACTCTAGACTGGATTTTGGAAAGGAGAGTAAAATACTTTTTAGTAAATGAAACTTTCCACATAAGGTTTGTTATGTTGCAAAATTGCTTTTGACTTAAGATATTAAATGGTGACTGCAAGCAATCAATAATGTAACAAACATGAGCTGGGACAGGTGTGACATGATAGAGTAAAATAAGATTACAACTTCTGTTTGCCTATAATAATATATAATACCATGGTATAGAGAAGTGTGAATTCATCTGTCATTTGAAATAAAATTGACACCTTTCCTGAGGTCATCTGATAACAATATTAGAAAGTCATTGTCTAACCCTGATCCAAAAGCTTAGTATTTAGTTATTATATTCAGTTGAGCTTGACTATGCAAGTCTTTACTCATACTACCCATGCATAGGCTTATCACTCACTCAACCATTACGGTTCAACAGTATCAGGCACTAGTATTCACAATTGTATTTTTTTGATCCTCACAAACTTAATCCCCTCACTCCTGTTTTTTAATGGTTATGCATTTATAAGAGCGATCACATTGTCTGAGCTGTAGCCCCAATGTTCCACAGATTTTGATCTTCTGGACAACTCTGGCAGCATACACACATGTACACACACCGTATTGTTCATGACCAAACATTCTTAAAAGGAGGGATAATAAAGCTATCCGCGTAAGTACAGACAGTAAGGTTAACATATGCGCACATACAACACGATCACTGAACCAACATGCAGTGCGCACAAGGGAAAATGAGATGATGAAGGACAATGCTTCTCGGTTAAAGAATTGTGGGTAAGTTAATCCATAGTAAATCTTCCTAACCCCTGAGGGAAAATAAAACAAGCTGTCATTAAATACGGTCCGCAGGATACAGGCCAGATGGTCTCAGCACTCTTTTTCAATCTATTGCAACCTTTTTTCTTCTGCTGCTTTCTCTCTTTAGTTTTCTCTCACTACTCTTTATTTTGGTAAATTATTTTATCTTTTTTCTGTTTTACCACTTTTATATGATCACTATAGAGATAATATAATGACTTATCTTGTATAACATTGCCATACTTTCTGACCTCTATCTTTACTACAATATGGTCATCATCCATCATCTTCAACTTACCTTCAGCAGTTGTGCTCGTACATGTGCCTCTACCAGGTGGCTCTTGCGTAGGTTTCCAACTCTCCACATCATGCAGAGCTTTCCGTCCCTTAACGCCACGACAGCTGTGTCAGAGAACACCAATGTCTCGTTGCGCTTCTTGGGCTTGGCAATCTTTGCCATGACTGCCCCGATGATGAAGGCGTCAATAATGCAGCCCACAATGCACTGCAAAATGACCGCCGCCACCGCCAGGGGACATTCTTCGGTCACGCTTCTGAATCCGTAACCGATGGATGTCTGTGTCTCTAAGGAGAATAAAAAGGCTGCCATGAAGCTGTTCACCTGGAGGAAGCAGGGCTCCTCAACCACTGCCTTTCTATTAGACTCTACACCAGACTCTGCCTCTCCTGACTCCGGAGAGGATCCTGAGCTTGGGGTAAGCCGGATGGAGAAGTCCCCATGCGCGGAGGCAATGAGCCAGAAAGCAAATCCAAAGAGCAGCCAGGAGAGAAGAAAGGAGAGGGTGAAGATGACCAGCATCCAGCGCCAGCGGATGTCCACACATGTGGTAAAAAGGTCGCTGAGGTAACGCTGGCCCCTCTCGCTCATGTTGACAAAGGTGACGTTGCAGCGTCCGTCCTTGCCCACAAAGCGTTGCCGGGGCCGGCGGCTTGAGCGCCTGTTGCGCCGGCGGCTGGTAGTGGAGGTGGAAGAGAGAGGCCCCTGATCTGATGATGACCGGCTTTTCCCTCTTCCTCCTACATTACTGCCTCTTCCACTCCGTATCTCAGAGCACATTCCTCCTGCTCTCACCCCGCCTTCTCCTGCATCTCCCCCAACTGACTCTCCAATAGCACTCTGCCTCCGTGCATTGTTGGTGTTGCTCTGGAGCGGTAGAGTTTTGCCATTCAGGGCATGGGTCGGGGAGGGGCTGCTTGGGGTTCCTGACCCTGTAGGGCTCCCCCCTGCCCTAGCCGTGTCTGCAGCACTCTGTGCCAGCCTCATGACCTCCTCTTCCTCTACTGGCCCGTCCACCACTGCACTGAAACGGCGTTTAACACGCGCCGCTCCCATGATGAACAAATAAAGTTTTGTAACCTCCAATGGAAAGAATCCTTAGTATTCCTTAGTGAGCTTAGAATTAGATTTTGTTGCCAAAATCAAGCAACTTGTTGCAGTCAACTAAGTGTTGCGAGAACAACACAGACTTTCAGTTCTTCTTAATAAAGAGATAATTGAAAGTTAACAGTGGCTAGCATAATTCCTTCAAAGGCCATTGGTCACTCACTTGTTCTTCACCAACTTGTAATGCTGTTTTCAAGTCTGTCCTCAGCGATAGATCACTCATCAAACAAGTGTGCTTTCTTGAATGAGATCCACAGATGTGTTCATTAACAATCAATGTCCTTTAATAATATCCACCAAAAGTAGTTTGGGATGTCCTGGAAAGACGGCAGTCAGTAGAAACCAAAGGAGTATATTCCTGTGGCCCCCCAGTTTGAAAGAAGCTCGACAAAGACTTGTAGGGAGGGATTGATCTCAAAAGACACCACCAAAGCATGCAGGATTGTTTTTGTTCAGTTCAAAGCAAATAGGGAAGCCTCAAGCAGGCATCAGCTGATAAAAGCTAAAAAACTAAGTATGCAATTAGTTGTAGGACCGGGATGAAAATAAAAAAAAGCATACAGCTCATTACAGGGGACCTTTCAAAATATTGAAACAAGATGCAAACAGGACCGACAAATCTAGATTGGACCATCTGATATCATCATCATGCAGTCAAAAAAGAAAAAAGAAATCATGCCAATTCTTACAATGAAATGTCCTTCCGGTTCACAACCCCTTGGCATGGGCATGGGAAAACAAAGAATACAGATCTTTCAGTACATCAAAGCGTTGAATACTATACACACAATTTAGAATGCAGACTTCAGCAGACTTAAACTAGTCCTGCAACTTGTTAAAGGTTATCATTAAATGTCAAGGACATTTACTTTTGATCAAAAGAGGGTCCCAATTGAAAAAAATCAAAACATTTTTGGTTTGCCATTTCCGTTTCCATTTCACTCATGTCACTGCTTTGACAACTTCGCACTTTCTTTTTAGGGGTCTGTTTATCCGTTTGATGGCCATTGTCAATTTTGTTGTGTTTTGTTTCATGTACTTCTATGTTGCGTGGACAACATTGACCTTAACTACACAGCTGTTTACTATCAACTGCAACAGTTAGTGTATCAGAGCACACATACCTCATTACAGCTCATTATTGTAGCTGAAAACCTGTCTATGTCTGACAAGAGATAAGAAGGAAAGAAAACAAAAGAGAGAGAGAGAGATTACTTTGATCCATCTCTGACAATAATCATGGTTCCAGATTCAAGTGTCAGATTTGTATATAGGGGAGAAGGTAAGTACACAGGTCACCTGAGGAAGTTATCGACATTTTTCCAGATGTCTTGTGCCGAAGGAGATGAATCAGGTGTACGCCTGTGAAGCTGAAGCTGAGAAGTATGGTGTCTGAGAGAGTCATTTGAGAGACCAGAACCAGATCGTCAGAGGCTACCTCAACATCAGATATCTTTAAACATAAAATGTATTTTTTTTCATGCTAATGCATTAGAAACTTTAAGTGGACCATGAATAACATCTTACAAGCTTGCATCAGCATGCAGAATTCCTTAATATATTAATTAAAAGAGAGAATTGTGAATGTATCCGTCAATGAAAAGGTATGCTCGATCTGTAAGTATTTACCTTGCCCAACTATTCTCTCTACAAATGAACCCTGACAAATTCACAGGAGTATTACTGTAACATGCAGTCAGTTTGGAACAGTGGAGAGAATCCAAACTTCAGCTCTGCCCTGTGGTAAGAAAATAAAAACTGACAAACAAAAACTACTGCTATAACTGATCTGATGCCATTTCATCCAGCTGTTGACAGCAGGGCAGACACAAGTCTACAACAAATGAAAATGGGGGAAAAGATCCCTCCTGAAGTGTGAAGTGATGTAAGGGTTCATCTTCGTTCGAGTGTTGACTTCCCTTGGTGACACATGTCAGTTGAAGCAATGACACCTGGGGCAAAGAATCTCAGATCAATGAGAAGAGTCTGCTGGTTTTTTTGTTGGTTTTCCGATTTGTATCCTTTTACTTTAGGCCTTCTTGTTTCATATACTCCCAGTCTTAAAATGAAATGACAAGACAAAAAGAGAATACAAATTAAAAGGAAGGTAGAAATTGCAACACAGTAGTAAAACTGATTTCACTTTTCAGCATGTCTCACAACATGCCTTAAAGTTATTTACATATATTCACATTTCATATCATTTCAAATGTTCAGCAGCGATCAAGGTAAATGGACGGTGATCAGAAAACCTACCGTTTGTAAAGCAAGCCCTATGTTTTTCTCACTCACTACTTCGTTTGTTGTTGGATTCGTTTTTCAGTCATGCTGACGCTTTCCTGTAGACAGCTTCAACACTTTGTCACGACAAATTGATGAACTTCACAGCGATGAAAATGAACCCATGGAAGGATGAAGCCTGTGAATGGAAACAGCGAGAACAGAAACAATCATTGTAAATGTATATCTTTAGTTTATATGAACCAATGGGAGTACATCATTGTAATTTTGAATATCTTAAAGAAAGTATTGGAAGGGTCATTCTAAAGAGCAGGTTATAGCTATCACTGCATATTTCAAAATATTGATTGAGACAGAACTTGTTGAAGACTTGGTGAGTTGTCTCATTTAAATGAAGCCTCGGATGAATACAAAGATCAAAAATGCAGGATCTCATTTTGGTTCAGGAAAACAAGTGGTACATGGGGGAGTAATCTTTGACAAAATAAACAATAGTAGATTAGAGGCAATAGATTTGGAGAATTGGATGGGATTTTCTTGGGCAAAGGTTATACTGGCTTTGAGACTCAGATGAAGGACTGGGATAAACTGGGACTCGTCGTCGATGGAGGGTAAAGAGGTAAAGTGTCCTGCTGTGGATTACAGCTGTGCTTGTGACTCTCCGGTAACCTCACCAATGGTTTTGCTAATCCTCAGAGGACTTACGTAAGAGCCACTACTTTTATAGAAAGTGGCAAGAATATCTTTTTGCATCCTTTTGGCTAGATTCATTAAATAGAGGCTTGTGCATAACATGGTGTATAAATCACACGTTTGAACACTGCAGGATATATTGATACTTAGTACAACAATTCAATAGTTGCTGTTTTCACAAAGTCCGCCACGATGGAAAATATTTGTAATGTATAAGTGCAAACCAATGCTAGCAGGTTTTTGCTGCCCACAAGTATTGTTGTGTTTGTGTTTTTTTGCTTCTACTGCTGACGCATCTTTTCCCCGAATTTTTTTTTCCTGCAGTGCTTTACTATTGTTGTAGAAAAATCCCCAAATCGATTAAAATCCTCCTGTGTCTCTCTGTGGCATCCAACAGCAGCTCTGGATGCTCTTGGATGCCACCCACGGTTCCAGCCACTTAATCTGCAGATCATTCACTGAACAAATAGGAAGTAAATTCCCCTCCTCATACAAAGTATTGTAATACTGCTAATCATTTCAGAGAGAGAAATAATAATTAAACTGATACTACATCATGTTCTTTGATACCTGCTTGCCATGTTCTGCCTGGCGCTCAAAAGTAAGTAAACAAGTTCACAGATGTTCTTTGGGAATAAAAAAGAAAGGCGCAACTTAAACGTAACAACATGGATCAATGTTTTTACTTTGAATATTGAATTGTTAATCACTGATCCTCACGCCTCTACTGTATCCTTGGACTCTGATGTGATGGATAGTCATGCATGAAAGGTGCTATAATCTTGTGGCTGAGGGGATAAATTAAACTGACTTCAGTTATTAGTTTCTGTAAATCATCGTTCTTAGATCCTTAGGTCATTCTTCACTTCTGCATTATCCTCATACCATAAAACTGCAAACCAGTCCTGTATATAATAGGTTCAGCCAAAATCCAGAAATATATTAGAAGATATTTCAAATGTTTTTTAAGGTCTTCATTTACACAAAACGATAAAGAAATGTTTTCCAGGTTTATGCTGCTTAGTGTTCAGTTACTGCGTGAAGAGTTGGTCCTGACCTTGAGGCCTTAACTGTAGTTGCTGTCAACACTACCAAATGAACACGTTCTCAGGTCAGCTATCTCTGAGATTGGGTTGAAGTGTGGCCAGACAACTAACACCAGTAGCTGGAGGAGGTGCTGAGGGAAGTGTGTCTTTTGTCTTTGTGTGTGTATCGGCCATGTGAGAACACGTGTCCTGTGTTTCCTAACCTTATCATGGTGAGGTGGCATATGTCTCAAATAACTTCTCTTGTAAGAACATTCATGCAGGGGTGTCTGTGAACGTCACCCAGACAAGTTTCCCACTGTCAGGACCCCCTGAACAGCATATGGCCGGATTTTTTACCTTATATGATAAGTTGAAACATGTGATAGGAGTACTAATGTTTGTGGTTCCTTCAACTAAACACATACAACACTGATTAGACACTGGTCAATCATAGCCCTCAGTGCAAACCAAATGAAATGACCTTGAAGGTTTAAAAGTTCCCTGAACTGGGCATTTTCTGTTTATGGTCCAAATTATTTTTTATACAACTTAGAATATTACCATGTTCGGAGAGTTATTTATTTTCAGAACACATTTGATAGAAGTGAAATTTTTAATGGACCAATCTAGAGCTGCAATGATGAGTCCATTTCTTTATCAGTCATTTGAAAGGAAAGGTTTGGCAACTGCTTCCTTTTTCATTTTAAAGCCTACAGAGGCCAGAAAAGGGATTAGCTGATATGTGCAGGTTAACGCTGGTGATACAATTAGAGCCACTCTTTCTTTTTCCTCAAAAATTCATTCTGACCTGGTTACAGGGGAATATAAATGGATTTACAGCCATCATCAAAATACACTTAAACCCAATACCCACATTCAATTTCAAGCATGATATTCCTTTAGCACATTAATCTTCAGTCTTTTTTTTTACTTTTTGTCAAAATCCAGGTCTTGTGGATTATTTTAAATTTGTCACTGATCGTAAGGGAAGAAAAAACTACTGTAGGGGACTGCAGGTTGTTGAAGGAAGTCTTTTGGTGTCAATTTTTGATATAGCAAGAATTTGGAGTATTTCATGAGCCAAAACGTTGTACAGGCATGCATTGTCTGGGATGATCACGTTCATAGTTCTCCTCTGAAAGACCCACGATTAATCCGCACTCACCTCCTATGTTTTTCTTTTTTTCATTGTATTCTCTCTCTTTATGGCACCTCCCCTGCCCTCTTTCTATCCAGATTATCTGACCATATTAAGGTGTTATGTGGCAAGATTAGATTTGCAGGGAGTATGATTTCATTGTCATTGAAAAACGCACTGAATGAATGATGTTCTATATTCTGCTCTTTCACTCTCGAGCCTCAATTGTCACAAAGCATCTGTTGTTTTTACTGTTTTTATGATATAACGCAACTGTTCTATATCTATCTATCTATACTAGATCTATCTATGATAGACGGATAGATGAATAGATGTGGTTTTATAGTTGCACAGCTGGTAGCTTTTTTAACTGTGTGTATACAATGTACAAGACAAAACCGCACATTGCACAACATGATACAAATACAGAGACATCGATACTTGTTATTGATCAATGGGAGTTACAAACCAGGGCACAGGCTGCATCCCTCTCAGTGTCACATGGCTCTCTGTATCGGGCCTGTTTTTTCATCATTCATGCAACTAATTTGACTCTATGAAGCAGATGATTTAATGTTTAATGCACACAATGGGGCTACTGTAACGGATGTAGCACAGATGCTTAAAAATACCAAACATATGCCTGGTGATGTAACACTGCAGTGACCTTTATCTATTCAGATCAATATTCTGTTCTTGTGATGGAGAGCGTCAGAACATACAACCTGAATGAAAGCAAAAAGTCAAATCCAACCTAACATTTGAAGTTTTTATACATTTAGGTATTTCTATGAAGAAGAACAACTGAATATGAAGAGCTTTGTCAATTAATAAGTAAACACATCAACAAATACATGCTGATATTTTCATAAAGGTGTCATTTTTCTGTTCTTTATAGTTTGAAGTTTAAAGGACCATAATGGTGCTGTGAAAGTTTTTCTGTTAAATAATCCCCAACAAACACAGATTTTTAAAATACCACTGATCCCCCATGTATTGAAGTTGACAACTACTGCATATATTTCAGTATCAATCATATCATTTTAAGTCATTTTACACAAAGAGTCCATATTCTCAGTTTTCAGAAACGTAAATAAAATATATATTGTGTAAACTCCTTTGTGACAGTCATTTTGAATATCTTTGGTAACAAATCAAGACATTCAAGTACTTCAAAGTGGGTTCTAGGAAAAAGTAGTCAGCATTTTTTTTTTAACCATAATTTCACTTTTTAGAGAGCAGAAACCGACCTAGTTATCCAAAAATGGACAGAAGTTGATTAGTGGTATCCCTACGTTTGTTTCTCTAATTGTGTTGGTATCTGCACTTCAGTTTATCAGCTACATGAATTGTGAGACAAAAATCATCACCATTGAGAACATCATTAAACTGATTAAAAATCATTTAAAAGGGGTTGTGTGTGGTTTGTTGTTTTGTTAAATACTGACAGGTCTGTTGTGATAAGCAGCACACACACACACACACACACACACACACACACACACACACACACACACACAAACACAAATGTTGAGTCATCTTGGCATCACGCCTTGTTCCAACTAATTGAAACTTTTCCGCAGCCATCCCTCCCTCAGCTGTGTGCAGTGATCGGGGTCATGATGACGCCTGAATGTTAATCTGTGGAGTTTAGATCGTGATGTTTAAACTCCAAACAACTCTTCTATTCTAATTAAGAAAATACTCAGAATTGAGAAGTAGGTCATCCAAACAAATGTTGTTGTCTTTTCAGTTATCCTTCTACTTTAACTTTCAGAAACATTTACATTCGCTTACTGCAAATAAATAAGTACACTGTCATGATGACTGTTTGTCAGTTTTGTCATAGAGAAGCTCCTTTTCATGTTTTATAAAGGTCATTTATTTTCATGCATGGTGCTTATTCGACAACACTCACTGGGACTGCATAATCAAGTTATTAACTGATTGGATAGTTCTGAATAGAGGTTTCAATTCTTGTAGTTTAGACATTGTAAACTGTTTTAAGACAATCCCAAATTAAAAGGTGCTTCCTGCTACTGCAAGAGTCCAAAGCATGTCAGACTGTGCTGGCTGCTTTCATGCAGTCTGCCAAAGAACAGCACTGTACTGAGGGCTGCTATGATTGCATTTGAAATGCAAATCATGGAAGTGATGTAAACTACACAGTACACTTTGGTTATTGATAATCATCATTAAAATCTCACTCCAATGCAAGGGAAAAGATGGGGATTTACTTAAGGCGTGTTGAAGCTGAATTTGAGGGTCTCTTTAACCTTACATTTTATGTGCAATACCAATTGGCTAAACACTTCACTTAAATCATTTTGAACTACTTTAAAACCATTAGATCTACAACATGTTCTGTTGTTCCTAATTCAGGTCTTACAAAATGTAAACATGAGCCACTTTTGGAAGGTCATCACCTAACAATGCTGTCATTTTATGATCCTTGACTTTGAACCTACTCCTTTATCCTGCATGTGCATTCATAAACATAGAAGGTCTTGTTGATACACTTTAAAGGTATAATTATAACTTCAAAATAATGCACCTTTAAAATCAAATTTACAAGATTTACAAGTTGCTTTAAAAACCAGTGTTTAAAGGGCTTGATGTGTAAAAGCAACCTGTGTAGCCTATATTATCTGCTGCAGGCCTGCATAGAGAGCACAAGCCACATGTATACTTCACGTTTTTTAACTGATGTTTGCCTAGGCTACAAGTGTTTTTTTAAAAACATTATATCATTTTTAAAATTTCAAAATGGGCTTTGTTTTGTATCACTTCACAACTCACTATATCTAAAAAAGGATTAAAGTCTAAATCAGCTGGGTACACAAAGCTCTCTGGCCTCCTTTAACATTAACACGTATTTCATTACTCACTGTTACCAAATCACTTATATCCTTTTATCATTCCAGTTTGATGTCAAGTGTTGAAGAAATTAAAGAGATTCTTCACAAATACACTTTGGAGGAGGAACTGTTTGAATATAGTGTAACACACAACACCATTCTTATTCTCATGTCACATTTAGTCAATTAGCAAATCTACCAAAATGATAATTCATGTAGGCTAGATTTCATAGGCCTATATTATAATCATCATAAAAACAACGTAGGCCAAAGTATTGAAAACTACATCCCCTCCGTCTGAAGCTTATCAAATTGGAAATGTACGAGTTTGGCTTCTTTCAAATTAAACTTCAATTCACAGGTTTGGAACAGACAATTAAACTGCGGTACGACATCGATAAAAAAAACAAAAACATAAACGTTTTAAGCCAAAAGTTTGGTTTTCAAAACTTGGTGCGCTCACTCAGGACTTACCCTCTGTGGAAAGTATCCTCTCATTTCAGCGCGGAGTGACGACATCTGTTTATTTTCTCCATTTACCGAATTTCACGGTTTGTTTATTGGGAACAAATTCTAACCGTGCGCGAGCCATCCAGTTCTGGCTGTCCTGTTAACTGTCCGCGAGCCCGCAGGTGGTGGATGCGCGCGCTCACGTCACCATGCTATCTGTCCCCAATCAGAGGCAAGCACGCACGCGCCTCTCCGGGCTGCCAGTGTGACCTTGTCCCACCACTGTGTCTCCTTCTCCAATGTTAACACACCGTTTAGAAGTGTCAAACCGACACATCATTGATCCGGGATTAGTTATTTAGTCTATTTAAAAAAAGAAAATAACCTTTTGTGCTGTACAGACTTCATATAGGAAAACTAGGTTATATATAAAAACATAAACTACAAGGTTCTTTTTCTCTAAAGATATATAATTTATATTTCTGGCTATTTTATTGGTGACTGAATGGCCTTAATTGGTCTACCTTAAAACACAAATTAAAAATTGTTGTATACCCCTTTAAAGCCAGTGTTTCATGTTTTCTATGCACATAAATTGCAGAATTGTCATGCAACACCTACAACACGATAAAGGTCGGAATCTGAGTGTTTTCCTGACAAACATATAGGTATTTATTTTTTGATAAATTCACATTTTTGTTCACCTAAGGTTATGTGTCTGAGAGAATTTTTTTTAAACCATGTTACAGTTTCTCTAGGCTGTGACATTTATTTACGTGAAACCCTGCATTATTTAAGTCATATTAATTAAGCTTTTATGACAAAATGTGAAAGAGAGAGAGACAAAGTGACCATGAACCCATTACTGAGTGACATGTGTATGTGTGAAGGAAGAGAAAGAGAGAGAGAAAGGGAAAAAGTAAGCGACAGTGTGTTTACTACTTAATCTGAGTTAATCCCCCCCAAGAAGTGACCTATGATGTCAAGAGCTTTGTCATTCTATGGAAATAAAGATCAGTTTGAAGACGGCCGACGCCAGACGGCGAAGAAGCCACAACATCCAACAATACACACATGTAAACATTGACATTATAAGACAGCTGCAGACATACAACACTACATTACTGTAGTGATCAGTAATCTATTTTAAAATGTTTGAAGAAACTGATCAATGTATAAAACTGCATTCAAATGTTTGATATGGTCCCACTGATGGAACATTTTATCAACAGAAGATGACGGTGAAGATGCTGTGAACGTTTCAGAATAAAGATGTCTGTGGTGATTGCATCAACCTACAGTATGTGATGGACGGGTCAAAAAGTTACTTCAAAGCACTGAATGGAAAGGCAAGGCAAGTTTATTTACAGTGCACCATAAAGCAATTCAGTTTAATCAATAAAACAACTTGAAACAGGTTGATTGATAATTTAGTACTCGATTTCATCCATCATGGAAGCAGAAGTTGGACTCAAACAACTTATCAACCTTTTAAATTTGACATGATTCCTGTATGCTTCTTATTTAGCATGCTATATCTCACATGTTCAAGACATATGAAAAGAAAAGATATGCTACAATGATTATTTATGACCTTCATACGGGGGTGTCTTCATCCAAACTTGCATGAGTGGGTGTCTGTGTTAGGACCTTGCAATGACCTGATGTAATAGAATATGTTTTTTTTAATATTTTCTGTCTGATCTTTTTAACCTGTATTGTTACGTGTTGTATGTGCCTATTGGGACGCGAATCACCTCTCTGCACAACAAATTTACGGCAGTGAAGCAAAAGCTGCCACAAGCAAACCTAAGAAAGTGTCAGTGAAGGACACCAAGGATGGGAAGAGAAAGAGGAAATCCTGCCTCAATGTGAAGTTGCCCAAAAAAGATGAAGAAGGAGAAGGAGCCTGAGATGCATCAGAGCTCCAGCAGCTCCTCTTCTTCAGACGGGCATCCTGAAAATCCCAAAGTGAACACAAGCAGAGGTGAGAGTCAGAAATAAAAGTATTATTAAACACATTTCTCATACTGATCCTACACTTAGTTAGTGGCTAAAGCAATCATTGGTCTTCTCGTTATGAGCTGTGAAAAGATTCATTTGACTGAATTTTAAAGGTGAGTTCAGACCTAAAGCCTGTCATTTTTTTGCATGGCAGAATAACATACAAAGTCAATGCAAAGAGGCTAATTTTTTTATGGTCAACTAACTCACTGACCATGTCTTATGGGTTACTTCACAGTCCATCAGGAGAGAGTAAGACATTATTATGTCATCAAAACAACCTTCTCACACCTGAAGTATAATCTAATTATATGCCTGTGCTTGTTTGTGTTCATGCAGCTGATTTTGAGGAAAAATATCTTCAGCTGTGTAAGATCGGGGAAGGAGGTTTTGGATCTGTGTATGCTGGCCTCCACAGATCAGTTTGTTTTCCAGTAAGTATCTTATTTTAGTATCTTGTATTTTTCCACCACTTACGCTTACACTAGGGCTGCGTGAAAAGTGATCTTAATGTGGAGTCTTGATTTAATTCACATCGATAACAAACTTTTACGGCTTTTCACTAACGTTGTCTTAGATAACAGCTTTGGTTGTCGAATTGAAAATATGGTTGCCAATTGGAATCATATTTTTATACTTAAGATACTCTGCTCAGCAGCTCATCTTAACCCCCCCCCCCCAAGACTCCTTAAATGTTTTCACTGGTTTCAATCACTGGGTTGTTTAACATTGGTGATGGCTCCCAGTAAAACCTTGTGAATGATAAAAACTGTAGTAATCTTAACCAAACCTGAGCTGTTAGTTGTTGACTGCAGCTCGGCTTGCAGCCCCCAAAAGGGTCTCAGAGAAGTAATTGAGCGAAACTGTAATTAACTGTTTTAATTGACCAAGACTTTTCTTGTGTTTGTGTCTTGTAGGTGGCAATTAAACACATTCATGGACCAGAAGTGGATTTTGAAATGACAGTGAGTAAATTAATCAGTTTGATCACCTGCACTGTTACCTGATTATTGAACTTCTCTTCTACATCCATGTTTCCCTTTTATGGATCACAATGATAAAGCTAATTACTGTAGTTTATTCTATTTTTCATATGTTTTTCAGGGACCTTTTCATATGCTCCTCCTGAGTGGTACATTAACAAGTCTTACAAGGCCGCTCCTACTACAGTTTGACAGCTTGGAGCCCTGCTGTGTCGAATGCTGCACACTTCAACCTTTAAGACCATGAGATACATCACTGGAAAAATTCAGCTCAACAATGAGCTATCAAAAGGTGTGACATAAAGTTTCTAGATGAGAAAAGCTGCAACTTAATTTATATCAGACAAAACAAAAATTATTTTCACACAATCCTGCAATGTTAATGCAAATATGCCAAAGAATGTCAATTTGCACAAGGCAATGCATATCACTCAATTTAGATCCATTAAGGAATTTGCCTGAGTTTAAGTTTTTCAAGCTGAGTTAGAAATGTGTGTGACTTAGAGTCGCAAAGCCTACCAGCGCTGATTCTCTTGACGTCCTGCAATCGCATCAGGAATGGTCAATCCAAACTGCATAAAAAAAAAACACGCAAGTCAAGGTTATTTGCTTTTTCTCTTGCAGAACTAACAAAGCATGACTTCAGACCTTTTACTAATGAGCAATATGATGAAGACCTTGTCACAGATACTTAAAGCAGAATCTGAGACTAATAGAAAGTGGCTTCACAGCTGAAACAGAACGCTGATATTTGGTGTTTATCGGAGAAATTGCAGAACCGCAGCTAGCTAAATAGTTATTAAACTGAGAAACGGTTGAATCAGGAAGCTGGAAGCAGCAGTAAAGTGAAAGACAAAGTTTGGGGGTTTTGACGTTGGGTTTTAAAGGTTCCTAATCAATACTAAGTTTTTAGATAACAGTCAGCACAGCCTTGTTTGGAGAAGGCACCAGTCTATTGCTCCTTCTTCTTAAATCTAAAATTATGTTATCTTCTTTTTTCCAGAATGCTTGGATTTCTTCTGACTGTGTCTGGCCATCTTCCCCGAAGACCGTGCCAGCCTCCAGCAGCTACAGCTCCACCCCTGGCTCAAAACATCCCACCCTGCACCCTAAAAAATCCCCCCCATCCTATCACCTATTTCCTTTTTTTCTCTTATACTTAAGAGTCTGCTTCTCTTTCCTGAACTTTCTACCTCAGTCCTCCATCACATTTTAAATGTAAGACCTAAATACGTTTCTAAAAAAATGTAGTGGAGTAAAAAGGACAGTTCCTCCCTCTGAAAGGGAATGACATGAAATAGAAGTACAGTATATCAAACTGAACTGTTGAAGTGAAAAGTGGTAGAGTTTAAAGACATAAGCTGGTCCCACGTCTACTTGTCATTGGAGCTGATCGTAGTTGAGATCCAATGACAATGGACATGGTGGATATAAGGTGGATATTTTTTATTGGTTGATTTGATGTGTGTTGACATGAGAGTAAACTCAGTCAAAGTTTTATTGATAATAAATGCAACTGGGCACACAGTGTCATTCTAAATTGCATAAGTGTTTGTGAAAAAACACTCGCCTAATTGTAATTGACCTGTGGAAATCTGTCCGGGAGGTGGGGGCCGTGAGGAAGCGAGAGGGGAAGGGCATAATGATGCAGCACTTTGTAAATGGTGATGAGGTGTACAAGACAACCAGCAGGATGTCATTGATGACAATTATATCAGGATAACTAGGGACAGTAATGATAGGAAAGCCTTTTTTTTTTTTTTTTTTGCCAATTTGAAGCCTATTTTTGCTGTTGAGACCCCCAAGACCCCCTGTATTTCGCACCCTGATTAACCCGTTCTTTTGCAGTCAGTGCTATGATCAGACAACACCACCTGAGCACTGGTTGAGCTGTTTAAATACATTATCAATACGTTAGTAATGGTCCGGCTTACTACATCGATAACAATCATCACGTAACAACGCAGTTTTACGCAGAGGTGGGGATAAGACATATCATAAAACCATGAATTGTTACTAATGGTAGTAATGATGATGGTGGCAATAATGATGATGATATTGTGGACGAATATTAGTATCATTGCTATAACAAGTACAATTTTTTTAATTAATATTTTTTGTTTATTTCTTTTCCTCTATACTCCCACCCATTTTTTTTCGGCGATCTCCCGCGAACCCGATCTGACTCCCAGTCTCCACCCGGAGGAGAGCAGGCGGGGAGCGAGAGGTCGCGCGATCTCCCGCGAACCCGATCTGACTCCCAGTCTCCACCCGGAGGAGAGCAGGCGGGGAGCGAGAGGTCGCGCGATCTCCCGCGAACCCGATCTGACTCCCAGTCTCCACCCGGAGGAGAGCAGGCGGGGAGCGAGAGGTCGCGCGATCTCCCGCGAACCCGATCTGACTCCCAGTCTCCACCCGGAGGAGAGCAGGCGGGGAGCGAGAGGTCGCGCGATCTCCCGCGAACCCGATCTGACTCCCAGTCTCCACCCGGAGGAGAGCAGGCGGGGAGCGAGAGGTCGCGCGATCTCCCGCGAACCCGATCTGACTCCCAGTCTCCACCCGGAGGAGAGCAGGCGGGGAGCGAGAGGTCGCGCGATCTCCCGCGAACCCGATCTGACTCCCAGTCTCCACCCGGAGGAGAGCAGGCGGGGAGCGAGAGGTCGCGCGATCTCCCGCGAACCCGATCTGACTCCCAGTCTCCACCCGGAGGAGAGCAGGCGGGGAGCGAGAGGTCGCGCGATCTCCCGCGAACCCGATCTGACTCCCAGTCTCCACCCGGAGGAGAGCAGGCGGGGAGCGAGAGGTCGCGCGATCTCCCGCGAACCCGATCTGACTCCCAGTCTCCACCCGGAGGAGAGCAGGCGGGGAGCGAGAGGTCGCGCGATCTCCCGCGAACCCGATCTGACTCCCAGTCTCCACCCGGAGGAGAGCAGGCGGGGAGCGAGAGGTCGCGCGATCTCCCGCGAACCCGATCTGACTCCCAGTCTCCACCCGGAGGAGAGCAGGCGGGGAGCGAGAGGTCGCGCGATCTCCCGCGAACCCGATCTGACTCCCAGTCTCCACCCGGAGGAGAGCAGGCGGGGAGCGAGAGGTCGCGCGATCTCCCGCGAACCCGATCTGACTCCCAGTCTCCACCCGGAGGAGAGCAGGCGGGGAGCGAGAGGTCGCGCGATCTCCCGCGAACCCGATCTGACTCCCAGTCTCCACCCGGAGGAGAGCAGGCGGGGAGCGAGAGGTCGCGCGATCTCCCGCGAACCCGATCTGACTCCCAGTCTCCACCCGGAGGAGAGCAGGCGGGGAGCGAGAGGTCGCGCGATCTCCCGCGAACCCGATCTGACTCCCAGTCTCCACCCGGAGGAGAGCAGGCGGGGAGCGAGAGGTCGCGCGATCTCCCGCGAACCCGATCTGACTCCCAGTCTCCACCCGGAGGAGAGCAGGCGGGGAGCGAGAGGTCGCGCGATCTCCCGCGAACCCGATCTGACTCCCAGTCTCCACCCGGAGGAGAGCAGGCGGGGAGCGAGAGGTCGCGCGATCTCCCGCGAACCCGATCTGACTCCCAGTCTCCACCCGGAGGAGAGCAGGCGGGGAGCGAGAGGTCGCGCGATCTCCCGCGAACCCGATCTGACTCCCAGTCTCCACCCGGAGGAGAGCAGGCGGGGAGCGAGAGGTCGCGCGATCTCCCGCGAACCCGATCTGACTCCCAGTCTCCACCCGGAGGAGAGCAGGCGGGGAGCGAGAGGTCGCGCGATCTCCCGCGAACCCGATCTGACTCCCAGTCTCCACCCGGAGGAGAGCAGGCGGGGAGCGAGAGGTCGCGCGATCTCCCGCGAACCCGATCTGACTCCCAGTCTCCACCCGGAGGAGAGCAGGCGGGGAGCGAGAGGTCGCGCGATCTCCCGCGAACCCGATCTGACTCCCAGTCTCCACCCGGAGGAGAGCAGGCGGGGAGCGAGAGGTCGCGCGATCTCCCGCGAACCCGATCTGACTCCCAGTCTCCACCCGGAGGAGAGCAGGCGGGGAGCGAGAGGTCGCGCGATCTCCCGCGAACCCGATCTGACTCCCAGTCTCCACCCGGAGGAGAGCAGGCGGGGAGCGAGAGGTCGCGCGATCTCCCGCGAACCCGATCTGACTCCCAGTCTCCACCCGGAGGAGAGCAGGCGGGGAGCGAGAGGTCGCGCGATCTCCCGCGAACCCGATCTGACTCCCAGTCTCCACCCGGAGGAGAGCAGGCGGGGAGCGAGAGGTCGCGCGATCTCCCGCGAACCCGATCTGACTCCCAGTCTCCACCCGGAGGAGAGCAGGCGGGGAGCGAGAGGTCGCGCGATCTCCCGCGAACCCGATCTGACTCCCAGTCTCCACCCGGAGGAGAGCAGGCGGGGAGCGAGAGGTCGCGCGATCTCCCGCGAACCCGATCTGACTCCCAGTCTCCACCCGGAGGAGAGCAGGCGGGGAGCGAGAGGTCGCGCGATCTCCCGCGAACCCGATCTGACTCCCAGTCTCCACCCGGAGGAGAGCAGGCGGGGAGCGAGAGGTCGCGCGATCTCCCGCGAACCCGATCTGACTCCCAGTCTCCACCCGGAGGAGAGCAGGCGGGGAGCGAGAGGTCGCGCGATCTCCCGCGAACCCGATCTGACTCCCAGTCTCCACCCGGAGGAGAGCAGGCGGGGAGCGAGAGGTCGCGCGATCTCCCGCGAACCCGATCTGACTCCCAGTCTCCACCCGGAGGAGAGCAGGCGGGGAGCGAGAGGTCGCGCGATCTCCCGCGAACCCGATCTGACTCCCAGTCTCCACCCGGAGGAGAGCAGGCGGGGAGCGAGAGGTCGCGCGATCTCCCGCGAACCCGATCTGACTCCCAGTCTCCACCCGGAGGAGAGCAGGCGGGGAGCGAGAGGTCGCGCGATCTCCCGCGAACCCGATCTGACTCCCAGTCTCCACCCGGAGGAGAGCAGGCGGGGAGCGAGAGGTCGCGCGATCTCCCGCGAACCCGATCTGACTCCCAGTCTCCACCCGGAGGAGAGCAGGCGGGGAGCGAGAGGTCGCGCGATCTCCCGCGAACCCGATCTGACTCCCAGTCTCCACCCGGAGGAGAGCAGGCGGGGAGCGAGAGGTCGCGCGATCTCCCGCGAACCCGATCTGACTCCCAGTCTCCACCCGGAGGAGAGCAGGCGGGGAGCGAGAGGTCGCGCGATCTCCCGCGAACCCGATCTGACTCCCAGTCTCCACCCGGAGGAGAGCAGGCGGGGAGCGAGAGGTCGCGCGATCTCCCGCGAACCCGATCTGACTCCCAGTCTCCACCCGGAGGAGAGCAGGCGGGGAGCGAGAGGTCGCGCGATCTCCCGCGAACCCGATCTGACTCCCAGTCTCCACCCGGAGGAGAGCAGGCGGGGAGCGAGAGGTCGCGCGATCTCCCGCGAACCCGATCTGACTCCCAGTCTCCACCCGGAGGAGAGCAGGCGGGGAGCGAGAGGTCGCGCGATCTCCCGCGAACCCGATCTGACTCCCAGTCTCCACCCGGAGGAGAGCAGGCGGGGAGCGAGAGGTCGCGCGATCTCCCGCGAACCCGATCTGACTCCCAGTCTCCACCCGGAGGAGAGCAGGCGGGGAGCGAGAGGTCGCGCGATCTCCCGCGAACCCGATCTGACTCCCAGTCTCCACCCGGATCTTTCCCTCTTTCCCTCTTTCCCTCTTTCCCTCTTTCCCTCTTTCCCTCTTTCCCTCTTTCCCTCTTTCCCTCTTTCCCTCTTTCCCTCTTTCCCTCTTTCCCTCTTTCCCTCTTTCCCTCTTTCCCTCTTTCCCTCTTTCCCTCTTTCCCTCTTTCCCTCTTTCCCTCTTTCCCTCTTTCCCTCTTTCCCTCTTTCCCTCTTTCCCTCTTTCCCTCTTTCCCTCTTTCCGACTACCGGTTTAAAGGGAAAAAAAAGCTTTTGAAATATTTATACAAACATAAAGACATTTTATTTTACTTGTTTCTTCTTAACAGTTTAGATATTATGCACGAGTGAATACACTTCCAACTGGGCATAATATCTAAACTGTTAAAAAGAGACAAGTAAAATAAAATTTCCTAAAGTAGGCTTACCTCTTGAATGGTAGTGGGATTGCAACCGTTGACGAACAACTGAAAGTAGTAGAAGCATTTTGTATTTTTTATTTAATCCGTTTATTGTGACATGTATGATAGCCTTGCAAAGTAAATATATTTTTAAAAAAATGGAAAAAAGAAATGCATCCAAATAAAGTACCTCTTCTCATGCAAAGTCTCTCTGAAGCATCTGACGACGACAGAAGAAATCTCCCTCATGCCTCCAGGAGAACCATAATTATCCTCCTTAAAAAGAACAAAATTAAAACATAGGTCAGGGTGGGGAATAGAATGCCAAAGTAACTGCAGTTTCATCGTTATTGCAATAAAAGGATTTGCAAAAAACATCGCAATAGTCAGAATGTTTCACAAACAGTAACAATTTTTGATAAGGACAAGCAATGCTTTCTCACTCAGCATGTTTACATACAGACTTCTTTACAAACACATTTCAAGAGGCTGAAAAGTCTTGCCATTACATTTGAGCTGAATTTAGAGTTAAGTGTCTGACTGACTATCTCCGCCTTATTGTACAATAAAATACTTATTAATGTGTGATTCTGGGAAGAGAGACATTTTAGGATTGATTTATTTAGATCATTTTCTCCTGTTTTATATAGTATTAAATAGAACAAAAACAATTGAACAATGCTTTTGCATTTAGAAAGAACACAAAACAGGATATACATGTATATAGATATATAAAGCCTCTCTGAAGCATCTGACGACGACAGAAGAAATCGGCTCTCCTCGACTATCTGTTGAGAAACAAAAGAAAAACAAAGACCTTACTATTTTAAAACTTTTATCATTTTCTTGAGTACTTATTGGGGGGCAAGGAAGCAAAACCTAACATAACTTAATAAATCCTTCAAACGGGAGCTTCTTGGTGTGCAGATCTTGTTTTGCTTTCCTTACCTATTCTTTTTTTTTTGATCCAGCACCCACTGAGGGAGGTGTGTCTTTCTTGATTTTTCATCATTATCAAGCAGCACATCAAAAATAAAACATATCCTTCCTTTCTGGGTTCTCACAAATGCTGTCAACTAAATAAATGGTATCCTGAAAACAGAAAGAGTAAAATATGTTACTTAAATGTGCAGACATGTATTTATTTTATGCATGCAAGATCCATTTAGCACTATAATAAGTGTTGATTGTTTACCATGTTTATTTTTATCTGGACAAGACAGGAGACTGAAGATACATCCAGTACGGCCATCGAGGGCAGGAATCGTATTTGCAGTGAGTTGATCTGAAAAATCATAAAGCTTTATGTTGAGTTCAGAACGTCATCGTGAAAATCACATATCACAGTTCTTTAAAAGGATTTGTACAAATACCTGACAGTAGTCTTGTTTGGTCAGTGTAATCAAATTCATGCTGTTTTGGTCTGGGCTGTGACACAGATATTTCATCATTACTTGAGTCCCATTCCTCTGCATAAATCACAGCTGTAGTACGTTCTAAAACAATGATACATACGCCACCATGGAGGCAGAGCCGCACTCATGTGGTGAGTTCAACGTCATGAACGACCAGATCGGGCCAACAGTGAATCATTACAAGGAAGTGAAGGTCCCAAAGACTGAGGGTATCCTTAAGCAGAAGAAAAGACAAAAAAAGGTTTATATACTTGTTCAGAGGTGTATCACAGCTTCAAGTGAGAGCACAGAACTCACCTCACTGTCAGGAACATACAGGAGATTTTCGACCACCACTATCTTCCTCATTCCTTTAAAGTAAACATAGACAGGGAAAATATTCAACAATCGTGACCTTTTAACTTTGTGCAACTGTTTCACGTTGTGTTTCTATTTGTTTTACTTTATCTTTTACCCATTAGCTTTGTTTACAGAGCACTTACCAAAAACCAACGCTACAAAGTTCTTTACATAAACATTATACTGACAATACACAAAAATAAAGACTCAATAAAACCCTGAAACAAAAACAACCATGTAACAATAAACAAGATGACACCGGGCTTTCACACTTGAAGAAAAAACCTGAAAAACTCCTGATATTTGCCGGAGAAGCTGAATGTGTGAACACAAAGGGCCACATTTTTCAGTCGGACTTCACCCGGGGTTTCTCCTCCTAGTATTTTTTCCGCAGCAAGTCAGAGTGAGCTAACGTGGGATCTCAGCAGGATATTATCTGAAAAATTGACCTCAAATTATGTACTGTACTTGCAAACAAGAGCTGATTAAAATCAAGCCATCACTGACAGTGAGCGAGACACATCTTAGCCTGATGAGGGTCCATCATCCAGTGAGTCAGAACTTTATTTATCACCCTGTGAAGAGAACAGTGTTACAAAAATCCAAGAAATACAGGATGGTTTTCAATCTGTCAAACATTTCTAAGAAAGATTTTACTTAAAAGCATACATTTAAATTCCTTTATTGTAATTTAAGGAAGAATGTGCGACTTTTTGCTCCAGTAGATGTCGCCCCCTTGAGCACCAGCATTAAACCAAAACAAACTGCTGTTTGGCGACACCTCCGCTACTCTGAAGCCTCTGATCTCCTCCAGCGACACAACTCCAAACCCCTCTCCACTCGCGTTCACACAAAGGCGTTAACAATTAGAACGCACCGTAATTAAGCGCCATTTAGAGCAAGTGGAGGACAAAATTGTCCTTCGATCAAGCATAAGCCTTTTAATCCATAAATGATTGACTCATTCTATGATTTTATACAATTATTACACTATTAGGAGAAAAATATTTTGCCTGCTCCATAATGTCATAGCTGACCCAAAATGCATCAACTTCTTACATTTTGGGCGAAAAGTTATTACGTTTTGGGCTCAGCACTTTGTTATATTATCAACCAGTTATTACATTTCGGGTTTTATTACTTTTTTTTCTAACATTTTGGGTCGTTGTAACATTTCGGGCTCTTACAAGCCTACATCAATTATTTATACGGCTGCGATGACAAAAAGAGGAATTAATGTTTAATTTGGTCAACAATGAGGCTACAATAAAAATCTCTTTAATACCCATCTCGATCTTTGCCAATGCAAGGTTTGAAATATGGAAAAACCCGCCCTTATGATTAGAAATGCATTGTATATCGCTGTTGACAAAAAAATAACATGTATTACCATTACGTCACAGCTCCTTTTTTTTTTTAAATTGGTACAGAGTTTTCTCAGAATCATATAAAAAGTTTACCTTCAGATCCCTCGTCTTTCTGTGTGAGGAGATAGCTGTAAGTTTTCTCGTGGCCACTGGATGGCTTCTTTGCCGAAGCCTAAAAAAGAAGAACCCTCATCTTAATGTAGGTAATGAAATCCATTGGGATTACTACATCTGGTGACATCATCGAAGCAATAGGTGAAATCAGACAAACATTTCATGGCCAGACACAGGCCTTCACTTGTAGTGTGCCTTATAAAACTCTTACCGAGATGAGAAGGATTCTCTTGCGGGGGCCCAAGCAGTAAGGGACGAGACACAGGAGTAAGTTTAAAAAAAAGGTGGGTTTTTATTTTACCCAAAAATAGAAAACCAAGTTTAAAAAACAAATTATAAGAACTAGACATAAAAGAGGTCAATTTAATATAACTTTAAATCAACAAGGTGAGAAACTGAATTCAGGTACCTGAAATCAATTCAGAGCCTTATGCTTCCCTCCTTCTTTGGTACGAGCTCCACTGGGTTACACCACTCGCTCTTTGAAGGCTCGATAATCCCCAGGGACAGCATCAAGTCAACCTCCCTCCTCAGTGAGGCCAGCAGGCGCTCAGGGATCCTGTAACTTAATCTTCTCACCTCTCATCTTCGCACCTACTCTTACAACAATGTCATGTTCAACAATATTTGTTCTCCCAGGATTCTCCTGGAAAACTTGTGATAGATCTCACCTGAAGCCGTTGGCCGTCTGAGATCATGGTCTACCAGGTCACTAGAGAGGTAAGTATTGCTCATCCACTTCTTCATCCAGCACACTTCTTATTAGCATCACTTCTATCACTAGGTAGGAGCACCAGCACTTTCTGTCCTGGGTCGAAGGTTCTCTGCCTGGCTGACTCGTCGTAACAGGACTTCTGTTGCTGCTGGGCGTCTGCCATGTGCGATTGGGCCAGCTCACCCATTTTCTCCAGCCGCTCTCGTCTGGATGACATAGGATACAATGTTAACAGATCCCACCCTCCCCTTGCCTCCCTCCCAGATCTCTCTTAACAGTGCAAACGGGCCCCAAACTTCATGTCCATACAAAAGGAGAGAAACTAGTGGAGGATTGTGGTACTTCTCTGTATGCAAAGAGGTACTGTAGGGCAGGCATTGATTCCAGTCTGTACCAGTGTTGTTTACAAATTTGGTCTGGTTAAAGTGCTCTGTTAGCCTATCCATTTAAGGATGATATGGTGTGGTCCTCCTGAGTCTCCTGATATCAAGTAACTGGTACACCTGTTTCAGCAGAGTAGACATAAAGTTAGTTCCTTGATCAGTTAATATTTCACAAGGGAAGCCCACCCTTGAAAAGAACTGTACCAAACAGAAAGCAACTGCTTTTGCCTTTATGGATTTTAGTGGAAAGACTTCTGGATACTTGGTAGCATAGTCTGTTATAACCAGCATATAATGGTTTCCTGCTTTACGTCTCTCTACAGGACCAACAATGTCCATCCCAAGGCGCTCAATCGGGGTGCCAATAATGGGTAGTGGTTGAAGTGGAGCCCTTGGGTTGTTTTAGCAGATGTTATTTGGCACGGAGGGCAACTTTTACAAAACTGAGCAACATCTCTACACAGGCCAGTGGAAATGGTTTATAATGCAAGCAGTGTTTTTGCGTTTGCCCAGGTGGCCAGCCCAGGGAACTGAGTGCCTCAAGGCAAGCATGGTGTTTCTAGCTGCTTGGGCAACCACTAGCTGCAACGCTGACTCTTGTTGACGATAGAGGATGCCATTTTGCAGGATATATTCATCACTTAAGAAGTCCAGCTCAGCTTCCGGCTCCTTCTCCTTTGCTTTCTGGAAAAGAGAAACTAAAGATGGATCAGTTTTCTGCATATCACTTATATTACCTGGAACTTGAAACCCTAGTGGTAACTCTGGCTCAGTGCTTGTTGATGGTGTCAACACTGTCTTTTGGAATTTTTCCTGCCTTCTCCGTCTGCAGGTTTTCCGAGACTTCCCAGGTGTGGTCTCCAACTCCTCATTGAAAAAGGGCAGGGCACTGTGAATTGCGGAGGGCTCATTGGATTGCTTGGCCTGCATTCTAGTTACCACAGCATTACACTTTCTGCTTTGTTCTGGCTCCAACAAATCAAAAAGAACTGGTAGGTCTCTTCCTAGAACAACATCAAAAGGCAGATTATCAGCAACCCCAATGTTCAAAAGGAAAGTGGTACAAAGCACATTTGTGCACGGCAAGATTAGGCAATTCAAAGTGCTTTACACGACATCAAAAGCATCATGAGAGAAAAAAGAAAAAGAAATATTAAAATAGAACATTTAAAAATCACTAAAACAAACAATTCACAATCACAGAGAAAAACCATTTGGACATTCCTTGGCATTTTACTACCTCCTTCAAGGACTCACGTGAGATTTTCCCTGAATCCTGAAAACGTCTTGACAGGATGCATATTTTCAAGGTTGTACGTAAAACCTCCAACTGTTGGTTAACTACAACAGTTGTGATTTTATCAGAGTTTTTCGGGTGCATGGGTTAAGTATGGCCTTAAGTCCACATAGATAACAAATTAGCTATTTGCTAGAGGGTTTTGTTGGCCTACTAGCTGAAGGGCCCTCCCACATGAGAGACTTACCTGCACTGGTTGCTGCCCCCTGTTGGCACTGTTGGGCTGGTTTGTGGCTGTCCTTTGTCGTCCTCCATACATTGTAGCTCCATGGTTGACCCTTTTTCTGAGCAGCCACAAAGACGTCGGACAGCTTGGCAGCCTCCATTGCTGAGTCTGGGTCATGCTCTTTGATCAGTACCTGAAGCTCAGGGGACAACATTCTCAAGTATTGTTCAAGGATGATCATTTCACTTACTTCTTGTGTAAGGTACTGTAAACGGGGTGGAATGTGGTAATTTCAAAAGAATAACGAATTGAACATTAACAGAGTTTGTTTGAATTGTCGGGTTGAGAGCAGCGCTGACAGTAATCAAGAGACTTAAAACAATGATGTGCTGGTGCAAAACAGATTTATGAGCTAGGTTGTCCTTAAACTGCACCAAATTAAAACCCACTTAAAAGAAATAAAACAATAAAATTGTCCTAAACTGTCTTTGCTAAAGGGGGCCAGATAAAACAAGGGATATAAAGGAGAGCTAAAAGTCCATCACTTAAAACGTAAGAAGCTAAAAAGTCACTCAGCACCAACAAAATAAAACAGAGAGCAATTTGTCCCGATCTTCTGCGACTGCCCACGTCTGCTGCTTCCCTCGCAGGGTCTCCTCAAGTCGCTCGGCACATACACACAATCGCTGTACTTCTAAAACCAGAGTGTTACTACTGTCCCAAAGGGATACTCACACCACTGGCAGAGCTCCTCACTCTGCCGCTGCGTGTATTCCGTGTCTTAACAATCTCTCTTCTCTTCGGTGGCGGCTGGCTCTCCGTCTCGTCTCTCGGCGTCTCTAACAGCAGGTCCTTCTCTGTCCTTGTGCGTCGATGCTCCGCACTTGTGTTCTGCTCTCCCGTTTCCGTGGACCGCTGACTCTCGTTCCCTTAATCTGCATCTCGTGTTCTCCTCAAAAAAAATAAAAATAAAAACAAAATTGTCCATCAAATCAAACAAAGCTACACAGGTGCAGGTAATCTGTCATTAGTTTCCCCAAAGCTGAAAATTAACACATTCTAAAAACATGCATAAAAACAAGAGTATTAATAAAAACACAACAACAGCAATAAAACCAAATCATAAATATCACAACATGAATAAATCCCAAAATATGAAAGCATGTGTAAAAGACTGTGCAATACATTAATCATATAATCAAACACTTCTGCCTTGTGAAACTTGGATGCTTTTACCTTTTGGCTGGATCCATTTTCCAAAGAGCTCCTTGAGCCTCACATACAACTCTTTAGGGCTCTCATCAGGGTCGACGACCAGGGAGCTGAATCTTTGCCTGTAAGTCTCAGGATTAATGTCATATTTAGCAAGAATGGCAGACTTTACCCTTTGATAATTACTAGGAAGTGTTCAATGTCATCATTATAAGACAATCTATCCAACCTTGGCTCATAGTGCGAGTGAAAAGGACCGACAGAGGCCTCAGCTTGGGCGGAATGATAGCACATGGCAGTCAATGGAGCCTCCACATTTGATGGGTCAGAGTCTGAAAACTGAGAATCAGGTACTGAAGTTGTTCTGGCCTGAACTTCTAACTGCAGAAGCTGAAACTGATTTTGAAGTGCTTTAAAGCACTGTTCTTGTCTTGCAGTTAGCTCATTATGCTTAGCCTCCCAGGCCTCTTGCTGACCCATGTGGGCCTGGACATCAGGTCTGACAGAGTTGGCTCCTTACCTTCATCCTCAGTGCTTCCTACAGTGCCTGAAGCTCCATTGTCTTCCTCTTCATCGCTGGCTTGCCTTTCCTGGGTATTCACTGGGCCGGTAGGCCCTCCTTTGTTCCTTCCACTTTTCCTGCCACAATGCATTTGTCTTTTTTTCAGGGGGAACAGGGTAGAAAACAAAAAAAATCCAAAAGTCAAAAAGAGAAAAAAAATCCTGTGTCTTTCACCAAATTACAAGAAATAAGCCTATAAAAGAGGTCAACTTTGTAAGGATGGCCTAGTGGCTTAGGCCCCAAAATGAGGGAAAATTAAAAAATGCAGTCAAAGTGAATTAATTTACAGTGAAATAAAATCAGGTGCAGCAATATGTACAGCGTAGGTCTGGAAGAAAATGTAAAATAATACTTGAAAGAAAAAATAACAAAATGCAAAAAGTGCCAAACAAAAGAAGAGACTGAGCTCTAAACAATGCCAGTCTGGGCCCTTGCAGCTCTGTACACTATGATAAGTTGTTGAAACTCTCCAGCACTGTGCCACTCCAACTCCATCCTCCAACTACCTAAGAGGCCCCCAAGCCTCCTATTATATAGGAGCTGGAACCTACCAAAAGGGGTTGGAAATCAATTTACTCTCAGGTGAGTATTACCTGTTCTACAAACAACACATACTATCTGCAATACGGCTAAAAGCATGTCAACATACATTTCAGTTAAGTAAATACTTGAACAGCCTTTTAAATAACTTTTTTTAATCTCAACAACCTAAACACCCCTCCACTTCTACTAAACATGGCTCCTTCCACTTGAGACACCCCCATAAAAACCCAAGGCTGGGTTCAGCTCTGTTTGACACTTCCTGGTTGAGAAAGAGGAGTGCAGGCAAACTGTGGAGCAACAGGTGACTAACAAGATATATTTCATGTGTAACAATGAATAAAATGTTTGAATGTAAAAATAGTCAGTGTGTGTTTTCTTTTGCTTAAAAATACAATGTTTGAAATTATTTGTCAATGAGTTATTCTTAAGATTTATCAGAAGTCATTCACAGTAAGTACTCGTTGCTAGTCATGCTAAGCTAACATTAACATAGGCCTCTCATCTGGCTTGATGTTACTACAAGAGTGTCTGTTTTAACATTAGCATATGTGTGTATAACTTTAGAGGGCACGGGGTTGCCCCGTGACAAACTTAATATAACTTTAAATCAACAAGATGAAAACTAAAGTATGAACTCAAAAAAACAGACCTAACACAATGAGACAAAAGGGGAACTTTATATAGTGGTTTGGCCAAACCAACTCCAACACAAGGGGTACACAAAAAATGGACGCCAAATTAACTGCAAACAAGGAAAAACCAACTAAACCCAAACCACCCCCATGACATCACAGCACATGGTCTGCTCCAATAAACTGGCTTCAGCATAAGATCTTGATCTGCCCTTGGCCACGCCTTTTGCCCAGACCAGGAAGTCCCCTCCCCCAACTACCAGGTAACTCAAAAGAAAGAAATAATGATTAGTACAACTGAAATGAGTGTTTAATCTTACAATGTATAAACTGTGTGCACTAAATCTGCTAAATAAACATGTGCTGGTGAACAACCAATGAGGTGAGAATGTGGCTCTGGCCATCACAGGGACATAGATCAAATGAAGGTTTCCATTTCTTTCGCAGACCACCAGAAACTGTCCGTCCAGGCAAACATCAATGGCGTCCACATCAGTTTCTGAAATGTAAAGTATGCGACTCATCATTAACGGAATCCTATAGAACCAGTTAAAGAATTATTTTCCATAAAAATATTTTTTCAATAGGTATACAGAGGAGGGGAGATTGCGATATCTAGTTAAATTCTCTGATTTGTGTATTTATTTTCTCTGGTACGATAGCCGTTGCTGTCTGTCTTTTCAATCTTTGACCTGGCGCTTTGCATTGTGGGAAACAGTCAGCAAGAAGACTGGTCTGATGAGCTACTGAATTTTTGGCTAGAGAAATACATACTCAAGTATAGTAGATGTTTCAAAAACAGCCTGACAGTTTGTCGAAGGTTCTTTCTGAAACTGGCCCCTGACAGATAGCAAACAGTGAGTCAGGGACAGACACATATACCATGTAGTGTATATTGACCAGTGAGTTAATAACACTTTATTTTTTTTACTGAACCACAGTGTAGAGGCGAGAAGCTGCGTGACCGACACCGTGAACCGGCCTGCCTGTTCAACAGTGTGCTGAGGGAGCGGAGCTGCATGTAACAGGAAACCCCGTAGATGCTGCACTCAGAGAAGTCGCCACTCGCCATTCATCTCGTGCTCCCTGCGTTACAGGCTACAGTATGCTTACAACAAACGGTGAGTTAGACAAAAACACAATAACCGATTGTTACTGTTAAAATGTGTTGTGTTGTGAACAAGCTCTTATTAAAGGAAGCGTATTTTCCCCAAAGGCTTTGTCCTGCTATTTGTAAAAACTAACTTTAGAACTTATTTAATTAAAATCCATCAAAGCTCACATCGCTTTTTTTAATTTAGGGCCTATGTAATCTTAATGATTTAATGTAGTCTTTGACTTTCAGATGGGAAAGATGAGGAGAAAAGGAGTCTGACAGGTGACTATCAATGATTGTCAACTGACAGCACAACGGGTCAGAGGACTAGCATCAGCAGCATGATGATGTTGCGTTGTCCGAGGAAATCCATTGCAAATACATTAAATTATAAGTTTATTGCATCTGAAAATGCTGAGAAAAGTGACCCATAAATGCAGGGCTTCAGTAAGAACACATCGAGAAACATTGTTCTTAAAACTCTCAAGCCAACAAATCCCATTGAGTTGTCATATTTCCATGAGTGGGGTATAAATGGTTAATGCAGCAAAAGAAAGAAGACTGATTTTTACACATTCTTGTGAAATGTTTTTACCAACAAGCCAGCACAGTACTTTAGGTAAAAACTTGTGTAAATGTTTAGATGTGCTATTTGATCTGATCTGCTTTTAAAGGTTGAAGAACTAAAGTTGGATGATTTCTATGATAAACCTGTAAATACCTTTTTTTATTGCTATTTGAAAGGAAGTTGAAAGTTTCCACAAAAGCAAAGAGAATCACTAAAAATGTATAAACTAAACTGATTTAAGTTTACTAAAATAGAAATATATATATTCAATTTAAATTGATCTCAATATTTGAGGTGGATTCAACTTTTGATAAAGTATTTTTAACTTTGGATTCCATGTCAAATTGAAAGACCATTTTGCCTCAACTAGATCATTTCAAAGGAACTGAATAGTGATCAAAAGTTTTGTTAACTTAAAGATTTAAGTACAACTGACTTGATGTCAAGTTTGACTAGAACATTTTATTTCTTGGGAATAATCACAAATGTATCTCAACGTATCTTTTTAAGTAACCCTAACCCTAAGGAGCAGCCCGGACACTAACTTTTTTTAAGTTATAACAACTAGTTTTTTTTTTTTTGTTTTTTACAGTGACTGGACTTCCTTGTTGTAAATACCTTAAGAGATTGTGGTACATCTGCTGAATTAAGGCCTCAAACAAACAAGAAGTAAAACACACATTGAGGGAAAAAAAGTCCATTGTAACTTGTTTGAGTCATAATGAAGCTTAAAAGCACTGACACAGTGAGTCATCATTTCCACTCAGTTTACTGCAGTGTTTGGCTTCCTTCAGAGAAGTATCTACAGAGAAACATTAAACTTTAAAATAGGAATCTGGAAACTCAATATGATTCCTGCTGACTTTATTTTGATAATTCAGAGGGAATTTCTGCAGCAGTGTGAAGGGGTATCATCCTGCGCTTAGTCCATTTTATAAAAAAATATGCGGGATGCAGTACTGACTCTGAGCCACCAGTGGGCAGATTGAAACAGGTTTTTGAATCCATCAGTGAGACCGCAGTTAATAAAGAAGATCAGTGGTTCAGTTTAGGACCTTTAAGGTTTTCAGTGTAAACTGGTGTTTAGCTGATCAGACCAGGGGCTACACACCTGGTCTGAGGGCCTAATTACAAGCCCAGATTATAAATAAGCAGCTGTGCACACACTAAAGTAACTTCACACCTCGAGGTGTTTTACGAGCTGAAAGATGCTAAACAGAAAGGACAGGAGAGAAACAATAGCAGCTCTGGCTTTTTATTATTCACTCTTTGTAAACATAAAGCAGGTAACATGGAATTAGTATTAATGACATTTTTCTCTCACGGTTGGGTAGGATTTAGGTCATTTTGAATTCTATTTCATTCATCATTCTTTACATCTATTTAGAGTTTATTATTGCAAAGGCAAAGAATCCTCATTGCAGTGGGAAGGTAACTAAGTACCTTTATGCACATACTGAGGTACAATTTAGTGGTAATCTATACTTCGTCTTCACAAGCTTCAAATCAAGATTTAACTTCTGAAAAGTACAATGTGTCCCTAAAGGATTCAGCTTACATATTATACATGAACACTAGTGACTCACTAATAGAAGAGTGTTACACTGACAGAAGCCAGTCTTTTTACGTCTGTTAAAGTACGTTTCTACATGCAGCACTTTTCCTTCCATAGGGGAATATTTCCATACTTTGTTGTTACTGTGAAAGTAAATGATTTGAAGACTTCTTCCACCACTACCTGCTGAGTAGGCAAGAGTCCCATTCCCTGCTGGCTGCTTGGATATTTTCTGCTTTGATAACTTTATATGTGTGTGTGTTAAAAAGCTGATCTGATTCTGCACATGGCAAAGCTAACTGAGGCTCGGTGTCCTCTAACAGTTTCCATATTTTGTCACGGTCACCCAGGGTCCAAATCTAATGCTCTGTGATTTCAGGCGTAGGCGTAGATTGGTTCAGTGTGTGTCTGCCCCTCTGCAGTTTTACTTCAGGGGCCAAAGCAGAAGAAAGATCCCCTACAGTGGTTCTCAGCTGGTTGAGCCTCAGGACCCACCAACTACTCTTTCATGATAAATAGAGACCCAAATTTCTTAGATTTTTCAATCATTCAGATTTATTTGAAGACAAATTGTGCAGTTTGGACCTCAGACGGTACAACGCGTGATAGATCAAAGAAACTGAATGAAACAAACTTTTTTTTAAAAGCGCTTCATAGACCTTTTGACAGCATTTTTCTTCCAAGCACACACTGAAAATGACCCCGCGACCCACCAGTTGAGAACCACTGCCCTACACTCTACAGAGAAAGATGCTCACTAACAACAACACATAAAGCTTAAAAACTAAACACGTAAACAGATCCGCTCATGACAAGACTACATGCTGAACCCGTAGAAAAGCCACGCAAACTATTTTTTATTTTATTGAGAGGTAACTCATCGAGACAAGGGGTCATATTCTGAACACAAACCTGCAGCAGATCAGTTTCTATTGTGAAGTAAGTAACAGTTATCAATATCATTGATTTATCCAAAGATTATTTTCTCACATCATCAGAAAGAAGCTGAAAATCTGGAGAGCCTGTGGTTCTGTTATAAATGTCCTTTTGTCCAACCAACAGTCCAAGACCCAAATACATTTTGTTTACTATGAAAGAAAGCTGCTGAAAAATGATGGAATGATAATTAAATTAGCTGATTTTTAGCAGCTTGTTATCTCGGCTCTACTGTTTCTATAATTTAAATCATATTTAAAAATAAATGGAGGATGTATGCAAAGAAGGACAGGAGGAAAGACCTGAGGAAAATCTGGGTGCATAACCATATTAAGTAGTCACACAGTACGTACGCTAAGCTTGATGATGTTGAGGGAAAGGGAGAAATTGGTTGTGTTACTGTAAAGACAGACCAGCAGAAGAGGGGGGCAGTGTGTGTGTGTGTGGCAGCTCAATAACTCATCACAAGTTGTGAATCAGCCTGCTCCAACAGCCATTTGTCACACACGAGGAAACGTCCGCCCCTTTAATCAAGACGACGATACTGAGGACGGTCAACCAGCAGGCATCAGTCGGCGCGCTCCGATATGTTCGAGCTAATTAGTTAAATGAATGCAGAAAGCAAGGACAGCCAGGAGCCGGGTTAGAGAGCTGATGATGTTTACGTGCAGGCCGTTTGTCAAACTGTGACTGCCCACTGATTGGACACGTTACAGCCCCTTCATTTGGCTGAGCTGCATAAATACATGAAGATATACAGAATAATAAAGAGTGTTTTTGGAAGGAAGTGTGGGGTGTGATCTCAAGCTCCGTTTTGCTTTCACATGCTGGACCTCTTGTGATCTCACAGTAGCACAAAGACCCCTCTGGGCCCCATTATACCCAAACACTTGAGGTGTGGAACCCCCAGAAATATCAAAGTGATGGAGAATTGACATGCACACAATTAGTATAATATGTGAGAACAGACCGTAGTGTAACACACCCACTGTCCTAGTCATGCTCTGCTTCCATTAAGAGTTACCTGATCATGTTCAACATGAAGAGTGAAACATATTGAAGGACTGATTATGTCCAGGCGTAAATGAAAGACATGGCGCTTGTCAATAAATGATTTAGTTGTTCATGTGTCATCAAAGTAAACTGAACATATTTTGTCCATGCAGGTTTTCAGTCATGAACGTCATTGTCGTTCAAAGACTTAATCCCACAGGTGTCAGGACTTGGATGAATTTTTTGTCTTTTATTTCAGATGTCAAAATGCCTCTTAAACTCACAACACTTGAATACATTTGGGTTTGTGATGGTTTGTATGACAAACAAGCCATTTAAGTGTTACCTAAGGGTTGTAAATTCATTTTGCTTAATTTTTTAAAATAGATTAAATTTGGGCGCTGGTGGTGCAGTGGTTAGTGTGCTCGCCCCATGTATAGAGGCTGTGGTCCTCCAAGCGGGGGGGCCCAGGCTCGAATCCGACCTGTGGCTCCTTTCCCACATGTCATTCACCACTCTCCCTCCCTGATTTCCCACTCTGTCCTCTGTCCTATCTCTCCATTAAAGGCACAAAAAAGTCCAAAAAATAAACCTTTAAAATAGTTTAAACTTATGGAAAGAGAAAAAAATCACAAGGTTAATCAGTAATGAAAATAATGGGTACAACCCTGCTATATTCAGTGAGGCCAAACCAATAAATACTGGACAGATGAAAGTCATAGTCCTGATAATGTCTTAGCAAACTTATTCTTTCTTAATCATATTTCTTTATTTGACTACAAAATGCAAACTGATAAAGTCATTCAGTTATCGTCACCTATCTGCAAACAGAGATCAAATAAACTGTACAGGAATCAAAGGCATTCTGATTTTGTACCCATACAACATCTTAGTGACTATATTATTTCACAACCTACAAAAAATAAACTACAACTGTATTTCATTCAAATGAAATATACTTAAAAACTAAAAAAGGCAATATGTTTACCGTGTTCACAAGCCAACCCTTTGTCTTCAGAAAAGCTGAACTAATACAGCTTCATTATATCAGCACAGGAGAGTGTTCTTCTTCTGCGCTTTCACTTTAATCTGCATATGAAGATGGATGCAGACTAATTAACAGGGGAAACATGATCAGCTCAGGTCAAAGCAGTAGAACTAAAGCCCATAGCTCAGGTAAATGTAATGAGATATTATATAATGTGTCTGCGCAGGCTGAGATTGATGTGTTCTGACAGAGACAAATAAACAGCACAGTACTCAGACCCTCTCAGCACCCCAGACCACATTTTGTTTTTTGTCCATGTATGCATGCTTAAGTTGAGCAATAACTCTTTCCAAAGCCTGGTTTCTCAGTATATAACCTATCCTGCTCCCCCTTTTTCACCCACAGACTCTCTGCTATCACCTCATTAAAGCTTTCCACGCATTGCGTGATTCTACCTGTCTGTCCCCTCGTACAAAGTCGCCTGGGCTTCTCAGGCCTCCATGCTCATCTCCCCCCTCTTCTATTTTGGCATGCCTGTGCCAGGTATTTGTTCAAATTCCTCATACCCCGCAGGGATAGGTATGTCCCCCCCTCTTCCAGTCGTCCCTCTCTGGTCTTTACTGCCTGTCTCTGTCTATCTTATGTATGCCAGCACATGTATGAAGCGGCCAACATGAGGCGTACAGCCTACACATTTTACTGGCTAGTCACAACTAAATCATTTCCAACTTGTTCAGCCTCTTGGAGCTGGCAAACCACAGCTGTGGGTATGACGCCAGCCGGGCCAAAAACAACTCGGTGGATAACAGGCGACTGTGAGCTGCTTTTGATAACTGCGGAAAGAAAAAGCCGTTTATTCTGTGATGTTGTCAGAGGCCACTTATTAGATCCACCAGTTCAACTTTTCTCTGACATGGAAAAATGTTGATACAGGCGATGATCCCGGATAATTAATTTCCTCTATAACTCAAACACCGAATCATCACATGAATCACTTGCGCGTGTGTGTGTGTGTGTGTGTGTGAGGCGCCGTGTGTTTGAACATGAGCCGACGTGGTATTGACATTGGGTCAGAGAGTTGAAGTGCATTAGTTATTGTAGAGCGTCATGAAATGACAGCAACGATACGCCGCAGTTTGTCTCTCTGTTCTTCACGCAGAATCCAATCTACAAACTCAGATGAAATCGTAGAGAATCAACAGTGACCATTTAATTTATCGCTCAAACTCTTCAGTTATCCAGTAAAAAAAAGGAACTGTTCACAAATAGAGGGATGACCCTGACGCGTCGGTCCAATTTGTTAATAAAGTTGATCTTCATACTACTGTACTGTACAAAGTGTTAATGGAGCATTTTGACCTTCACAAATAGAGGGGTCAAAGAATAACCTAACGTGACTTTTAAGTGACTTGTTTCTAGAGGATTAGACTGATGACTTTTTTTGGTAATTTAAGAACAATAAAAGTATTTTCTGTAAAGTCTGTGTGAATTCAACAATTAATATTGTACATAAAAAAACTCTTTAGAGTCAAAAAAGTGAACCACAAACTTCTGTCACTGATAGCACCATGCAGGTCATCACCTTTAAATTCCTCCCCTTATTTATTATTATGTTTAGGTGCTACGATTGCACAGCTTTCTATTTGAATATTTGTTATTCCCTTTTGAAGCTCAAGGTTTCGACCATAAATGCAATCTTTAGTTTTTAGTGTCTCTGATTATAACACATTTTCTTTAGAGCTGATGAAAATAAAAGCCTGCAGATAAACATTTTATAGTTTTTTGTTTCTCACTTCTTTCTTTCCAATTTTTTTTATATGCAAAGATGAAGTATGAAGTGTTTTTATTGAATACACTCAGGTTTTATGAATTCATACATAGAAACGTAGCTTTCAGAAGCTAATGTCAGAACTTTATCTATGACTTATACAGCGCTGATAATTTGCCAAAGAATGATATTAAGATACCATTTATGGACACATTTTTCAGGGACTTTGTGGCTTTTTCTGTGAGTTCACAGTGAGATTTATGCCTGACTGAAAGGTTTAGAAACCATTAGAGAGCCATCAAACCATACCTAGAATTACTGTAAACCCCCTCACACATGGCTATAAAACACTATTAAAACACATGCATTACTTTTATCTTTATTTTCTATTCTTAGGACAGCACTCAACAAAAACAGACTGGATTACTCAGTATCCCTTATCATTTAAAGCCACTGAAAAGGGCAAACTGTAGACATCGTGAAGTGAATGTTTTTTATGACTGACATTTTGCCTTCCAATGTTTCTTTTCATTACGCAGATTACAAGTATTTCAACCACAACCCCCATCGGATACTCAAATATCTTTCCTATTATTGCTGTCTAAAGCCTATTATTAATAAAGAGAAAATGCTGAATATTATCAAAGTCATTGCTTCATATTTGATATTCCAGTGTTGCTCTGGACCCCAGTTCGGGCCAACAAATACTAAATATTCAGTTCTCTCTGCAGGATGAGCCCCCTCACTCAGCATCCCATCCCACCCCCTTCCCACTCACACACACTCCTCACTGCTGGACACTCATCAAACACAGAGAGAGCTGCACTGAGAAGGACAGACCACAGCACGGAAAAGTTACTCTGGCCTTTAAGTCCTGCAGGAGAAGAGAAATAATTATCATCTTGAGCCTGAAGAATCAGAAAATTCAAAATGGGAACAGAGTATTTTCACCAAACAAATCTAAGGAATATTATTTATACAGTGGCTGAGATCAAACTGTATTAAGGTAAGTTTGTGGAAATTAAATCTGCTGAATAACTAGTTATTCAATCTATCATTTAAATCGTCTACTGTATAGATTAAAGTTACAGCTAATCTGCACTGATTTAGGCCCCACTATTCTGTGGGCCGTCATTTCATAATTTAGATTTTGTTTTTTTACAGAACTATTTTTATCTCAATAGTTGTCAGATTAATTTGGCGTGAATATGGTCAAACGTTTTTATTTTTAAGTTACCTAAAGTTGTCATTTTCTGTTAGCAGTGCTGTCTTGAGTCAACACAAAGTCCTGATAATTTACATTCTGACGGAATTACTAAGGATGAATTAGAAATGATAATGCACACGCACACACTTGGATATGAGATTACAGTTTAGATAAAATAGAAATATATTTAAACAAATGTTCTCCAGCAAAATGTCTCCAGTCGCGGATTTCTCCCAGCTGTTATCTAAACGCGGTGAGCAGTGGAGGTTTGGAGGTTTGGAGGCGCGCGGCTCGGCGGGGGTTTGGCTGCTCCTCCGCAGTTCAACAGTAGCTCTTAACCCCGGAGCAGCCCGGGTCACCATGTGTCACACAGGCCGGTTCTGTCAGCCTCCCCGCGGCTGCTTTGATGTCGGTACAGATTACATGTCTCCACAACACCATCAGTCTTTGGCGAGAAGTATTAAAAGTCTTGTCTCAAAACTGACAAAATAACATGACTGAAGGACACGACGATATGTAGCTGGCTAAAAATTCAGTTTACATTTGAAACTTGAAAACCATATTAAATTAAGTCGTCAGTCATGTCCGCCTCATTGCGCTGTCCACTGAGTCGGCACATTTCCATGCACCACTCCACATCCAAACCACCGGTGCGTGAATACGCACAAAATCAACCGAGAAATCTAAACAAAAACTTCCCGCATTTGATGTTTTTTTCACTAAAATATACAAGTCATTCCAACTTATTACTCGTACTTGTGTCCACTTAACCTGATTGCTGCCCAACTGCTGACCTTAAGGAGGAGCAAGTTTTGGAGGTTTAAATCGAGATTTACAGTCTTCAGTCGGAGCCCTCCTGCCCTGAAAATCCAATTATTTTACTAAAACCATGACAGGCTCGCCTGGCTCCCTGTGAAGCTGTTAAACTGGAACGCCTGTGCCAAACAGAGCAGGTTTCATGCTCAAACATAAACCATTCTGGTTTTGCTGACATTTTCCTTTCTACATGTTTATATGACTTTTATTACTTTATCTGCTGTCAGTATTCACATGCATATGAATCACTGTGTTAGAGGGATCCCAATCTGCTTAAGCTTTTTTTTGTCCGTTACTTATGTGTCATACAAATTAAATCTCCAGAAACATAGAATATAAAAAGAAGGAATGCACAGGATGGATACTAATACAAAATCCTTTTGTTCTCTTTTTCACATTCTGTTTCCTTTTTGATCCAATCTACCCTCCACTTTCTCCCTTTCTCTCTTTTGTTCTGCATCTGAAAACAGACATTTGACTTTCCTGTTCTTCAAACTTTCATCATTTTTTGTAATTTAACAGCATGGACCTCTCAGGATCTTTACCTCCACCTTCCCCGTACACCTTTCCTCTTAGCCCCAATGTCTCCGTTCCCCCCTCCTCTCCCTCCATTTCTCCGTCACCCAGCCTGGCCTCCACTGCTCTCTTCTGCTCCCTCCTCTCACTCCTCTCCCTGCTGGGCATCACAGGGAACCTGTACACTTTGGGCCTTCTTCTGAGGCGCAGTAGGAACAGGAGGCGACGTGGAGCTGGACCAACCTGCTGCCTAATGAGAGTACCTGTACCATCCTGCCTTGCCAACACCTCCTCCCCTTCCTCCTCTCCCATCTCCTCTACCTCCTCCTCCTCCTCCCTTCATCTCCAGGTGTTGAGCCTCGCTCTCGCTGACCTGCTCTACCTTTTTACTGCTCCCTTCATCGTATACGACAGCTTGGGGTCTGGTTGGGCCTTTGGTGAGCTGGGCTGTCGACTCCTCCTGAGCCTGGACCTCCTCACCATGCACGCCTCCATCTTCACACTCACCGCAATGAGTCTTGACCGCTACCGGGCTGTGGCTCATCCCCTGCACACCTCCTCCTCTAACTCCTCGGGCCTGCTGCGCGTAGGTCTGGCCTGGGGGCTGGCGGTGGCCCTCAGTCTTCCTATGATGATCACGCTGCACCTGGAGGATGGGGAGAACCAGGAGGGCCAGCTGTGTGTGCCAGCATGGGATGAGCAGAGTTCAAAGGCCTACCTGAGCGTGCTCTTCTGCACCAGTATCCTTGGGCCTGGGCTGGCCATCGGAGCACTCTACGCCACTCTAGGCCGACTGTACTGGGTGTCTCAGACCAGGCCGGCCTGGGCCACCGGGAGCAGTGCCGCTTGTCCTCCCCGTGCCCCCAAACCTAAAGTTCTGCTCCTCATCCTTGGCATTGTCCTGGCCTTTTGGGCCTGCTTTCTGCCTTTCTGGATTTGGCAGCTGCTGCCACTCTACAAGCCTGACATGTTGCGGACGGTTCCTGTCGGGACGCAGGTGACAGTGAATCGTATCCTCACAGGGCTCACCTACGGAAACTCCTGTGTGAATCCATTTTTCTACACACTGTTGACTGGAAAACGAAGACGCAACAGACAAACGATGACATCAGCAAATCAGCTCTGTCGTAAGAGCAGTCCGCTGCAATAGTGTGTGTCTCTATTTTAGTAGAGACAATAACGTGAGTGTGAAAAGGTACCATTTATGAAAGCCTAATGAGTTTCACAATAGGCACCAAAGACTGATTGTTTTCCTAGTGTGTAAATTAAGGAAAAAGAACAATACTCATCCAATGATAGCACTTTGTACTGATGCTTTGTGTAATAAGTCTGACTAGGGTTGTCATAATACCAGGATTTTAAACTTCTATAGGATACTAGTAAAAATCAAACAATATTGATACCTGTTTTGATACCACAGCAACATAAATATAAGACCTAGACACCCAAAATTGGGTAATTTCTTGTTTTTAATTGCCAAAAATTGCAAGCAAATTGTCTAAATTGCACAAATACATTGTCAAAGTTTCGCCACCTAAACATTGCCAAGTTATTTGTGCAACTTACAGTGTAAACTCCTCTGCTTTATGTTTAGTGTAAAATACATCAACGTAACTTTGGCATCTTTGTGAGACACCAATAAGGACTTGAGAAATGTCAGTATGTGAATATTTGCTGACCTGTGAATTTGAGTGGACCAGAACTACTCTCTCTCTTTCTCGCTGCAACATTACGTCTGACAATCATTAAGACAATCTCTGTAAGATGTGCCGCCTTAAAGAATGCATTATCTGCAAACCTATTGTAAATGTTTGTGGCCATATCCAAAGGGTGTCTTTGATTGCTGCAGTAACCAAGTTTACATATTGAGCATTTGTATCTGTCTAAAGGCGAGTTATTCAGCATGTTGCTCGTGCACAATCACTTCCAGTAAAACCCTGATGCACTTCTGCTTGTTTTCAGATTTTTGTTTTTGAACAACTGGTTGTGTCTGCTCGGGACCTCTACGGGATAGTTCTCTGAGACGTTGTTTGTTGACTCAATAAATTATGTCTGAGCGGGTCAACAGTCTTTTGTTTGCTTCTCCTGAACCCTGATAAATCTAAAACAACAGATTTCTTTTATAATCACGACCTGCATGTTGGGTTTGAAAATGTACTTTTTATTGTTTTGACTCATGCAAAGCTCTGCATGGCCTCGCCCTGAGTTGACTGTAACTGTTGTTTATAATGATGCATAATATATAGCCTTAAATAAAGAGTGTGCTTTATGTAATTCATTCTGTGATTTGATCTTAAACCAGCCAAAAAGAAGACACGGTTGCCTCCTTTTGGTCTTGCAACCCGACTAAAGATCACGTGTTAATTTATTAGCTACAAACACAATAAGTAAATGAAGAAGACACCTCAGAAAAATTACTCAAAACGTGATACTAGAGGCTAAAAAGGAGATGTACATTCTGTTGTATGCTAAATAAGACAATCATCTAAAAGGTTCTTAGTGCAGACTAATCCTTGAGTTGTCTTATTCTTGTGTTTGTGTGTCTGTGTCAGCATGTCAGTGTCTCTCGAGGGTCTTCCCCGCTCTTGTGTACACAGTCTCCGGCTGGTGTCTCTGTGTCTCCCTGCAGCAGCGTCCTGTCTCTGACTGACTCAAAGGCTGTACTGTACTCTATCGCAGACCCCGCTGCTCTTTGACGCAGATGAGCAAATATTGTTGTTTGAAGGGTAGGGAGGGGAAGGATGGGACGAAAAGGGACGGGCTGGTATCATATGAGCATGGTGCTATGTTCAGAAACAGAGTGTTCTTCTCTAGGGAGAAGTGGTTGGGGTCTAAGATGCTGAGCACGTGAATTTAAGGTCTCTGGTTTAAGACCGGTGGTGGACTTTAATTGCATGTCATTTTCCCCGCTTTGGACCGACTGCTTAACTGCTGACTTCTAATAAAGACGAAAAGGCTTTAATAAACGCTAGAAACTCAAATATGTTGTTAACTTCCCTATCATGTCTTCCTGAAATCTAACATTGTAACAGCAGGCATAATAACTTGATATGTATATTTTCATTTAATCCTGTGTTGATCTAATTCAGTTTACATCGTCTGTTATTAAAGTCTGACAGCACATCTGCATTAGTGCTAAATTATGAGACAGTTTCCTTAAAGGGTATGCACCGCTTTAAAAGAAACACACAAATAAATGAGGAAAACTTTATAAAAAAATCAATCACTTAAATAAAAATTGGCAATTTCTTTGATGAAACTCTATCTATACAAAAAAAAGTGCCTTGAATATTCGCAGTAGCCCACTTGAAACAAATTGTGACATTTAAATCAACATCATATCCTTTAAGAGAAATATACCAGCAGTAGATCCATAATAAAAATAAGTTAGGCCTCTGTGAAATGTCGAGTCAAATTCAGGGAGAACAGATCAAGAAGTAGCTCTTATCCATCCAGTTCTAATCTTCATCACTGCTTGTTCAGTCTGTCTCAGATGACATATCTCGTTCAAGGTATTTTTCTTTGTCTAGCCAAATCCCACAGCAGGACCACTGAGCTGTGTTAATTGAGTGCAACTGTGTTTTGATTTGACATTCAGTAATGTCTGTGAGAACATAATCCTCAGGTAATTATGTCTTTAAGTGACTTGATGTAAAATGAAACTTGAATAACATAAGGAAAGCAACCTTCCAATGTGGGTTTATTTATTTGCACATAAAGTGCACACACATGTCGGTACATTAACTGAGTAAAAAGAAAACCTGAGGGCTGCAGGAGAAGCCGCGCAGCACTGCAAGGCTTTTACCAACCGGTCCAAGAGAGACACATACCAAAAGCATGTGCCAGAGGAGCTTGCTGCATTTCTCTTCACTGTGATGCCATTATTTCTTCTTCTGTAAGTCTTTGCTGCCTGCCATGTGTTTCGAGTTACCTGGCCCTGCTACCTCTGAGCAATACGTTCCCACTGCAGTTATTATCTGGAGCCCAGCGCGCTCGCACCACAGGGGGGCGCTTCTGTTGTGGAGTTAATGCAATATCCATCCAGCTTTTACAGACAGCCGAGGCCCTCAGAACATTTGTCCATTTAAAAGGAATTTCTCCCAGACAAAGAGTCAGCACCGTATATGATCAAAATCATGAGCCCTCATATGAGACACAGTGATTTTTGGACCCCTGGGTCATACCAAATGACACATGATGGAGGGTGTAGCTTGTGTAAAGATGAATCCTTTCCAAAAAGGACACTTTAGCAGCAGCATGGATATTTAAGCACAGAGGGCTTGTTGTTCAATTTTCTGAGTCCGCATGCTGGACAGGTTTTGGGTGTCTGAGTTCTAAAACTCAATATATCAGATGATTAAGTCCTGCCTCAGGTCGGCGGGGATGACTCAGTGTTTGATAAACTACGAATGCATGATGTTTGGTCAGCTTAACCAAATGGATGGAAAATATTGTCTCACATGGCAGGCTGGAGGATCTATAAACTTTGTGTTGTTTGTGTTGGTAAATGCCAGCACCGGCAGACTTGCTCCAATCATAACTTTAGTCCCCCTGTGCAACAGAAGCTTCTGATTCCATCCTGAGATTGAAATCAAAGTCTGCAGGGAAAACATAAGGACAAATGTTTTCTTTTTGGTGCGTCACTCTGCTCTACCTGAGGATTCCATAAATCCAGCACATGTCCGTTTCCTGGAACCACCAAGCATCTTTCCATCCTTGTAACCCCCCCCCCCCCCTTCGACCTCGCTCCGCCTGTCAGCCCTCCTCTTGACCAGTGTGTGAGGCTGCTACAGGTGCCCCTCCCCTGGGCAGACCGCTCAGGAAAACACCCCACTGTGCAGACGAGACGAGGCCGCAGCCTGCGCCAAATTCATGCTGTGAGGTGTATTAGAGGCTCCCATTCTCCCCAGACATACACAAAAAGATTCCCCACACACTCCTCCGCTCGCCCTCCTCGAAAATTCAATCTCTCCATCTGTTTTCCCTCTCTCAATCACTTTTTGTCCCCTGCACTTTCACTCTGACCACTGTATCATTTCTCTGCATGCTAGTACCTTTTATAATGTTAATGTGAAAATGTAACCACAACTTTTCTGCATTTTGAAGGCAGAAACTTTTGAGTCTTACTTTTACATCCAAGAAATCAAATGTATCTTCTTTAAGTTCTCTGACTTCCAGCTTTAAACTCCTCTAACATCCCAACATCATTTATCAAAGGCAATCTTTCAAGTTTTATTACACGGGCACATGTTGCCAATACAGTATTAAAGAAAACAGTTTGTAATCGCTGGTTTGACGACAAACACAGAAACCTCAGAGCTCACAGTGTTTCTTTGTTCAACCCCTGGCAGCCCCACCATGAGGCGCCCTCCTCCCCATCACGTCCCCTGACTTTGCACCTCCGTGTCAGCCGCCAGTATCAGGCGAGACCCAGGCCTGCCTGCCCCGAAGGCCGGAGGTTACATCAACGGACATACACATTACGGTTCACACTGAGGCTCCTACCAGGAATGACAGTAAATATGGAGCGTCTGCCCCTCTCACTGCTTTGCGTCTCCTACTCCTCCCTCTCCTCATCGTCCACCTCCTCCTCCTCACGGCATGCTGCCCGTAAACAGTCATCTCTGTCAACTCAGGCGTCAAAGCCCCCTGACCTCTGACCTTCTGACACTTTACTCATCTGTACCCCATGGTTTGTTCATGTCTGAGGAAGGACAATATGAATTTCAATTATACATATTAGAAGAAAAGTCTAGCCTATTACCGTATGTGTCCGATTGCTGTTCAATACAATTTGCCATAAAAAAATTATTTTTTGCAGAAATTTTTAGGCAAAAATACAAACTATTTCTCAGCTCTTCAAATTGAAAGATCTGTTTTTAGTCTTGTGTGACCCAGAGGTGAACATTTTTGCGCTATGGACTACAGGTCCCACAAGGCAAGACATTTTAATACATCACCTTGGACATTAGGAAACAGGGGTTAGGGTTAGGGTTAGTACATACATAGTCCTATACTAGGAATTGTACGTATTCTATCTCATATAATAAAGAACATTACCTCTACATGAATTGATTTTTGTGCAATTTTGATAAATATGATTTACTATTTGAACTGTGTTGATTCTTCCAAAACGTCTACCTGCATGCTCTGCCAAAGGTGCACTTCAAAAAAAAAAAAAGGCAGCCATTAATATTTTTAAAAAGTATATCGATGTTTAGAACCTGAAGGTGGTTTGCTCTGACAGTGAATTAATGGAGCATCACTTCTCTATCTGAGAGTGAAGAGTGAGGAGTTAACAGGATGGTGTTAATGTCACAGTTTAAGTTAGAGTGCCCCCTACAGGTCAAACAAAGACCTAAACCTGTCTTTCCTTTTTTATTTGATTACTTCATTCAAATCAATGAATGAGTAGCACTAGCAAACAACTCACCACCCGTCTCAACATGTGTTGTCATAGTGTAATACTGCCTCACAGAGTGAAGACATCGCCCATAAAGCTGATGCCTATCGTCATTTATTACGATAGTTGAATATCGACATATTGTTCAGGCTGATGCTATATTATGACAGCTGTGTTTGTTGTGTTCCTGGTTGGCAGAAGGCAGAAGTTGGTCCATAACCACAGGATTATGATCACTTTGGAAGGAAAGTCTGTAGCTATTCATCCTACTAAGGATTGCCAAAATGCTCGATGCCTTGATACTGAAAAGACCAAGGGCAAACACTGACCCCCTTGGCTAAATGTCTAAAATGACTTTACCCGTGATATAAGACGCCCTTACAGTAGAGCGGAGCGCAAATGGAAGCAAGATAAACTTAGCTATCTTATAACATTTTCAGAGAGAGCTTAGTTATATCAATGTTGTGAAGTCTAAGATATAGTTCTATGTAAACTTGGTCTGTAAACTTAAACGTCTTCATCAACAAAACAGAGAAAATAAGATCCCTCATCCCACTATCAGACTCAAAACACACCGTCACATCAGTCACTTCCAGAAGTTTCAACCTGTGTCGTCCTCTGAACTGTCCGAGGTGGTTTCAATCATGAACCCTATACTTGTTCCCCCTCAGACGTACTGTCTCGCCTCTTTAAAGAAGTGTTTGCCCTACTATCCACCATCATTTTAAGCATTTATCAATAGCTCGTAACTAAATGGCATTGTCCTTTCTTCTTTCAACACGCAATTGACACTGCTTGACCCCAGTGACCACAACATCTATAGGCCATCTTTAAATGACCTTTTATTGCTAAGAATCTGGAAAAACTATCTCAGATTTGGCCTACCTTTACACTTTCAATATCCCCGACATATTTAAGTTTGGATTTAGAACTCATCACAGTTCAGACTCCACCCTGCTCAAAGTGTACAATAACATCTAACTGTCCATCAACTATTCTTATCCTGCTCGATCTAAGAGCAGCTTTTAAAACCAATTTTAGGTCTAACTTTAAGACTTTTCCGCCGTGCTTTTACTTGAAACTGAGGTGGTCTTCTGGTTTTGATGAATGCTCCACGATTGATTCGCTTGTACTTTATTGTTTCTGTCTTTGATTTTTAAATCTGCTTTGTTTTAATCAGCTTCTCCTAATCTGCAACTTTTATCTCTCTTTTTAAATCTCATCCATTGTTCTTTAAATTACCCAATATTAGGTACCTATTGTATTTTTGTTGCTGCGGAATTGAAATAGGTTTATTAATATTATTGGATTTTTATCGTATTGAAGTTAAATCAATAGACAACACCCCAAAACAATGACTTCCATGAACCAAACAGTGTTTATGAGATTTTATCAGCAAGGTAACAGCTATAAAGTGTTCTTCTTCTTCTTGCCTGTCCTTGTCCCGAATGAACTTCCGGCTCGGGTGACTCAGTAACTGACCCACAGTAGCAGAGTCCCCCGAGGGAAGGACACCACCCACCATGTCTCAAGGGCTCAACACTTCACAACAACTTCTGCTCAGCCAATAAAGAACAAATAACTTGAATAAAAAGAGGACTACATTTCATGATAAATACCAGGCTATGTACTCAGAAAATGTACTGTTCTTTAAAATATACTTTTCATTAAAAAACGATATAACCCATAATAAAAATGTCTCGTGTGTAAAATGTTTCATACATTTTAAGAAAAACAAATCTATGATCTTGCCTTGCATGATCTATGATCAAGTTTTTGTACACCATAAACTCTTAGTGACAGGTGTATAATCATAAACTTTATATGTAAACTTTATTTAAAAAAAGGAAACCAAAGCTTCCTGCCAATGTCAACACAGAGGCTTATAGTTATCTGTTCAAGTCAAAAAGTGAAGTATGTCAAATTACAAAAATATGTTTGAGAAAAGTAGACGTGATAACTTCTTTAATTTTCTGAATCTTTACTGTGAAACGCGGTTTTCAATTCAAAATTATTAAGTCAAAAACTTTTAAAAAACTAAAAAAACAAACAAAACATCACTGAAATCTAAACAGTAGCAGCCAGGCTTATTCTCAATGACTAAAAATAATAATATTGCTTTTACTCCGTTGTTTAAAAACCAGCTAGCCCTTTGGATGAGCATGAGCATAACCAGTGTTGTGATTGAAATAGAATACCGAGCCTTTCTTGGAGAGCCACTTTCTCTTACATGCACATGACAGACGTGGATCATGCTCAAGCTTAAGAAAGACAGTTTTGTATACCTTTTCAACACCCTGCAACACAGAACAAAAGAAATTCAACTAGAGCTGCTTGTTGTTCAATCTATTGATCCATGTCCCCCCCACACAGCGTTCTCACCTTCCACAGTAACCATCACCTCCTGGATATGTCTCAGAGCTCCTGGGTGGTCAGTAACTGAACACCTGTACCTGACAGAGAGGCTCTGAATAAACCAGGACATCAGAACAGCCTGTATAGGCATGATGATGTGGACTGTGTGTGTACAGGATGCTGCATGTTGGTCTCATCATCCACAAAAACAAAGCCTTAAGGGCCAAACAGGACTGGCTGTGATCACATGTCAGCCTGCAGCTCTAACAACTTCCTATCATGTTTGATAGATTAATAACACTTTTAGTTTGTCTTTTTTAACTTTTACATAGACAAGCAGATCTTTCCAACAGTCCAAATAGACATTTCAAACCAACAGGTCACATTAAATGCTTTGAGTTTTGCATAAACACTTAGGCTATCTTGACCAAATGGAATTTGTTATGTTATGTCCATAAAAAGGTCCTTTTTCAGATTGTATGACTTTATTGTGTTGATACAAGCTAGCTAATGAGTTTATTATGTCAGAAATACATCCATCATCCTAATATTCAGACAGACATCATAAGCAACCATGATATAAAACATTTGTTTAGTTGCAAAAGCAAGTATTGAGTCACATTTCCATCAAATAAACAATTTAAAATGTCAATGTAATATAGCTCAATGCTAACTTGCGCTTATTTGTACCAAATTGTGATTCAAAGTTGTGGCCCACGTGTCAAAATCTTCAGGAATCACATCAAAAGTTACAACAGATACATGAAAAGCTTTCTATCGACATTAAAGTGATGTAAAATGCTTTCACTTACCTTGACTGAATGGTTTGGTAATGAAGCAGGAGCTGCAGGCCGGGGGTTTTCCCTCCAATGGAAACTTTGATGCTCACAAAGTGTTGGTGAGTTCTTAGGACAGGTGAGGTACCAGCATCAAAGCTGAACCATTTAATGCTCAGAAGATATGTGTGCTGGTATCTGGCGCCTTCTTGTGGTATTCACAGCAAAACAACGTCACCGGAGGCGGAAACACACAGAGGCATGTCGGAGCAGAGGCTAGCAACCAACACAGAATAGACCGTGCGGAGCTAAGGGAGGTTTTCGCATCTATTTTTGTATTGAAGGGTCAAATTCGTTTGACAGGATATTGATGTCATTTTGTGGAACACAAAACGGCGGGTGAGCGTCTCAAAACGGGGTTATTTATTATATTTCGGTTGTATTTGACCCGCCATTAAGGTGCTTTCAGCTAGCCGGCTAGCTAGCTAACTTTAGCCAGTTTATGTAATCATGGCGGTTGTTGTCGTGCTGCTGCTGTGCACTGACTTGTGTTAGTTTATCTGTGATTATGTGTATTTTTGATAGAAGATCTACATTTGAGCTACAACGTGACTTCGGTTGTGTTTACAGAAACGACTACAGTAAGATGAAAATGAGGATTTTACCTCGTAAATAGTGCTAATGTCACTAGGGTTTGGATAACTCAACGGCAGTTTAAGGCAATGTTTAAAATTAGATCAAATGACTGTTCAGTTTTCATCATTTTTCATCTCCATGTCATGTTTTCCTGTCCTCCCAGCCGCCGCAGCAAATGGGACCAGCCGGGGCCCGGCTCAGGCTCCGGTGGGATGGGGGAGGCTGAAGCTGCACCGACCGGGGCTCTGGATGCTGCAGCTGCTGTGGCTGCCAAGATCAATGCAATGTTAGTAGCAAAGGGCAAACTAAAACCCTCGCAGATAGGCATCCCGGGACCACCTGATAAGGTAAGGGCATCATATACCTGGCTAGTCTGTAATGAAGGTACTCAATGACGCAGTCCGCTGGTGTAAATGTGCCAACCTTAAGAGTCTGTACTTTTAATGCCATGATAATCCTCCGTTTACGTCTGTGGTTGTACTAGGCCAGCGTGGACTCGTGCTTTCATGGGCTTCTTCATGAAAGCCATTGATTGATTATAAAAAGATTGTATCCTCGTTACTTACCATTACCTTAGTGTGTTATGAGTGCTTTAGATGTAGTCTTTGGTCAAAGCTTTATTACAGCATCATGATGAAAACTAATACAGCAAGATGTCTGCAGTTATAGAAAGTAATAAGCTTATCTGCCTAATTAAACTGTATCAAATTGCATGATCATTTTCTGCTGGCATTACAAATTAGTGATGGTCACTGACATTTTTATGCAGTGATAATTGATGATTTTTTTCCAGTTTGGTGTTCCCTGAGAGTTGTGCTCATAAAGATGTTACAAACTAGGTTTTTGCTATATCACTTACGATTAAATTTATGCAAGAGTCGTCTTGTTTTTCTGGTACTAAGCCATTTTTTGTCAAAATAAATAAAAATGAGTCTGTAAGTGCTACTACTCTTCTGTTACTTAACATTGGAGCAGGTCACTTATCTTAAGGAACCTTTTTTTTAAATAGCACAACTTTTGCTTTGAGTTAAAAACTAAACACTAATTTTGGCTCTTGCCCCAGTTAAGCATCGATGACCCACATTCAGTCGGTGTATTTTTTTCTCTCTCTCTCAGTTTGTAGGTGTTGCAAAGCCTCCAGTGCCAACAAAGGCCAAAGATGACCTGGTTGTAGCCGAAGTTGAGATCAATGATGTCCCGATCACCTGTAGGAACCTCCTGACACGTGGACAAACACAGGATGAGGTCAGTAGCAATGTTGACAATCAGGTTTCATAGAGTTAAGGTTATTACTTTATAGAGTTTTTAAAAATGCACACTTACTGTATGTCTGCAGATCAGCAAAGTGAGCGGTGCTGCAGTTTCAACCAGAGGCCGTTACATGGCAGCAGAGGAGAAGAACAAAGCACTACCAGGGTGACTTCTCTCAGCTCTCATTTTCTACAACTCATCATGAAAACACTATTTGAATGACTGTTTAATTACTTTATGATATACAACCTTTCTGCTCTTTCCATGAAGGGATCGACCGCTGTATCTGCACGTCCAAGGACAGACTAGAGACCTCGTAGACAGTCAGTACTTTGACAGAGTAATCTTCATTCAGTAATGAAAGTTTGCTTTGTACATTATATAATTTAACTGATTGTTTATTTCTGTCCTTCTTAAGGGGCAGTTAATAGAATCAAGGAGATCATCACCAATGGTGTGGTGAAGGCTGCAACTGCTTCATCATCTTCATCAACCTTTTCCCAGAGTGCGACTTCAGTCACAGTTTACCAGCAGCACAACCCAACCCCTCCCTCGCTGCCCCCCCATCACCCACCACAAACCACACTTTCAGTCCGGGGTACGGCTTTCCTTTTGTTTATTCATGTCTCATAATTTTTGATGATGCTTCTTTTAAAATCTCAAAACACCCAAAACAATCTGACAGAGAAAAGCTTCAAACTCCTGCGTGTTGTTTTGCTTTTCTTGGTCCCTTTTTATTTTAACCATTTCCAATTTGTGTCATTGTTTTGGCATTTGATGTTTTTCAGCAGTTCTCTGTCACCAGCAGAGTCTGCTATATGGATTACTAGAAGCATCATCACTCTCATTAGTGTCAATCTGTGATGCACATACATGCGCTGTTACTTTCCAGTTGTGTGGAGTGACCATCCTGTCTTTGTTATACTGTATATGTTTTCCACTACTGTTTGATAACTGCATTTGAGGGATCAACGCAATAAATGTATAGATCTATCTATCTCTACAGATTAAAGATAGATCTAAGAAAATGATCAGCTGATATATCTGTATTAAAAAATGTTCTCCCCAATATTGATAACGGTATTAGCCCCAAAAAGTCCTGTATCGTTTTCTGTAACATTTTAAGACCGATATGATGATTTGAGTGCATAAACTCACCTTAGCTTCATTTATATAATCAATCGCAATAACATAAAAACAGTGTTTGCCCTTAACAGGGGAACACAAATGATTTCATCTAGAAATCTGTTTTAGAATTTGGACTACTATCTCAACTAATGTGAAAAGATTTATGGTAAATGAACACAATATGCAGAAAAGCCCACCCTGTAATTTCCCCCTGATAGTAAATGGATTCTGTAATAGACTTGTTGGATGTGGGTAACTGTCTTCAGAGGCTTCTTTAGTTGTTTTCATGCTGTAATGTTGTTTCCCTTTCTCAGATGCACTATGTGCAAGACAAAGTATTTGTTGGTCTGGAGCACGCTATCCCGGGGTTTGTGGTCAAAGAGCGGGTCGAGGGTCCCGGCTGTTCGTACCTGCAGCACATCCAGGCTGAGACGGGGGCGAAAGTCTTCCTCAGAGGGAAAGGATCGGGCTGTTTAGAACCCGCCTCAGGGCGAGAGGCCTTTGAACCTATGTACATCTACATCAGGTGAGTGTGGGTGTGCTGTGAATGAAGAAAGATGAAGAACCTTTACTGATCACTGATGAGTGTGAAGTAAGATTTTACCCGTAGAGGTTTCTATTGCTACATTGTTGGAGGACTAGAACTAAATGGAGTCTATTCTCTCTGCAGCCATCCTAAACCAGAAGGACTCGCAGCAGCAAAAACTTTGTGTGAGAACCTGCTTCAGACAGTGAGTAATATCCTGTATTATGAAAAGGTTAACCACAAGACTTTGTCAAGGTTTTGCTTTTTCTTTCCAACTTCAACATGACTCTATTTCAAGCTTAACATTCACAAATTCTTTTACATTATGAAAGCTTGAGAGGATGTTACTGCCAATTTAATGGGTTGGAAGAAAAGCTCGAACACTGCCACTGTTTCTTGGGCTGCAGGGACCAGTTATTATAATTATTATTGTTTATTGTTTTATTGTGAAGGTCGACTTGAAAACACCCACACAGGTCAAAGAAAATGTTCCTGCTATAAATAATGTATCACTGAGTGATGTCCCTAGTGGACATATGATGATTTTAAAGTGTGTAACTCTTGATGAAATATTATTCTTGTGATCAGCCATCTCGGGCAAACAAAGCTTAAAGTCTGTTTTTTGTTTTTTTAATCAGGAAGGATGTACTCCCCCATGTATGAAGGGTGTTGTTGATCCAGGCTTTTTTAGATTCTCTGAGATCAAACTTTGTTTTGCACAGGGAGGGACATTGATTATTGTAAATGTGTTGTTTATATCCACTTCGAATATTATTATTTTTTTTTGAACCACGAGTTTGAGTGGTGTAGAGTAATTTGGGCCTTTTGCCAAAAAATACAACAAAAACGTAGAAGCTCAAAGAGAGTATGTTCTCAAATAGAAGGTACCGGTGAATTGCATGCAGTAGTTTAATTTGGGTTTAAACAATATTTTCTTCCGTAAACCAGTAAAATGTTTTGTGTTTTTACTGCTTGTAAATGTCCATGTTTGAGTTCCTTTACCATCAACAAGCTTTGTTTGCTTCAATGTTTCTCCGTCACCAGGTCCATGCGGAGTATTCTCGATTCCTAAATCAAATGAGCTCAATGATGCCATCACAACAAGGTACCATATAGCAGGTTCTCTCTGTGGTTAAGACTAAACTACGTCAGCTATAATATCTTCAGTCTGAGATGCTTTTAATATTGTTAGAGTCCAACTTTTCCCGTCCTCTTCCTCCTGCAGGCTTTGCACTGCCTCCAGTGGTGAATGGGATGCCCCTGCAGCCTCCTTACTACCCCCCTGCTGGATTCCAGCCAGGCTATCCCATGCCTGTTCCTCCACCTCAGCCACAACCTGTCCCTCTACCTTACACTGTCCCACCACCTATACCTCCCACAGCACCTGCATGTGTGCCTCCTCAGTACCCCCTCCCTCCTGTCCTGTCTACTGCTCCGGCTCCCAGCCCAGTTCCAGCTCCAGCTCTAGCTCTGGCCCCTGCACCGGCTGCTGCTTCAGGAACTTTGCCACAGGTACTGTTAGTTCTATCTGTAGTGTTACTTGTGGCTATTTCATTAGCATTCAAAAACATGACTTGAATGAATGTGACTAAGAATGATGAGTTTTTTTTTAAGTAAAAAGTTCCACTCGGCATAAATCATTACTCTAAAGATAAAAACAAAAAATGTAGACAATGTTTTAACTACTTGTCAAAGGCTGCAAAGCAATAATACCATCTTTTCTCCTTCTCTGCAGACTCTACCTCCTGTACCTTTTCCTCCATCAGCTGCAGCGCTGCCCAAAGCTCCACCTCCAGCCGCCTCAGCAAACCCACCACAGAAACGACGCTTCACAGAGGAGGTCCCAGATGAGAGGAACAGCGGCCTACTCGGATACCAGGTGAAGAAAAGCTCCTCCACCTTAACCGCCTCCAGTCAGTCTTGTTCAACTTGTAGCCCTTTTTTAAAGTTCTGTCTATTACCGTAAAATCTGGTGTATAAGGGCGCGATCACACTGACAATCCGTACCATGCCCAAGCACGCTTCAACCCTAAAGTCCAGTTCGTTTGACCAGTGTGACCGCTCCGTACCGTGCTCAGGCACGGTACACTTTCTTGTCTCTGGCACACTTCGGAGAGGTGTGCTTCGGCACGGTACACTTCATGCACAAGCACGCTGGTACACACAATGACAGCCTTCATTATGGAGAAATCTCTGAGTTTTATGGCTGTATCTGACTAAACATGACTCAAAATAAGCCACAAAGTAGCTGTCATGCTCTCTGTGTTGTTCTCCGATGTTCTGACGCGGACTCAACTGCGCATCCCTTTATTTATTTATTTTCTCGATTTCCGCCTGCTTGTAAACTGAGCGCGCTATGTACAAGAGTTAACCGCGCTTAGGCCCAGATTGTCCTGGAGTAGTGTGAGTGCAGGCCGTGCCTGCCAGCGGGGGAATGGGGGGGCAATCGACCTTGAGCACGGTACGGATTGCCAGTGTGATCGCGCCCTAAGACGCACTACCTATTTATTCATCTTTAAAGTTGGCTGCGTCTTCTACACCGGTGCGACCAATATACCATTATGAAAAGCACCAACATTACCGCGGGTGCAGAAGCCACCATCAATGCGCGTGAACTGACACGTTTAAAAAAATGTATCCCCATTCATTGTGTAAAAGTTCAAAAGTTGATTGCACACTGTGCTGGGGAAGACAGCGACACAGACCAGTCTGTGCGACTTTTGCACATCTTTTCTTCTTCACGACTTCATTATCCTGCATTTACAGAAAACGGCGGTATATTGTTCCGTAAATAAACCTTGTCGAGTGCTCTTTTGATTGAAAGAGTCCGATACTAAAGTTAAAGAGTGACCAGCGGAGTCAGCAGAGAGCTCGCAGGCTAGGGGTCTGTGCTTCACAACTTTCACTGCAGGCTGAGAGCTCAACTACCGTACTGTAGCTAGTAGGAGTGCAAACTCCTGAAAGTGAAAACAAACAGAACTAAAAGAGCGACACAGCTGCACAGAAACTGCACGTTGTTGACGTTACTGAACACGATAGAAATCGTCACGCAGGAAGACAGTTTAAACTTTTTTTTTCTCTCTGAAGACCTTCAAAGACGAGGTGCATTTTATATACCGGTGCGATTTATATTCTGGATTTTACGGTATATGCAATCTCAGTCTTAATCTGCTCTGTCACAACACTGTTTGTGATTCATTTGGTACCAATATAGCTCTCCTTATGGTTTACATACACGGGGTCGAGAGGGGATCGTCTGCTGTTGCCTATTGTTCACTTACAGATTAAGTCTGTTCTTCTATCAGTAAAATGATAAATACTGATAAGCTTTATGTATTCTATATAGTTGCTGGGGGGGGGGTGGCCAGTTTAATCAGACCTGTGGTAAGCTTTCACTCCATATTTTCAAAACTTAGTGTTGGTACAGCTCTAAATAAAAAAACTAGTGTCAGGACAGGGTTTAGTCGAGGATGTCTGCTAATGGCGCCTGTGTGTCTTTCTGCTCATAGCATGGACCCATTCATATGACTAATTTAGGTGCAGGCTTCCCATTGGGCAGCCCGGAGACTGCTGGACCCCCACCACAGAGTTCCTCCAGCTCACCAAGTGAGAGGGACAGGTAAAAAAAAATGTGATTAATTTGTAAAAAGGCTGCTACTAAAACATTTTTTTCAGTTGTTATAATAAACTGTCATCTAATCCAAAATCCTTGAAATATTATATTTCAGAAACAAGAATCAGAGAATTTAGATTTTTTTTCATTTGTCTGCTTTCCCTTTTCTTTACATCTTGATTATATAAATAGTTTGTGAATCATTTAATAATTGTCAATGAAATTATTTATTGCTGCAGCTCTACTTTTGATTGATTAAGAGTTGATAGTTTCAAAAAGGCAGTAGACATGGTTAACTAAAGCGAGTTCTCTGTGTTCCACAGTAGGCAGCTAATGCCTCCACCTACATTGCCTGTGAATGGAGTGAGACCCAAGATGGAGGAGAGAAGGGCGTCGCCTGGCCCCGTGGGTAAGGCATTATCTCGTGGGTTGACAATATCTGCCCAAATCCAAATCCACAGTTCGCGCCTGTGGATCGTGCCCCTTTAATTAGTCTGGATATGTTCACTACCTTAATGTAGAGCTGAAAAGAGCAAAATGTCAATCCTCCCCCGGGCCACTAGGCTGTGTCTAATTACAGTGTTCTTACTCGAGATTACTGAAAAGGTTTCATGTAAATCCACAGCAGACATATCATGACACATTCGACCAAGAAGCTTTTATTTCTAAGGATTTAAATAAAGAAGCCCGGCGGATTAAAGCATTAAACACATTAATGGCGCACTCCCCTGGCCTCTTCAACATTGAGGCCAGGGGACTAAAGATGAAAAGTAGTGTTTTGGCTAATGTTGGCATTTTTACCCATGTATAAACATGTGTTTTATTAATTTGCACTGTCCCCTTCCTAAATAAACTGAATTGAGACTCGCACTAGGCAATCCGTACCGTGCCCAAGCACTTTGACCCCCAAAGTCCAGTTCAGTTCTGGGCCTAGTGTGAGTGTGCCTTAGCCTGAAAATGGCTCTGTGACTAGAAATGTTCAGACATAGAGGCAGAGCTATGACTCAAACATTTTTCATCAGTTGTTTTGTAAAGTAGTCTTAATAATAGTCCACCTTACCGTGCCGTACTGATGACATAATCAGTCTGGCTTGTCTATTGTTTGTTTTCTTTCCTCACTAATGAGAATCTCTCCTGTTTTTGTGTTTTTTTTCTCTTTTTCTCTGTGTTTTTCTTCTCTTCCATGTATCTCTGGGGGTGATGCTGGATTCTGATTGGGGGTGGGGCACGACTCCTCCTATGATGCTGTCCTGCCGCTTGTTTGGACGGCCTCGAAACTTGTCGCTCCCCACCAACCAATGGCTGCTTTCCAATGGCCGCCCCCTCCTCTACAATGCTGACAAACTATAATTTAAATCTATTAACTATTTGTTTCTTCCTGAATGTGTTTTGAATAATTATCTTTTACCTGTCTTATATGGAACATGCTGCTGTTATTTTTTTGTCTGCATGTTGTTTCTTTTCCATATTTCTCTCCCTCCCCAAAATGTGCCCCCTCTTCCTCTCCTCCACCTGTTTCCCCCTCTTCTTCTTTCAGAGCCTACAGCGAAGAGATTGAAAACTGGTTTGGTGTCATACACAGGTGACTCTTCTGACGAAGAGGAAGAACACTCGACCTCCAAAGCCTCAGGGCCAGGTAACCCTGGGACAGCTCCCCCTACCTCCACCTCCTCAGGCTGGACTCAGGGCTATCGCTGCCCTCCTCCACCACCCCCTCGTGCTAAAACACAAACACAGCCGCAGTCTATGCCTTTCTGGATGGCACCCTAAAACAGGAAAGATCTCCCTGAGTGCTGTGTTTCGAGTCTTACAGGATGTTCACCCAAACTGAGCCTGTCTTTCCATCACATGTTCATCACATGAAGGACTCTTTATGTAGGAGCTTGGGTCCATATGGACATATGAATGATTTGGTAGACTCCTGTTTTTTTTTTTGCATTTTTGGTGCTCACATCATAGTTTAAAGCTGAACATTTGAAGGACTGATGCTACAAACTATTTTGTGGTTGTATTAAGAGCAGAAGATTAAAAAATTCAAGGCCTGTGAAGGGTTTAACGTCTTTGTAGAAAATATTAACATAAGGCCATGGTGTCAAACGTCAACATCACTTTTAATTTGATCCAAAGTCCTAATTCGTCACTCCCTCCCTGTCCCAGTCTGTGGCACCATCCTTTTCTATTCCAATCTTTTTGTACAGATGAAATTGACTTGCGTGTAGTAAACAAATGAAACTTATTTCATTCTTTTATGAAATAAATAAACTTAATTTATTGCCTTGTTTGATTGTTTGTTTCTGTGTTATATGTATTCTCTTTCAGACTTTTCTGCCACATTTAGCAAAGGAATAATTATAACAAATCAAGTCTGTCGGATCTGCCAGGTAGCTGTCAACAGACGACATCCAGGCAGCACCACATGCAGTGTAAACTGTTAAGAACAAAAACTATGTTACAAATCATCTCACAGCAGCATAGCATCATGAGATAATATTTTGGGGAATGACAAAAAGGACATCTGTAGAGTTTCATATCATCTCGATGTCTGGCTCTCTCTGAGGGTTTTTCTGGTTATACTGTGCAATGCGGCTCTCCATGAATGGCCGAAAGTGACGGATCAGTCCCTGTACATGAGAAAAGTAAAGAAATTACTGTAATTGAAAAAAAAAAAAAAAAAACTTTACAAAGAGAATCCAGAGATTTAGTCACCTGCACAGGCCAGGCAGCTCCGTCCCCCAGTGCACAGATGGTGTGCCCTTCTATCTGCTTGCTGAGCTCCCAGATCATATCGATCTCTGAAACTGCTGCTTCTCCCCGAACAAACCTCCACATCATTTGATCCATCCAGTCAACTCCTGAGGCAGAGGACCCAGGGAGAGAAAGGTGAATAAAACATAATACACTCAACTGACCCTCTTAAACGGGGAGCCCAACCCAAATAAAGGTTTTCTTCTGTAAAATACTCTTGAAAGTAGTCAAAATTTGACCCTTAAGACCCATTTAAATGTTATTACACTACAGAAGCTTCTTAAACTGAGCTTTAAATTGGTGTACAGTAACTTATGTATCAACTTTGCTATCCCACTGAAGATAGAAAGGGACACTGACAGAGTGGGGGAATAGATAACTTCCTAGTGCTGGTGTCAAATCCATTATGCAGTTCCTTACCCTCTCTGCAGGGGGTGCACTGACCACAGCTCTCATGTTTGTAGAACTCCACCAAACGTGCAATGGCTCTGATCACATCAGTCTGTAGATAACATTAAAACAATCTTTCTAGACTGATTGTCACTTCAGTTGCAATGTGTTTTATATGCACAGGTTTTTCTTTACCGATTTATCCATAACTATGATAGCAGCAGTTCCCAATGCAGTCTCAGCACGGACCAGGTCATCGAAATCCATCAACACATCATCGCACACATGGCGGGGTATGATGGGAGTGGAGGACCCTCCTGGGATCACTCCTAATAGATTGTCCCAGCCACCCCTCACTCCTCCTGCACCAATCACACGAGAGGAGAGAGGAAGTCATTGACATCTCATAACAGTGAAGAAGCATCAACACAGAGTCAGACTGTAAACACACACACCTGCGTGTCTCTCTATTAGCTCCCTCAGAGGAATGGACATCTCTTCCTCCACTGTGCACGGTGTGTTCACGTGACCGGAGATGTTGAACAGCTTTGTCCCAGAGTTCCTCTCCCTCCCAAAGCTTGCGAACCAAGTCCCGCCTCGACGACAGATTGTAGGTGCCACGGCAACCGTCTCTACATTGGAAACGGTTGTTGGACATCCAAACACGCCTTAAGGAAGGTAGAGAAAAGTAGTGATAACCCCTTATATTCACAATAACACTATTTTGCAGTTTGTTAAACCAAAAATAACCTGAGTGAAGTGCATGTAGGGGCTTTTACCTCACCTATATCTGCAGGGAAAGGCGGCTTGAGCCGAGGTTTCCCTTGTTTTCCCTCCAGAGACTCAATGAGGGCCGTCTCCTCCCCACAGATGTAGGCTCCCGCTCCTCGCATCACAAAAACATCAAAGTCGTACCCAGACCCACATGCGTTCTTCCCTATCAGCTTTGCCTTGTAGGCCTCATTAATAGCCATCTGTTTAAAGAGTAGAAAAAAAAACACATAGTATACAACAGGCAGCACATATGGATTGTCAAACCATTTGTGTTTGCCTTTGTGTACCTGTAAATTGGATGACTCGTTGTAAAACTCTCCTCTGATGTAGATATACGCAGCACGAGCACCCATAGCTGTCCCAGCGACCAGGCAGCCTTCTATCAGCTTATGGGGGTCGTGACGCATTATCTCACGGTCTTTACACGTCCCAGGTTCGCCCTCATCAGCATTCACCACCAGGTACTTGGGTCTGGGACACAGAAATGCACTCATACATCACCAATTTGTCAGTAGTGTGGACAGTTATCCCTGCCTTCAGTGCCACTCACAGGTCAGATCTTGATAGTTTCTTTTTTGTTCCTACCTGCCACCGCTTGGTTTGTTCATGAAGCTCCACTTCATGCCAGTTGGAAAGCCGGCCCCTCCTCTACCTCGGAGCCCTGAGATCTTCACCTCATTTAGGATCCAGTCTTGTCCCTTCAGTATGATCTCCTTTGTCTTATACCAGTCTCCTCGTTTGAGTGATCCCTTAAGTCTGGTAGAAAGAAAGAGTAAGAGAGAGATTGCCTTATAATGAGTTTAAAGTCTTTCAACAGAGGTTACAATTTCTGCTTTTCACTTTACCTCCAGTCATGCCTGCCATATAAGTTAGAGAATATCCGGTCTTGGTCACTTAAGGGGCCAAACGTGGTCTTTTTTGGCTTTACCTTCCAAGAGAGAGGAAGATAAACAGATAGAAAAAACAGATGTGTGCAATCACGTTAATAAAGATCAACATGTGTTACCAACTTTTAAGGCAGGGGTTCTCAACCATTTTTCCTTGGGGCCCCTCACTACTTGTATCCAAGAAAAGCTGAGCCCACTAGAGGGCCTGGAACCAATGATTTAAGTTCTGCAACATATGATTGTTCTTTTACTTTTCATGTGCTGGATCTCCTAAAAATGTTTTAATTTTTGGTTTTATCTTTCAGATGTCGGTAAAAAGTAAAAGCTCCTGTTTAACTCTCACAGTCAATGGTGGCTTCTACAAATATTTTATTCTGTATGACCAACAAAAGCCAAATCCACCACTTTACTTTTATTCATGCTGCAGAAGAGGATCAAATCCTCACATCTGAAAAACATTTAGTGTTTCACTGACGGATTCATCTCTTATCGAAATAGTTTAAAAACCTTTTTGCAATCTACACATCCATTCATAAACGACTTGCATCCCTATCAGTTGTTGATAAATATAGCTGACATAATATTACAAATTGAAATGCATTTAGGACTACATATAATTCATTCATCTTTATTCGTTGATCAAAACTTTGCCTATCTTTTCTTTTCTTTTTTTTAAAACATAAGTTAATTGTTTAATTTAAATTGATGAAACCATTTTTTCTGAGTGCAAGAAATTTTATTTGCAGAGTTAAAATTCATGCTCGGCTCAATTTTTACAAAACCAGTAAAAGCAGCTACAAGAGAATTTTTTGCCTCTATGATATTGTGGAAGATCTATTTTATTCTTATTCAAACAATTGGTGTTGTATATTTTATAGCACATTAAATGAAATGTTTTATTTATATTTTAACAATATTTAATAGTCTACCAGAGCCCAAAAATGAATGTTTTTTTAAAATAGTTTTTACAATAGCTTATTAAAAAGTAGGATCATATTAATGTCTCGTTTGGTGAATGTGGTTCCTTTTGGGGGAAAAAGCGGATCTGTAAATAATCTTTGTCATCAACCAATCATGTAGACCAGTATATTAGACCAGTATATTATATATTCCAGTATATTGAAACTAGAAAGGCCTACCTGCGGCTGTGCTGCGGTGCTGTAGGTCAGACGCGGAGTGACCTGCCGCACCACAGCTCCCCACATCATCCGCCGCGGCAGCATCCTGCTGGAGCCCGTAGAGAAAACAAACACCTCCAACTCAATTCAAACTACTTTATATTTCGAAGTTGCTCCTCCCGAGTCACCTGTGGACTTCTGCTTTAACCAAAGATCGGTTTCTGAAACCTCTGAGATGCAGTGTGGGCCTGCAGGTTCAGATTAATTAAACTAAGAGGATTAACAAATCACGTCACATCCTGCCCTAGCTTCACGACGTTAGACAGGTAGGCCTACCGTGCCTTTTACATCTAGACACAATGAACTAGTAGAAGCCTGGGCACAGTTAATATAGGGTACTTCATGCATCATTTAAAGTGGTTTTTGATCATTATTATTGAGGTTAACATAAAATGGAAGCTTTCCTGACTGTATTGCATTTGCTTAGTTTGACGAACAGCCTTTACTGAGACATTTTGAAGTTATGGAAAAGCACAGAAACTAGCCTAGGCTACTGCTTCAATCTGAAAAGTCACTTCAGTTGCACTGCTTCAAGATTGGTCAGCAACTAAAAAGACAATGAACAGTGTAAATCCAAAGGTTTATTGACCATAATTATATTAATTATATGTTACTGCCCGATCTTGGCTTAGTCAGTGAAAAGTAGGAAATGTATAGAAATGCTAAAGGTGTTCCCATTTCACAGTTAGTCCACCAGAGAGCACAATTCCAACTAATTACATAAAGTTGTATCCTCCTGTTCATTTACTAATCGAGAAGCTCATTACTAAAACTGCATGTTTAGGCTATGTTTAAAAAAGAGAAAAGAATATTGAAATTTCGTAACTGGACTCTGTATAGATGTCAGCATCAGTGCTGATCAGACGCCAGGTTTTTCCTTAACCCCATGACGTTTCCCCGGGGTTAAGAGGAGAGTGAAAGGGGATAGGACAATCCGAATGCACCCTCAGTCTGCAGCTCGACGTCTTAAACCTGCATTCTCTCTGATATCCAGCAGGGGTCAGAAGTCCGTGTGCTTGTAGAGAGGTGTGTGATTCCCTCAGTAACAGTTTCTAGTCTCAGCCTGTAGTTTGACATCATTAGAGATTAAACTGTAAAGATACACAGAGGTTGTTTTGCATTATATAAAGTTAAAAAAGAAACAGAGAATAGCAAGCATAGAGGTCTTTATTTATTTTCTTTGCATAAACTGAAACAAATGATGGGGAAATGATTCATATCGCTGAGAAGGTTTTACTAAAAACTGAAAGAAAAAAAAATGTATCCCTGATAGCGGGGTCCCATGTCAGACCGGACCCCATGTCCCTTCACCAAAGCTGAAAGAATAAGAGTTCACATAGAAACACACACTTCACAGCTGGCATCAGATAAACCTCATTCCTTCACAAAGCTATGACTGGGAAAAACAACACCCTTCAGGAACAAGACCAACCGTCATTCTCTCATTCCAGTAGGACTGGTTCTTGGAGGGCCAATAGCTCTATAGCAATTATCTACCTTTTTATCTCACAAATGGTTTAAATCATTTGATTTTCAAACGTCAAACAATTCACAATCTCCTATTTTGAGGCTACTGACCTTGCACTAACATGAAGGGTGTTGTTTGTCCTACAGCACCAGACGTTTTTTTCCCATTTTTATAGTTTGTAAAATCACTTAGTGCATTGCTCAAGGTTTCCTGAGAATAGTTGAAGCACAAAAAAATAACTAAGGCAACTTCATCCCAATATACATTATATTGACTAGAACTCTTATGCAGGTGGAAGAATATTCAAAATGTGTGGGTTTTAAAGAAGAATTACTATTTCAATCACAATCTTAATCAGGTGAGTTAATGGATTAGATAATGAAGGTCAAACAAAAATGCTCGAAGCTCTCAAATCTCATAGTGCAAATAAACTGAAATAAAAATACACAACAAAGAGTGGATAGTGCACACAAAGCCAGATTAGCACGATTGCTACACAAGGTTCTGACTACATGGGTTTCAAGGATTGTATGTATAAAGACAGCTGCTGTCACTTAAAGCCATTAATGATTGCATTAGACCCTGCAATAAACCCTAATGTACTGGTCCAGACAATTCAAGATTCAACTACAAAGTTTTTGGTCAAAGAAAACTAAACTCAAAAGATAATGGCCCCTTTGGACACATGGTGGCTAATCTATAAGAACTGCCATGCAATAGCATGTGATACAGTACTGTACATGTTGAATTAACAACAGGAAATCATGCTGAAAATGTCTAACAGCAGTATCCCTTGTGTTCCGTTTACATGGATGTTTTTTTTTTACAATTTTTGTCGACTTCTTTGCTCTGTTCCCCGGAGGATGGAATGTGCCTGAATTATTGCAGTACCTGACGAGGTTAAATGTGCAAAGAATGCATTTGAGGAAGACTCGCCGAAATAAGAGACATGTATTCCCTTAAAAAGGCATTAAGGTGTATGGAGCCAAAAATCTTTAAGCGCAACGCAGCTTCTTGTAAAACTTAGATGAGAAGTGGACTGTGTCCCACCCTGAAATTGGTCTCAGTAAGGAGTTTAAGCAGAACAGTTGCAATAAATAACAATAAATAAATAAGTATAGAAAAAAGGGCAAAGTTTTTCATTCATCCACTGTTTTTCTTTTTAAACAACAAACCCAAAAGAGTGCATTGGAAGACTAACATGTAGTCTTACGGGAAAATAGGAATTGTCTTGAACATATATCAACTCATTGACCCAGACTTGGTCTCTTTTGGTCAGGCATTTAACACAGAGCTCCACAGCTCTGAAACAAAGATCCTTTCACATGGCTTTCAAAACAGTTGGGGAGAAACTTATTTTCAAACCCAACATTGGCTACAATTCTCCTCTCTCCTCCTATTAACCTAAGATGTAAGACAACGGATTCATTATATTCTTTGGTTAAAGCACCAAATTAAAGCAAAGTTTCCACCACTGACAGAAAAAAACAAACATTGCCTACAATGTACAGAATAAGTTTGATTAAATAGACTGCACTTCCACTGATAACCACCAGAGGACAGTGCATGCACACTCATTCTTGTGATCTAGATGATATTACTTCTGAATTGCACCCGAATCCATACATATTTATTGTAACTAAAATATAAATTTTCAAATATCCCTTTGTATTGCAGCTCTGGATTTTGATTTGCATAGTGTAAAGCATCCCAGGTACCACACACTCAACACACACATCTCAAGCTAGAAAACCAAATCACACAGCGCAAACATGTAATACATAAAAATATACAGCAAAGGAGAAATAAAATTAAGAAGACAAAAGAACTAAAGCCAAGAGTCAAAAGTTTAAGATATCTCAGAAAACCCGTTTCCATTTTTTTTTCTTTTAAATTCATTTACTTGTTTCTTTTTTAAGCGCTCTCTACATGGGAGCAGCAGGATTAGTCCAGCCACCTGAGTTAGATTTTTTTTTTATTGTGGACACTTTACCACACAGTCACACACATGTCTACGCACACACACTCTTCTCACTATTCCTCTTCCTCCACTTCGTCTTCTCCAATTTCCTCTTCCACTTCATCTGCCCATCGATCACGCTGCGAAGTGGGTGAGTGGGTTTCTCCTGGATCTTCTTCCTCTGCCTCTCTGCCCTCCCGCAGCTCCAGATCTCGCAGGAAGAGCTGAGGGTAGCTACTAGCCAGTCTGCGAGGTCCAAGTTGAGCAAAAGCCTGAAGGGCGAAAGACCGCCCCCTCTCAATGTCACTTGGAAACATCAGCGGAGGGCCAGTGCCAGACCCACTCCCACCATCCAGCAACGCATGAGGAAGGAATGCTGAGGAGTGGGCCTGTAAGGACAGAGCCTCAAGTTGGCTGGACTGCTCCATCTCATCTCCGTTCATACTACCATCTTCACCGACCTCAGGCCCGCGTTTGGGCCGGCGTGTGCGCATCTCTAGGCAGCTGTGTCCCTTGCGATGACGCTGAAGATGGTCCTCTCGGGCAAACGCCTTGTGGCAGAGCGGGCACTCGAAGGGCCTTGCCCCACTGTGGAGGGACAGGTGGTTTTTGAGGTCATATGAGTGGAGGAACCGGGCAGAGCAGTGTGTGCAGGGGTAGGGCCGCTCCCCTGTGTGTTTCCTCATGTGGATCTTCAACTTATCATTCCTACAGAAGAGACAGGTGAAAAAATGAAAATGAGGCATAAAGAAAAAAGTAGGTAACAAAACCTCAATGCAATAATTCTGCATATTACTCAACTCAACTTTCTTTAACACTTTACACGTAACACAATTGATCCAAGTTCTTTACATCACAGATATTAGATGTGGAAGAGTTGTTTTAATGCTGTCTTACTGTCTCCCTGTCTACGTAGAACTCTTCTTTTCTCTTTTTTCTCTCAGCTTGTTGTGGCAGATAACTGTGCACCAGAGAGTCTGGTTCTTCTCCAGCTTTCTACCTGTTCAAAATATTTTTTTGCTCGTCAGTGTTGCCAATAGCTTTCTCATAGTGAATCAATGTTGGGTCTCTGTGAATATTATTAACGCGAGTTTGGTCTAGGCCTGCTCTATATCTAAACAGCCGGTGTTATGAGATAGGTGGATAAAATTTGATTCATTGAAGGCCCCCTGAAAAGTTACTGTACCGGGTAAAGCGGACTCCACAGGCAGAGCACTGGAAGGGCTTCTCTCCAGTGTGGGTCCTCATGTGTCGGGGCAGTTTTCCTGCCCCATGGATGATCTTCTGACAAACGGGGCATTGCTGGGGCGTCTGAGACTTCCTCTTCCTCCCCCCTCCTGCTGCTGATGCAGCTGCTCCCCGATCTGATACAGAGGTAGGTATGGAGTTACTTCCAATCAGCATTGCATCATCGCCACCACCCTCAACGTCGTCATCCTCTGACAGCTTGTCATTCAAAGCTGAAAAAGGAGATGGGTGGGATATAAGGGGACGCTCATGCAGCCAGTGAAAGAGTCCTCCGTTAAGTTTGGCCCCTCTACTTGGCTCTCTGATCATCCTGGGACCTCCATTCTGGACTATTTTCTGATGAAGCTCCTCCTGTTCTGGGCTTGGAGGCTGGGTAGACGGCTGGGAGCGGATGCTGTCTGATGCGGGGGACAGGTGCGAAATGGGCGAAGCAGGTGATGGGTTCAAAAACGGTGTGTTGATGTAGGTTGGCCTCATGTTTTTCACCTTCTTTCTGTCTGTTTTTCTTCGGGATCCTTTATTTACCCTGCTCTGTTCTTGCACCATATTCTCTCTAGCTTTGTGTTGTGACCTTTGCTCCTCGGCTGTCTCGCCTTCGGCCTCGGCCTTCTCCCCCAAGATGTCTCTGCATGCGTCAGCCACACACTGAATGCCCAGAACCTGAGCCCCTCGCAGCACATCTCTCATCCCTGAGCTAGGGATGGTCAGTGTGGCAGTGTAGGCAAACTCAAGCAGGGCGTCCAGGGCGTCTGGTGCCACACAGTCCAGCTGGCACACACTAAAACCTCCTCCACCCTCGCCGCCGCCCTCCTCTGCCCCAAACAACCGGCGGAAGTAGAGACTGACAGCTGCCATAACAGAGCGATGAGTTTGATAGCGTGCCCCACGAGATGTCAGAGTGAGGTCACACAAGAGCCCTGCCCTTCTTTGGTCATTCAGGTGGGACAAGATCTCACTGCTGTGCTCCGGGAAGGGGATCCCAATCAGACCGTCCTCTCCTGGAGACATTGCCACCTAGGATGGAGAAAGGAAAGATAAGGTAAGAGGAGGGGATGAAGTCCAAATGACCCTGTGTAAAGAGTTGCTGTGAGACTGATAAAAGTGTCAGAATCGGCCTCAGATACTGCCTAAAATAATGCATCAGATATCAGAGTACACCAGTCAATGCACTAATACACTAGTCAAATAGCCTCCAAAGAATCAATGTTAATTATGGTGTGACAATTACAAACAACAGCAGTGTGGTGCATCCTCTGTACCCATCACAATGCTTTGAATAGGAATAAAATCTGTTTTCTATCAGACTTATCTTTATAGTTTCTAAATAAATAAATGAAATAAACTAATAAGCAGCCTTCCTTTATATCAGAGAGCTTTATACACATTTTAAAGTGCCTAAAAGTAAATCCACCGTAGCGTGACTGAGACAAGGAGGTTTGTTTACGTAAAGGGCAATTTAAACCAGGCTTAGCAACAACTTTCCCCCCCTTATCCTTCCCTCCCCACTCTCAGTACTTTCTCTACAGATTACTAAATCAGGAGGCGGTGATTTTGGCCAGTGAGATGGGGGGTTGGGGCCCTGGAGGACTATTGCGATCGAAATGACAGCCAGCAGGGGAGGAAAATTTAACAACAAGGAGAAGATAAAATATCCATAAGACCAAGGATATATACTGTATATATAATCAAATGATCAATAATAGAGAATCGAAAAGCTTGCAGGATTATGCAATGCACTGAAGGTGCTGTAACCAACTGCAGTAGGTTAATTCCTGTGTGAAACCTTTATAGCATTAGCAAGTTAATTAAAATACCTGAAGAAGAAAAGGGACTGACGAAGGGAAGACAGAGGAAAGAACAGCGACTTAAGGGAAGGGAGGAAGTGACAGGCTAGACTTGGTCAAAGGGGAGAGTACCAGCAAAAGAATGAGGAAGGAAAAAACGGCACCAAAAAAAAAAAAGAATTCAAGTAAGACTTTAAGATACTTAAACATATCCAGTCTAGTAAGAGACTAGATTTCATTTTTTTTTCTTTCTTGCCTAGTGCTTGCCTATGGTGGGTTCGTGTTGGGTCTCTGGAAACAATTTGAGAAAGAGTACAGTAGAGACCTGCTGTTTTTTGTGTCCTGAAATATCGTTTGCTGTGACTTAGGGCTCTTTATAAATTAAAATGGATTCTAAGTCCTTATTTTAACCCCTTCCATTTATGCCAATTTTTGGGCGAAAGATAAAAATGTTGCAAAGCCAGGCCAATAACTTTATTTCTCTTTGAGTGTCGTTACAAGGCCCGGCATTAGTAAGTCCCAACAACTCCCTTCTCTGGCTCCCTAAGCTCGCACCTCACCCAGTCCACAATATACCTGCTCAACAATATCTCTTAACACACCTGAGCAGACCAGATTTTCCACAAACAACTCACCCTCCAGATTCCCCCTCCCTGCCCTTTATCTCCCTCCCATAGCAACTGGCAGCCCCCTGGCCATCCAATAACAGTGTTCACACAGCCCAGAGGGCTTTGCACAATGATGGTACATCCACCTGACTAACCTGCTCCAAAACACACCCTATTAAACACACACGCACAGATACTGGAGTACACACACCACCAGTATAAAATACAAATGCACACACTGCGTGCCAATCTGTGGCTCCCCCCACCCACTGTTGTTCGAATTAACCTGTTATGTGACAATCTCAATGCCAGCCTATTTCAAACACATGCACGTATTAATATACTGCACTCCACCCCTTTAATGAACAAAAAGGTTAAAGGTACTGTTCAGACAATAAAATAAATACTTCTCAACTTGCCAGCACTTTTTCAAATCCTTCCCATGGCTCTAATCGATATCAAGCGTCGCAAATGTGCCCATTGTCATTCCAGGAAGTGTCAAAATAACCAGAAGACTTAAACGTTAACCCTACCTTCTCTATCTTTATGGGCATTGGCACAGTCAGCTGGAGACGAGGCAGCGTGTTCCTCATGGCATCCATCTCTCTGTTCTGTACAACTCCTCTCCTTTCGCTTGACTTCTCACGGTTTTAGAAAAACCACTTTATTTTCCTATTTCCCTCTTCCTTTAGACGTGTAACTTAAAAGGTCGATCTCGTCGCCATAAGTCGGTGTAAAGCGTTGAACCTTGGGGATGTCTACCTGTTTTGCACATTCCGTCACTTGCTCTCCTTCCTGTTGTATCAAAAGAGGGTGCTTAGTGACGAAGGCAGATGCAGAGATACCCCTCCCCGAGAGTCGCCTACGCGTCCCCTCTTGCCAAAACCCAACGGCCCATTTTCCAAACAATTTCCGATAAACGCAATCTCCACGTCGACCTCTCCCAGTACGAAAAGAGGCCAACAGGTTTGACGGGTTTAAGTGTGTCCGAGGACATTAAGATTAAAAAAAACTTTGGGGGCTTTAGACCACAATCAAAAAATGAACTAGTTTGGTAAGAAGGACACCAGTGACTTCTACCAAACCATTTCAGAAATAGCTTTTATTTTTAGTCAACTTTATGTCAAAGTTGAACAATCACCCAAAAACCAAAATCATATTGCCATTATGAGTCATAAAGCACGCAGGAACAAACACTGAGGTATGCGCAATATGAGGGTTAAACCATATTACATCGAACAACGGAGACAAATGAGTGCACAAAGCTCTTCCTTTGAAACCAAGTATGCTAAACATCTCTGAGTGTGCAACAAAAAATATCACTGCCAATAAGACTGATATTTACCGTTAGTTTTTCAGGACAACACATTTTTTTATATGAATCCTGGATGAAGTTTGCGTTCAGCATGTGTTTTTGCAGCTACTGACGCAGAAGAGGGAGGAAGAGAAGGGGCAATGCACACTGGCACACATACACACTTACACATTTACACTATATCAGGGCATTATGATGATTGACAAATCGTGTAAGCCATAATAATGCAAGGATGTCTGGTTACAGCTTGTCTATGAGGTTTGTCTACCTTTAAGTTAAATGTTAACCTTTTATCTTTGTGTCCACAGCAGGTGGGATAAATAAAACGCCTGTGTTTCGGATAATGGGATTTTTGACCATTTTGTGATATTTGTGGATGAATAGATATTGAAACATTGATATCGTTAGTTGAAGCCCCTCATCATACTAAGATATGTATTCAATTCTGTTTTTAAAAAAAGCAACATGAGTGAAAAAACCCAATGGAAACTAACCATCTATACAGTAATTGTCATTTATTACATTCACGGTGAACCAGATTTGTTGTTAGAATTATGATTATAGAATGCCATATTAAGAGAAAAGTAGATAAAACACATAAAACAGAAACTTCAGAAAAACAGTGCAGTAAAACACGACACATAAGGGCTTTAGGAGGAGCACACGACAATGCACATTAAATTTCCGGCGCAGGGGCGAGAGAAAAAAAAAAAGAACCCTATGGGTGGTAGGTGGTTTGAGTTTGTTATTTTAGGCATATTCCTAAGAACACATGCGTATTCGGAAAATAAGAAGATTGCAAACAAGTTGCAGTGATTCCCATCAAACATGTATCTGTGAGTCACTTTATAGTGACACATTATGGCATGAACAGACACCGATACACACACGTACACATCCCCTCTTCGCCGTCCTTGACACCTTGTCTGTTTTTTGTTGCTTACTACGGACATATCTACATAAGTTGCTGATTCTTGCAACACATTGTAACTTTTGTTTACAGAGACCACAAACACATTTTATCTTCATTTAAAAAAAAAAAAACAAGTTCAAAAGGACATGCTAAAGTATTATATGAAACATTATTACTGTAGGTTTATTCATGTTAGTTAGGGTTAAGTTCCTTACAGTTAAAGAACTGATATCACTTTTGTCTGTTAGGTGTCGTTTTAAGTCTGTTGATTTGCATGACACATTAACCACAAAAAAAACACTCAATAAAAATGTTTAAATCGCTCACAAATTTCTCGTCTTTTTCCTTGTTATGCATGGAACACTACAGATGTTAACGTTTTTATCCTTCCAGCAATTGTCCCTTATCTCTTTCTTTGTTTTTCAGCCTCACCTCCTACTCTTTTGTCGACAGCGGAGGAATTAAACTCCTCTGCAGCGCTACCATTTCCTCACTCTTGCTTTCATTATGTACACACTCTTCCTCTCTCTTGACGACAAGGCCTTTATTCGTAGCATTAAAAAAAACAACAACAACGAATAATCTGCAGACAATATAAATCATTTGCTCTTTTTATAACCGTCAGAAACCCAGAGTTTAACCTTAGTCATACGACCAAACTAAACACTGAATTAAAAAAAATCCAATCCAACATGTTTAAGAGGAGATCCAGCACAGATATGTTTTGTACTGATGGGGAAATGGAAACTTAATTTTAACCGTTACTGTCCACTAACACGACTCTGTGCAGCTTCTTAAAAAGTAAAGAATTTAGTCACAAATTTGTTCAGAGGCCAGGAAAATGACAGCAACAGCATTTCCCTAACCTGCACACAAAGATTCATTCTTCAGCAAAAAAGCAGGTTAAAGTTTCATACGTATGTATTGAAATCTTTCTGCATGCGCTGTGTGTGTGTGTGTGTGTGTGTGTGTGTGTGTGTGTGTGTGTGTGTGTGTGTGTGTGTGTGTGTGTGTGTGTGTGTGTGTGTGTGTGTGTGTGTGTGTGTGTGTGTGATGAATGGAACCAGAACTGTCAGTATTATTTTTATGGGTCTTATTTTCCATTTAAGGCTGTAAGTTTTCCCAGTCCGCCTCAATTATATCGACTCCAGCATTAAGGGGGAAAATATGACTTTATACCATTCACAGAAAACTGTGGCCGAGAGGGAGAAGGAGAAATGCTTTTATATATTCTGATGTCAGATGTTTTCCAAAGCGACTGAATGTGTGTTTGTGACTGTGTGCAGAATCTTGGTTAAAGTGAGCATGCATGGTTGAATATGTTGTAACAGCTTTCTCAGCACTGAAATGACTAAAAATGAAAATGTAGTTTATTCTCAAACTTTGTCACGGTCATGAATTCAACTTCAATTCAAAATAATTAAAATTGAAAAGCAGGATTCAGAAATAAATTCTCGTTTTTTTGTATATCCTCTGCTACACAAAGTCTCTACGGGGATACATTTCTGTTACAGTAATCATAATAATAATATACATTCAAATCCTCATAAATAAAGGAGCAGCTGTCCATTCTGTGCAACAAATGAAAAACTCCTTCAAACACTCTGACGCATTTACTAACACAGCTAAGAGTGTGTTCACGCGGATAAAACCCAGTAATTGAAAAGTTATTCATAACCACAACATAACCTATTATAAAGCTAAACCACCACTGTGCCAGAAAAAACAACAAAGCAGCCAAACACATGGAAAGTAAAATCAAGCTCATACCGTTTCTCCTCCACACATTTGTCTTCCTCTCACCACTTTTCTTCTGTATGACAGAGGGACGATAAATGGTTAAAGAAAGAACTGTTTTTTTGCCCTCTTTACACTTCACTTATTTGGAGTAGTGAGAGGAGTGTGGTACCGGGACACCTTCTCTGAGGAAGAGTATGGGAGGAGGAAGTGAGGGGGGATGAGAAGAGATGAGTACAGTCACATCTGCCAAACCAAAGCTGCACTCAGGCAGACAGAACACTCTCTCAGGACTGTCAGAGTGCAAAGACCTTTTTACATTTAAAGCACTAAATGTACCCAAATACACACAAGTGGACGCACTCAGGTCTTGTAATAATACTGATCACCTCTGCCAGGAGATAAAAGCTCCACCTGCTCGGCGTCCCAACAGTCCCCTCTGGACTGCACATTTGCATCCCACCAGGAGATATAAAAACAGACGCAACCAGGGAGAATTTGAATCTGCATTTGAATTTGTCGAAGACAAGAGCTGAGACACTATAATGATAAGTGTAATGATTGCACCCTGTCATGACTCAAAAGGGAGTTAAATAACGAGAAGTCCAGTGAGCTGATGTAACTCAGCAGAGGTTTGTTCTGTCTTTTATTCAAGAAGACGACACAGCAGCAGCCAATCCTTCCTCTGTCCTTACTGTAACTGGGGCATTATGGTGTGTGTGTGTGTGTGTGTGTGGACGCATGCGCACATTGTGGTCTTAGTTCCAAGAACACATTACATTATTCATTTAGCTGGCAGAGCAGCGGCCCTTATCCCCTCGCCCTACCACACCACAAACACTCCACTGTGAGCTCCAACAGCAGCACGTTTGCATGCCAGACCTGAACACCAGCGTGAATCTGCTGCAGGATTATCAGCTTATCAACATATGGGACAACACATTTGGGTGGCTCAGTCCTACCTGAAGTTCATTTAAATAAAGTATTTTCTTTGTGCAGAAATGGACCTCTCTTTGTATTGGCCAGGCAACACAGTCTCAGTAAAATGGGTAATAAGGATGATTTTCATGAGGAGCATTTGGGCTTTGTGGAGGATATTGCCTCGAAAAATGAGCAGTAGTTAAAGGTATGGCACTTTATTCCTGCTGCTAGGACTTTACGTTATGTAGTATGGGATCGTGAGCCAACGAAAATCCATGGGACGTGACATATGAAGGAATCATAGATGTTCAAAGAAGAAAGGAGATTTTAAATTTCACTGATGTCTCGCCATTTCATCGAATGAAACATCTGCAAGTTACAGTAACAAACAGGTTGCTAACTTCCTCCTCTCTCTGCAATATCTCTTTCTAATGTTTGACAAAAGAGTTTCCCAAAATTAAAGAAACTGTTACGGGGCGCCTGAAGCCTAGTGGTTAGTGCGCGCTCAATGTACAGAGGCTAAGTCCTCGAGAGCGGGCAGCCCGGGTTCGAATCCAACCTGCAGCTCCATTCACACATGTTGTTCACCACTCTCTCTCTCTCCCCGGTTTCTGGCTGTATCGACTCTCCTATCTCCAAAATAAAAAGCCCCCCAAAAATGCCTTAAATGAATGTACGGATTTCACTGAGTCTGAACATCGAACATCTACAAAATAAGTTAAATAAGTGTTGCTACTTTTAAATGACAACAAAGAACCAAGCTACTTTAGAATAAATTAGCCTATATATACGTTCAACACTATATACTCAATAGCTGTCTGTCTTTTTCTTAAATCCTAGATATGAATTAACCCACTGGTATGTTTCTTGTCAACTTTGGTGATAGGGCTCCAAGTCTGAAGAATAAACAGCAGGATGGACCCATTTGGTGGGGAGGTTCTTTAAAGAGGTTTCTTTTTGAAGAAAACGTGTGTGAATGTTCTGAAACTGATGAAAAATTCTTAAAAATCTAAAAGAAAAAGTCTGGCGTATCTTTTTTTGTGAACAATCAGCATGATATGGAGCCTCTGTACCATGTTTGTCAGTGTGAAGGGAGGAACGAGAAGGAGCAGGAAAACAAATCAATCTGAGGTTGGAAAGAGGAAAACAGTATGAGATTTGAAAAGAGACAACAAAAGGAACATGAGGGAGGCATGTTTTCTAAAAAACACACATGTTCTTAGAAATCTCACCAAAAAAAGCAGGTTACGAGGGAGGAGAAACACATGAGAGTGAGTGAATGGGGGAGTGGGTGTAGAGATACTCTGAAAGATAAAACAGAGAACAGAGGAGGTTAAGACAGGAAAATCTAGTCCCGGCCTCGAACAATCTGTGTTAGCGAGGCGACATGAAACAAGAGTCGACAGAGTAAAGTTACAAGGGGAGAGGAAGGGGGAGACCGAAAGAGAGGAGCGGTGACATGACAACTGGGAGATAAAAAAAAAAAAAAAGAGAGCAAGAGGTGAGCAAATGCATGCAGCTACAGGAAGTAGCAAGAGTCCTTGCAGGTGTGTGTGTGTGTGTCTGAGGTAGAGATGTGGTAGCAGGCAGCTCTATCATTAGCATCACCAAAAGGGAGTTTCAGCCTAAGAAGGAGAACACATACAGATGTGAGAGAAGGCATGCTGACAGAGTGGTTTCACACTTAACTCTCCAACTCTCATAGCTCTTTTTCTGGTCAGCAGTTTCTTCCCCCAATACAACAGTCGGTGTGTGTGTGTGTGTGTGTGTGTGTGTGTGTGTGTGTGTGTGTGTGTGTGTGTGTGTGTGTGTGTGTGTGTGTGTGTGTGTGTGACATTTATGAGCTCTCTGTGTTGATGTATTTGAGAGTATGATGAGAGTGGATTGCACTGTAAGTGAAAAACTGTAAATGCAAACATTGAACGACTGATAAAATGTCGTTAGAGGCAAACATACAGTCATTTATCAGCACGCTCCCCGTCACTCAGCGGGGGGGGTTTCAGTATGTCGGTCATCGGTGCAAACAAATGAACCGTGTGGGCGTTCATCTTGAGTAAATTGAGTCTGTATCCAAATTGGTTCAGTTATTTGACGGCGTGCATTTATAAGGAGAACAAACAAAACGTTTTCTTGATTTCTAAAAAGCATAATAACCATAAAATAAACAAGTAAGTTAAATATCAGGGTACAGTATTGAAAATGTAAACGTGCAACATGAAGGTAACTTATTAAGAGAAAATATTATTATCCGTTATATATTTGATGCAGACGTACTGTAAAACGTATATATTGGATTTCTTTTTTATATGTATATTTGAATAACCTAAACCTCACATTAAATACTAGAAAGATCTTTCATTAATAAACTGCTGTCCTTTCTACATATGATTTATAAAAGCATTGTTTGGGTTTTGAATGAAACCTTTAATGAAATGCTTTCCATTTGGATATTTAGTGTGTGGGAATTTACCTTTAAGATTTGGAAATGTAGTAAATTGAGTAAATTCTCTGTCAGTTTGTTGAAGCATGTACTGTCTATGTGCATCTATCTACTATCAGACAACATAAAACATCGACCTAAACAAAGCTATGAATCATTATTACTGCAGAAACAACGCTGAAGTACAATATAACACAAAAACAAACTGCAGCTATAATAATAACTACATAAATCATCTGAAGCTAAATATTATGAAAAGGTTTGTTTAGGGTTTGTCATTCACGTTCAATTTCTATCTGTATATGAATAGAAAATACATGTGAATGAATTTGAATTTAAGAAAGAATGATTGATTGAATCGATTGGTTACAGGCTGTCTCTCTGATGAACGCTAAACAGTCACAGAGCGTCAGACCTATCGCTGTGAAATACCGCTAACCCTGTTATCAAGCACCCACCGTGAATGTTCATAAGACTATTTATAACTATTTTTATTTTCAATAACTTAATCATGTATAAACTGTAATATTACCCTCTCACCAATCTGTAAACACTGCGTATGTAAACACTGTAAAAACTCTACCTCATAGATATTAACCATCTGTTACATAATTACATATTTATTATCATGTTCATCTCAGCAGGTTTGCACTACTCACCACTGCACTATTGTCTTATTTAGCATTGTATATATTAGTGTTTTTGCTTATATTTAATGTTTAACTTTGTACATTGAGAGCACAGTTACTGAAGACAAGGTCCTTGTGTGTGAGAGCATACATGGCCAATAAAGCTGATTGTGATTATTGATGTTGAGGCTGTAATCAGGACGGTTCTGAAGATGGGAATGGGTTTATCGGGGGTTCAATGGATGATTTGGAGATGAGGTAAAAGAAATGTGTATGTAAAGTGTGATGTGTACAATTTCTTAGAGTGTGTTTACATGGTGTATTCAAGTCTAGATATGAAATGATGCATGGGAAGAAAGAATAGAGGACATTTTAGAAAAACTATTGATTCAATATGGGTGAAAATGTCAAAAAATATATATAATGGAGGCTACAGAAAGCAACAAAATCAGTCTGAGGACTGAGCTGCGCAGTAGTTGGTTGGAAAATTAATTAGGAAATACTTTCTGCTTAATATTGTAAGTGTTCGTGCCTTGCCTTGCCTTGCCTTCGTGTGTTAGTGTCACTGGGAGTGTTTTCCACGTCACTGGGAGGATCTCAAAAACCGCTGCCCTCCTCCACAGATGACGGCCCATTTCAGAGGAAGACATTGCAAAAGCACTGGACAAACACACACACAGGAACACAGAGAGAAAATGTCGCAAAACTAACAGATCCTGATCAGTTTCCTCTTCCTGTGCTCAGTAAAGATGGTCGACCACTTTAAGATGGAGAGATAAAATGACACACAGAAAACAAGTAAAAACAGCTTAGAGGAGTTAAGCAAAGAGAACATGCCGTTTTTGAAGAGGCACATCGAGGAACAATACGATCAGAGGACATGAGTTTTAGATGTGTCACCATCCTGACAAATCTGTCGGACAACAAGTTAGAAAGAAAGGAGGGGAGGAGACGGTCTTTCTGTGACTATAATCCAATAATTATTTCAGAAAGACTTCATGAACAGTCTGACATGTGGTGCAGCTGACTGACAAAGACACAAAAAATAAGCTTAAAGCTTTATGAAAGAAAAAAAGGCGGACATGAGGTAAGACTAACTGATAACAAGAGCAAGTTATGATTGTCTCTTGCAGTCTTAAACGTGGATGTGTTGGTCCAAAAGTAGGATAAAAGAAAAGATTGAATGTGTCACATGTCCTCATGCAATAATGATTGCTTATGCAATGATGCAACAAAAGTATTTTATGTAGCACCACGTTTGATATCACTTGGATCATCTTAGCGGGGGGGCTTTTTTTTACTCATTAAAGCTGTTTATCTCTGCCCTGCACCCACAGAATGTGCTTCTACATTCCCTCTATCGTGTCGTTTTGTTACAGATGAGAGGGGATTGTTTTTTTCCCAAACGGGAAGGTGAGCTGTTGGGGTTCCCCTTTCAAAGATCACACACGAAAAGGGTCAGTTTCAGCTCCCATCTCCAGCTCATGATTGAGTGTTTATTCTCATTTTCCCTGAAATGTTTTCTCACTGTAGTTATTTATAATAACCGCCCCCTCAAGGCATACAGAAACGATTGCACTGTTACCATAAGAGCTGAATCATGATCACTTTTTCTCAAACACTGTTTTTTTTTTTCTCTCATCTTCTCCGACTCTTTACAAGAAGAAGAGTCACAGCCACCTGTTGATTGGTTAAGGCCGGGGTGGCGTGGGCTGCGCAGCCGGTGGTCGAGAGTGAGGGAGGGTTGTCAAATGCTACAGAAACTCATGACTGAAAAGAGGAAATGGCAGATACAGAACTTCCTCTATTGACACAGATCGAGTGGGGGCAAGACTCAACTGTAGTAGCAGCAGACTGGATTACGGACACTGTATAGTCACCCCTGAGGCATTATTGCCTCTATCAGTGGGGAAACAACGGCCATATATGGTGAAAACTTGGCGTTTGTACAGAGGTCAAAGGTGACTACCAATCATAAACAAAGTTACAGCATTGTAATAATCGCCATGACAAAACCTTTCCCTAAAATAAATTCTTTTTGACAAAGCCCCATTTCTTACCCATTTTCTTGCATTTGGGGTTAAAAGCTTTTCTTTTTTTTTTTGGAAGAACATAAGAATGAATCTGAAATTGAGAGATTTTTGCAGGTTGTTTCACAGGTGGGGTGATGGGCGGCGGGGGACCTGAGAAAAAGGTGAGACACCTTCAAACATAAAGGTCAGAGAGAAAACCTTCAGTTCTTTTGACTCCCATTCTCCTTCCCCCGTTCTGACTCTCTCTCCCCACCTTCCTCCCACTCACTGGGTTCATACGAAACTGAAAGACCCGTGTCTGAAAAAGGGGGAATTTACATGGGCTCACATGCCCTGATTAAAGCATTTACTGGAACTGTGTTCATGCATGTATATATTTATCTACCGATGTTTGAGTGTCAGAGGTTTGAGTGTGGGTTTGTGTGTGTGTGTGTGTGTGTGTGTGCGTGTGTGTGTGTGTGTGTGTGTATGTGTGTTTGGGGGGGGTATGCATGTATGTGTGTGTGTGTGTGTGTATGTGTGTGTGTGTGTGTTCCTTGTTCAACAGACCACTAGCTGTTACTTCCCCCTACCCATCAGTTCACAGACACATGGTTGTCACCAGACAAAGCCAAGGTCACATGATGTGCCTCAACCTTGCCCACCACACACACACACACACACACACACACACACACACACACACACACACACACACACACACTCACACACACACAAAAGTCACAGAAAAATGCATCTTGCAAAGAGACTGCAGTTGGAAACCAGTCTTTTAGCAAACTGACATTTACACTGTCCTGACTTAAATAAAGAATGATTCAATTTATCAAATCCTTGAATAATATTCTCCATTCAATTTGATTGAGGTGATACCAAGAAATACATCCGCTATTTCTTATTTTTTAAGGTTGTAACGTTTCTTCTTACGGTGGCCAACAGGCATCCCGAGGGTGAAACAATAAATTCACATCATTGTCTCCCTCACTCTTTCCTGTTAATAGTAAACTGTTCCACTGCGCGCCCCTACAGGTCTGGAGCACTTTTTTCTAAAGGCCATTGCACACTGAGTCCGTTTTTTTTTTTCTGCCCGAAATTGAAGCACATTAAAAAAAGAAATACAATCTCATGTTATGTCGATCATGTTTGCACACTGACTCCAAAACTTTTATCCGTTATTATTATTTTAGGAACTGGTTCGATGTTCTGCGTTTTTTCGTATTCAGCCCTGTGAGTGTCAAACTCTAACATCCTGAAATACACCAAACAAGGAGAATTCTGCAGCTCCTTATCGACAGGTAAAACTCTCTCGCTCTTATCTTGTTTTCATGTGGACGGACCCCGTTGTTGTTGTTCTTTAAGGAGTGAAAGAACCACAAAATCAACTTCACTGCTAGATCACTCATTTTGTCTCATACTGCAAAATTCGCAGTCAATTGAAAAATAAACGCATCAGACTTGATTTGCAAGGTGTCTGTGCATAAGGTTTTTTTAGGGATTACGGATCCAAAAAACTCATCAGAAAAAAACAGACTCAGTGTGCAAAGGCCTTAAGACCGGAGTTGCAGGTTTTATTGGAAAATGTGTGTTTTTGACTTTGTATCGTTCATGTATTTTTAACATCTTTAATGCTCATGCTGTAGTTTTGACTTTCTGCACTACATTTGTATCATTTGCAGCACATTTTATTTGTTGCATTTGTTTTGGACTTTTGCGTGTGCTTTAAATTTGCATTGTTTTTGAATATGCTGCATTTTTTTCTTAAAGTGAGAAGTTTCAGCCTTTACACTTTTCAGCCACCATGCTCTTTTAGAACAATGTTAGTTATAGTTTTTAGAAATTGAGCTTGTTAAAAAATACACTCTAGAAAACTTGAATAAAAATCCACGCTACATGGGGCACCGGTACCCTAGTGGTTAGTGCTCGGGCCCCATGTACTGTAGGGAGGCTGTGGTCATCCGTGCGGGTCTGACCTATGGCTAGTTTCCCACATGTCATTCACAACTCTCCCTGATTTCTGGCTCTGTCCACTGTCCTATCTCTACATAAATGCATAAAAAGCCCCAAAATAAACCTTTCAAAAAATCCACGCTAAATAACAAAATAAATAACAAAATACAGCTTAATAGAAGGTTCTAAAAACTACCTAGTATTATTTGAATCTGCAGCTTAATAAGCCGTTTTATTTGTTGGTGTTATGGAAATGAATCCTCTGCTCTATTGCATGTATGAGCAAAGCATAGCTCTATTCACACTCCCTGTTCAAGGTGCAATATTTGATGTCCCTGTGACGTCTTGCCTTCAATATGAAAGTCACAGAGATGTAATGGGGGGACAAAGTCCCTGTAATGCCATTGGAGGTAGATGTGTTAGGGTGAGACAGGATCAGCAGAGCCAGCGGGGGAAGAACAGTGCTGTGTGTGTGCATATCTAATAGTGTACTGTGTATGTGGATCCCCCACTGTGCTTTCACAACGCCCTTATGCAATGTGAATTCACAGGATGGGACAGTAATATTACAGCATAGTGGAATCAATATGAACATAAACAGATATAATGACGGCAGAGCTTCGTTACGGCACAGTTGCGTAATCGCATTCCTCAAAGGGCTTATTACTTACTGTTATACTAAATATCAATTAATTCATCGTTCTTTGTGGGGATAATGTCACATACCAGCACCAGAAAAATCACATCAGCCCATTTAAATGATTTATTTGTATCCTTATAAGAAAATAAAGCAACTTCCGAGGTGTTAACATACAGGTTAGTTATAAAATATTTAACTATGTTTCTTCTGCTCACATATTCTCCAATCCTATTCAAACTATGTTTAATGTGGTCTGATATTCATAACAGTGGGTTTATGCTTTAAACTGGAAAAAAGGAACACAACGTTGTCAGGTTTTAAAACAGTTACAGAGTGGACGTTTTGATCAAACATGACAGGAAATAAAACTTTCATAAGCACATCTACAAGTTTGCTTTTTCCCCGCAGACGCATAGTGGACTCCATTAACTCAAATAATCTACGACAATTTGCTGTTATTTGTGAATTGTTTCAACTAGAAATATTCTAATTGGATTTTTGTATTCATCGGTATATTGAAAAAGTTTTTTGGCTTTTGCTTATTGTTCCGAAACAAATGTAATTGCTTTTGAAAAATTCAGTGTTAAGATTTGGTCCTTATAAACCTTCATTACACTTTGCCATTCTCTCTGCAACCAGCTCCAAGTTCACTGGAAAATGAAGACAGATTTACAGTCGAAGAAATGGTGACGAGCGAAGCAAAACCTTGTTACGTTTTCATTCTTCCAGGTATTTTACTCCACGTCTAACTTAGTGCTCAGAGAAGGATCTCTGGTTCAAACATATATTCTATTTGTTGTTCCATGAAAACTGAAATTATTGAGTTGCCTTTGTGTCTGCAGCACCAACAATAATAAGACCAATTTAAAAACTAGGGGGACAGATCAAAAGTTGTCTGATTCCTCTATAAGATGACTTACTTGATAACGAGCGAGTGATATTGGAAGATTTCAGAAAGTCCAGGACAATAAACCAACATTTTGTGACCAAACATCTAAATACTTGTCTACTGCATTTGTTCAACCTTCACTCTTTTTGGCTTCGCACCAAAAGTACCGTGAAGATGTCATGTATGATTCAAACAACCCCCCTCGGTCCCCACACAGCTTTCAGGTGTCATTTTTAAGATATCCGCAGCCCAAGAATTATCGTAGCTTTCTCAAAAGGACAATCAGACTTCATGCAGCGAGCGGTCGCCTGTGGTTTGACGGAATAGGCACGATTGGAATCTTTAACTCAAACTCTTTGATCAATCTTTACACAATTATATTTTTGATTTCTCTTGAGTTTGACTCTAACACCATTCATTTAAAGACGTGGAAAATCAACACATGTATGTAAGTGTGCTCTGTTATTTAGCATGTACAAAAAAGATCGTTATTATCTTATATTGCTTCACCTAAAAGATTGGCAATTGAAGACATACTTCTTCATTCTAAGATTTTAAGAATACTGAAATCTAAGGTAATATTTGTCCAGCTTTACATCTCTGGGCTCGCCAAGACACGTAGAAACATTACTAAAAGTGTGTTTGAAAGAAAGATAGATAAACTTATCATACAATATACACTGTAATTATTCCTACCTCCAGTCCATAAACTCTGCAGAAGATGTTTGCCTGCTTTCTTCTGCCTCTGGCACCCCTCTTCCTCTTGTGTTCAGATGTCAGCAGAGGTTATACACCTGTGGGAAAAAGGCGAGTTTGTATGAAAAACATGATTGGTTGTTAGAATTATTCATTAACAAAAAGGCAAGCTACGAGTCATGTACAGTAACGCACTAAGTATATAATTAAATACGAGATGAACTTATATCTAGAAAACAAAGTGCTGACTAATTGGGGCTCATGTGTTATTTTCTTTTTTGTGATTCTAGCCACAGTCCATGTGGCTAATCACAAACACAGACAGGCAATCACATGATACATCAGATGTGGGATGGAGAGTGTGTGTGTGGGGGGGTTCTTGTGAAAAAGGGACGCAGATACAAAGAACGCAGATAGAAACTAAACACTTCCTACTTTGACTTCTTCAGAAAGATGTTCCCCAACAGTCGGTATTATGTTGGAAAGCCCACGCATGCATGACCACTCCCCCACACACACTCACACAAGCTTACACAAACCTCCTTTAGATGAATGGAATGACAACATACTGTACAGGAGTGATAACTAATAGCTCTCTAAGAAAAAAAGGCAAAACATACAATGACAAAGGAAACAGGCATCAGCTGCGAGAACACAGTCTGTAGAGAGGCAAGCAGGATGCAGGTCGTGTCAGGACGGCAGGAACGAGGAATGAGGCACAGATGTCCAATTATATCGCAGACAGAATAGGGCAAACAGAGCTGGCATTAAGAATTTATTTCAAAACCCTGATGGCTCTTCCATGTGTGATGAACCAGCCCAGAAAAAGAGAGCACTAAACATGTCCACTCACATGAAGAACTCTGGCACGCAGGAAGGAAAACTGTTAGATCGGACAAAAAGGGATTGCTCTTCTTTAAAACTTTTCCCCCCCCTCAGTCCACAAAAAAAGGTCCCTGTAGACGATGTTTGGGCCTCTCAGAGAACTGCAAGGAGAGCTGAGGGAGCTGCGACGACACCTGAGCCTGGAGGGCAGAAGACATTAACTACCTTCATGGACAGCTAAAGATTTAACCAAACAGGCTGTGCCCAAGACAGGGAAACCAAACCCAAGCCAGTTGAGCTTGTTAGGCCGGTCCGCCAGAGGGGCGAGTCAGCAACACAGACTGTAATGACACACACAAAAGCCCACTGGCATGGCAGCCCTCCCCACCCATGAGGTAGGCAGAAAGAAGCCTTAACCTAACATTACACAGCCTGAGCACATCCTATTGTAACACAGGATGGTGGGCAGGATTAAAATAAAACACTGGGTGCGCCATGGGGAGGATAGTGATGATGATAATGATGATTAACAGACCACTGATGAGTGTGTGTGTAGGGGGGACATCATGATTTCGTCATGATTTGGGTGCAGGAAGCTAAATCCCATAGGTGCACTGCTCTGCGTGCCCATGGAAGCAGAGAGGCAGGTGATGTGCGTGAGAGCAGGTTAGGTTTTGGATGTCAGCCGGTGTTCTCTGCTATAATTAGCAGCCCAGTCTCCAGAAATGTACCCGCCGACCCCGCTCTCTCTCTCTCTCTCTCTCTTGCTTGCTCTCTCTCCTCACCTGGGCGCATACATCAAACAGAAGCCGAAGCACCTGCTCCTAAAAAATAAAAGTCCGTGTTTCATTTATTAAGCGAGGCCGAAGCGCCCACTGGCTGCATTATAAAGACGGAATAAATGTCGACAGGAGTTACCGAACACCCGTGACGTGGGATTGTCCTCCTATGACCCCGTTCAAACCGGGAAGGAGGAGGCTATAGGTTAACGCGAGTCGGTGCTGTCATGGCAAACAGACATGTCCTTAAGTTCCATTAAACTTACATATGCGTTTTAGTTTTATTTCAAAAGGAGAACAGGCAGGTGAAGTGGTTACCTGAGCGCCGGTGTGTCACCTGTTCAGACCGGTCGCTTCCCACCTGACTGGGCTCAACACTTCCTGGATTATTCCGTCCCACCCTGACTACTTCTTTTACTCCTTCTTCTTTTATTCTCCCGGCTCGTGTCTTTCTTCCTCACAGGGGGTCGCCACTCTTGTCGTCCTCAGCTCCGCACAGGGGAGGTTTGAATCTTCTCCAAATCGTGCGTCGGCGTTTTTCACTCCACCTTTTCTGCAGACCGGCTCTCTTGGCTGCACTGACCCCCTGTATACTGCCTCCGCTGGCCCACTCTGACTCCCTGCTCCTTCTTTCTGAGAACCAGGAAGCGGCTTGCCCTACTTACGCCCAGCCGCGGATTGGCTCTGGCAGGGCTGGAGAGGAGACCGCCAGGGTGGGCAGGGCACAGGGGGAGGGAGGGAGGGGGCCCGCTCTGGTGCGATAGGCCAGCAGCGATGTCAGTCGCGGTGCCGGTGGCGGTAGGAGGAGAAGAGGGGAGGACAGGTTAAGAGACCCCCCCGCCGCCTCCTCCTCCTTCTCCTCCTCCTCTCTCCATCGGGCATCTTTTCATATAGGTGGGTAAAGTAGGATACAGCGTATGATAGCTTCCCCTTTGTTAGCCTGTCACATGAAAAAGCATTTTAGGTCGAAAACAACTTTGTGCCCCCCTCCCCCCTATTCATGACTCAGCATTATTACCTGTACAGCCATCCGGAGCTGCTGGACAGGTGGAAGTCAGCGCGTGCAGCCTCAGAAAGCAGCCTCAGAAAGCTGCAGGACTGAGGCTGACACATAATTCAAGCTTTTGTGCTAAATGAAACTGTGATAGAGGATGTGTCACATCCAGTGTGAGGGCAGAAGCAAAGGGCAACACGAGGGACTTTTAAAAACGACTTTAACTGTAGCCTAAAAGTGAATCAGTGAAGAGTAATAAAGTGTATAGTCTAGTTCTGCGGTGTAAGCACATGCTAATATGATGGCTTTTTTCCAAAGAAAAAAGTGACACAACAAGCACAGACGTGGAACAGCAAAACGTCTAAAATCACAACAAATAACTCAACTCTGAACACTTGCATATATGCGTCCTATTTGAAGTGGTTTTGGTATGGGAATCACCTCGTTTCAAAGTTTGAATCTCATCCTAGACTGCTGCTGCTGCTGCTGCTGCAAGAGGCTGTCTCACACTGTGTGTGTGTGTGTGTGTGTGTGTGTGTGTGTGTGTGTCTGTGTGTGTGTGTGTGTGTGTGTGTGTGTGTGTGTGTGTGTGTGTGTGTGTGTGTGCGTGCGTGCGTGCGTGTGTGTGTGTGTGTGTGTGTTGGTGGGTTCTGAAGTGAGGGTACAGGAAGTCTATATATAATTTTGCGGTTAGCTCTGACAGCCCACCTTTTACCGCCTCCCCTAACCTGAAATCTGTGCTTATTCTGCGGTTCAGCTACCTGTCAAAGACGTAAAACTTCATGTAGCCTACCCCACATGTTGCGTTCCCAAATGTTAAATTGTTTCAAAGTAGGGGTGCCAACCAGAGTGATATGGCACTGGTTCCAACCACAGGGTAGTCGAGACTTCTTTCGTAGTTATGTTTCATGTAATCTTTTCTATGTAGGCTATTTCTTTTTTAACTTTGATTGTTAAATTCAGGATAAAAGTTTACCCCTCTACACTTGTTAATATTATTGAAGGGAATATAATGTGGAACTGGTAGCACAAAGTGTGACCAATGGAGGAAAGTCCCCCAAGAGAGCCTCTAAAAACATTTGCACAAATACTGTTATAATAAGTAGCCTTGTCTACTTCTAAATACTTGTATTCTTGAGCAGTTCCATTGTAAACTTGTTTTAATCCAATTCCAAGTACATAGTTGTATAGCCTATATGTCATATTTAGTTACTTTGCAGATAATGCTTTTGTGTGTGTGTGTGTGGGGGGGGGCTTTTTGCCTTTTTTTTTTGCTAGGACAGTCGATAAAGTAGGAGATCAGGAGAGAGTGGGAAATGAGATGCAGTAAGGGAGCCACAGACCGGACTTGAACCTGGGCCACCCGCTTGGAGGACTATAGCCCCCTTACATGGGGCGCAACTAGGCCATCACGGCCCCCAGATAACATTTATTAATCCAAAAATAATCCACTAGTTAATGCTTTTTTTAAAGGTGCAGCCTCTAGCCTATATTAGGCTGTAATTTGACTGTGATGTCTAGGGAACATCAATTCTTATTCATTGTGATACTATGGTATATCCTATATATAATTGGGCCTTTCTGTAGAAGATATCTTACTTTTGGTACTGAAAAAAACAAACATTTTAATGCTAATACTGTTCTACAATTTTTGATAAACATTTTGAAGGGTGTTTTTACACTTTTGTATCTTTGCTTAACAAGCTCTTGAGTAACCACTAACATGTTACAAAGGGTTGTGAAAAGAAATGGACCTTAATGTTTGGAAACCACTATATAGTTAAAAAGGCAAATCATTTTGTGTCTGGATCTAGAATCAATCCAGTGATTGGACATGCAGGAACAAAAACCTTCTGCTTATATATGCATGTATTCAAGTTAAAGTATTAAAGGCTTCTTTAAGGCTAACTTATACCTGCCTGCAAACCAGTCAGTATAAAGTACAGCCTAAGACTTCTCTCTAACTCTATTTTAAGAGGCAGAATGATAGGCAGCAATTACAGACCTATTTATCCTCCCACCTCTATTCATGGATTGTAATCCAGGCTCGTCTGTCATCATTAACCTCCTCCCATGTGGTCCTACTGTCTTCATGCTTTACAATGGCCTCACCTCTTCACGTTAAATTTTCCCACCGTTTTAATTGCTTTTCTTTTCTCTCGTGTTACTGCATAAACACATAGGCTTACTTAAGAAATGTAAAAGGAACTATTGTGAAGATGCTTCTCTTCTTCATGCTGTGTTGATTGGATTTTTAAAGTGTCATCGCCATCTAGTGGTCACTGCAAAGAAAGCAGGCCTGAATCCCAAGTGTCTAATAAACTGAGGCCTCCGCAACAAAACTAGACTATTTCTTCACTGTTTAAATTTAGAAACATAAAGTACACGATGAAAACCCTCATGTGCTTTTATGTCAAAGATGACATGCTCTTATCTTACCAGGGGGGTGGGGGGCAGGAGGTACTTTAATCTTTTCAGATTTAATTTCAGTTTAAGCTAAGTGCCAGAGAGATTTTAACTTTAAATTCAAAAGCTTAACCTTGGATGTGAGTGTATCTCTGCTGAGAGGGAGAGGGAGGCTACAGGATTAGATTTGGGGATCCAGAAGAAAAGCTAAGACTGTGGAGGATGAAACATAGCAAACTCTTCTTTTCTAAGTTTAGTTCACTGCACACAGGGTAAAGGCCAAGTCACCAAACCTGTTGAGTCCCAAATCGGCAGAGTTCATATTTGAGTAACAGAGGTGCTGTCCAAATTGAAGCGTTTGATAACATGGAAATCTATCTGGATTAAAAGAAGGCCTATAGGCTATGCAAATAAAAGGATAAGATCGGTCAAATTTGGCACATGTTTGTTCAAATAATGGTTGCAGTGGCAAAAAAGTACAAGTTGAATAAGTAGAAACTTGATGTAGCCTATAGGCCTACTTTTGAGCATGTTTTAATTTTCTGTCATTTTTACTTCTATCCATAACTCACCAAAGTTCATAGGGAAGTTGGCCTATTTACATTTTTACACTTAAACATGTGAATGGCCTCAACATCTGTTGTTTGTCTTTATTTATTCTAAAGGTAATGTCTTTAGGCTCTGTACATTTCCTGGTGCATTTTCTTTGAAAGGGTAATGACGGAAGATGGCACGGTAAAATGCACGTGTTACAAAACGTGAAACAAAACAGTACTTTTGTGTTTAATAAGGAGCTAGCTTATAAGGGCAAAAGTAAAGTCAAATCAATAGCATAAAAGTCTAAATAATTGTATGTAAAAAAAACTTTGGGAATAAATACAAATGTCCTCATGTTAGTCCTTATTTTTTCGTTCTTTTGTTTTCACATACATCCTGCCTAAGGTTATTGTTAATGTGTTTAAATTTGTTTTGCATGTAATGAGATCATGCCTCAACATACTCCACAAGATGATATCTAAACGTCTTTATTCTTACTTCCAGATATACACCACCATCATCATCATCATCACCACCACCATCATCATCATCATCATGGTTGTCATCATCATAATCATAGTAAGCACCTTCAACAAAACCACACTCAACATCATCACTGTATTACCGTTATTAGCTATTTTTTTCTGTTCAAAGCTAGAGCTGTGATAAATACAAAATAAAACATTTGGTCCTTAAATGTATCATCTAGGCAACATGGTATCAAGGGTTAAGACAAAAGTGCCTTGTTGCTACCCACACAAAACATCAAACATCACTGGAAATGGCATTTAAAACAGTGTTGGAGAGCAACAGAAGGAGCAGCAAAATGAACATGAGGCTGATGGTAGCACAGAGCAAAGTGTCGGGGAAACCGAGAGCGTGTGTGAACGTCAAAGAAACAGTTAGCCACCAGGGCTGTGAAATCAGATGAAAGGCTGTGAGACAGACAAGAGATGAAAGACTGAGAGGCTGAGGGTGAGAAAGCATAGAACGGACCCACAAAGAGACACATATTTACAGTACAGGGAGGCGGAAGGGACAAAATCAAGAAAGCCACAGTGGATTGAAGAGCAATATTGTGTGTTGCACAAAAAAAACAATTTACAGAAGTCGTCAGAGTGAACACATAGGTTTAAAAGTTTTGTCTTTGTTCAAAAACTAAACACCATACACCTTAGACAACAAAACTACCAGTGGACTGGTCCTAACTCATCAAATTCATATGAATAATGAGTTCTTAATGATTTTAAAACTCTATATACTTATATTATCATTATGCTGATGAGAAAATATTACACTTTGGTGCAGAGTGGGAGGCAAGAGGGAGTTGGAGCTGGAAACCAGTTGTCTCCCGTATTCACTATATTCAAACAGCAGCCATTTTTCTCTGATGGCGTCCTAAGGATGAGAAACTCAATTGCTGTTAAAATGCTGTGACCTTGGTTGAAGTCAGTTTAACATTGGGGATCCGATAAATCATCATTAAACTAATTATGGCTTGTAAGGCAGCAACTAAAAAGATTATTTACAACAAAAAGAAAAGTATAATCAGGCCTTATTTCATGTTAAAAAAACATTTGATAAGTCATTGGTCACGGTAAGGTAACAGCTAATGTTAGCATTTAGCCACTTGCTAGGTAATATAAGCAGTAGCAAAGAAAAGAGAAGAGGACTGTTACTTTGTTTGGAGTTTATTTAATTCCCTCTAGTCAAGGACAAAATTTCATCCTTATTCTAACCAGATATGCAGCAGTGGTTGCCAATCAGCTTCGGGAAAAAACCCAAATCAGAAGTCACACTTCAATACACGAGCCATTGTTTACAATAGCTTATACATTTTTAATGTTGTTTTTTGTTGTGGCCTGTTATCCCTTCAGTTTTTTTACTTGCAAATTGGAACACAGTAGTACAGTATTTTAACATCATTGGAGGTTATCAACCTGAGCATGAGCTTTGAGAAATATGGAATAATTACTGTTGTCTCACATTTTTTATCGTCAGGATCTTTTTTTGTCACATTTCAAGAGCCTCAATTGTATTCACATATTGCTTTTTGTCCAGAAAATTGAGGCTTTAAACTTGTATATTTTCTGACTCAGCTATTGCTTCTATCCCATTTTCTGCGTATATTGTTCCCACTTCAGCTCCCCTGCTTGCTCCAACAATCACTTACACAGATGTGTATGTATACATTGGGATGTATTTTAGACTCTTCTGTCGCCAGACGCTTTAGTCTTTTTCTTGATCGATGGCTTGGTGGAGAGTCACATGAACACCTGATGTTCTAAGACAATCACATCCTAGAGTGAATGCAAACAAGATGTACCTGTCCAGCTGAGATCATTTGATGTCTGATGCCAACTCTGGTAAAACTGTACTGTATATGCATTGCTCATCAACATATGAGACTTCTTCTTTCTTAGATGTTGGCGAGAAGTTTGTGTCTTAGTCCCTCTGGTCTTTGAGGGTCTTTTTTCCCATCTTAGAAGGAGGTGTTGTTGGCAGGGGCGTCTGCATGTGCTCACTTGTTAGGTGTAGGGTTGGATGCCTGAGAAGTTTTGGCAGGTGTAGAAGGTGATTTCAGTTTTGATGAGTGAGTAGGGGCAGCTGTGGTAGGTAGTTGTTTTGGGGGTTGGGCTGAGGCAGATTGGATACCAGGAGAGGTAGGGATGGCAGAAAGGGTGCTACTAAGAGAGGAGGGGTTAAATGAGCTTGGGTTTGGGCTTAAAGTTAATGAGGACGAGGTTGTCTTTGTGGATGGTTTGTTTGAATGACCTGAGCCTGAAGAAGGGCTTACAGTAACGAAAGCAGGGGGTTGCTTTACAGGATGAACTGAGAAAGTTATTTTAGTTAAAGGGCTGGTGCTAACTGGTGTTGGGGAAGGAGATGCACTTTGGGTTGGAGTCAGAGGTGAGGCCTGTTTTGGGATCTGGCTCAAAGTCGGGCCCCTGGAGACAGAGGGCGGGAGAGAGGTTGGACTCTGGGACTTACTTAGGGAGAGGACAGGTGTAACAGGGGTCAGAGAGGAGGAAAGTGTAGGGGTGAGTGTCTTTGTGGGAGTTACAGGGGTAGCTGTTAGGGTAGGAGTTTGGGAAGGGGTAGAAGAGCGGATGCGGAGATTGGGAGTTGATATTGGAGAAGGTATTGGGGTGTGGTTAGGACTTGAGCCAGACAATGGAGAAGCAGATGGAGGTGTGTTTGATGCTTTGGCCCGAGGGCTCTGGGGATGTGGTGGAGAAGAGCTGGTCAAGGATGAAGGTGGAGAAGAAGAGGTAAGAGACGACTTGGACCCATACGTTTGAGGCAAAGGAACAGGGCTAGAAACAGAAGATGGAGGTGGTGTGGAGGAGGGAGAGGGGGAGGATGAGCGGGAGGAGGGTGTGGGGATGGGTTTGGGACGCGGAGTTGATGACAGCAACAGTGTGTTTGTTCCTGCTGAAGAAGGTGTGGAGCAGATAGGAGGAGAGGAGGAGCCAGAGGGAGTCATTGGGATTGGTTTAGGGCGAGGTGTTTGCAAAAGAATAGGTGTTGGAGACGAGGGGGTGGGTATAGGAGAAACAGTGGCAGAAGAGAGCTGAACCTGCTTTGGAATGGAGGAGGATGGCAACAAGGCAGCGGAAGGCAGATGTGCAGCTATAGGTATGGGTACAGATGCAGTATGAGAGGCAGATTGTGTGTATGTGCTGGTGTTTGCAGAGATAACCTTTGCTAAAGTGGGCGGGACTGGCACTGTGGCCTGTGTTTGTGAATTAAATGTTATATTTGCAACTAGCTGAACCGGATTGTTAGATGTCAGCATTCCCGCACTGCTTCCCCTGGCTAACTGCCCTGCCAGAAAGGGAGCTGCAAGCAAATTCCCTCCAGAGGCCTTCCTGTGAAGGGGCGGGTGAGGCTGCACTCCAGCCCAGGAGCGGTGAGGCAGAGTGGGCTGTGACGCCGACAGCAGCCTGGCTTCCTGGGTGAGTCTGCCCAGTGCTGGCAGACCCTGAGAGCTGTTTCCTCCATGACGTAACAGAGCTTCTTTTGCTCCCTGCTGGCTTGTCACAGAGGTGCTACCTTCTATAGGGACACCAGAAGCAGCAGGGGGGTTTGTGGTATGTACCTTGTGGATGGGTGGAGTTGGTGGCCCTCCACCTGATGTGGTTCCCAGTGGTCCTGCAATCCCTGTGGGATTATCAGCCTGGAGGCGGAGGCTGTAATGAAGAGTCCTACCCTGTTGGACCGAAGTTGGGACCGAGGAGGCTGGCATGGGTGGAGTCTTAGCGATAGGGGGTGATGTGACCCCACCAGAAGGCCCCATGCTTGAGGGAGAGAGAGGAAATCCCCTTGGGGACAAACCACCCATCCCACCAATTGCCATCATCCCGATTAGAGAGCTCACGGAGGGGCGGAGCGGCTGTAACACAGGGCCACGAGGAGGAGCGAGGGGGAAAGTGGAGGAGGGAGAGGGAGAGATAAGAGGAGAGGGCAGGAAGAAAGCACCTCCAAGTGCATGCTGCTGCTGCAACTGCTGGAGCTGCTGTTGTTGCTGCTGGTGCATAAGTGTGATGGCTACATTACTTGTGGCAGCAGCTGTCTGCAGGGGGGCATGAACCAGTGGTGCCCAGATGACAGGGCGGGGTCGAGGGGACACAGTGCCACTTCCTCCCATGACTCCACCTCTTCCTGCAGCAGTGGCAGCTGCAATGGCATCCTGCATGGCGGGCATGCTGTCGTGTTTGACAATCTGTTGCACCAGCATGCTGTCACATGAGCCAAGACTTCCTGCTGCAAGGCCTCCTCCGGCTCCTGGACCCCCTCCACCCCGGCCTCCACCACGACCTATGCTGCCCCCCAAAGAACCAGCCTGGGAGGACATTCGCAGGAGCACAGAGTTCTTCCTCCCTGTAGAGAAAAAGAGAAGATAACAAAAAATTACCTAAGGACTGGAAGTAAAGACAGACAACATAAAGCTGGAGGAGTCTTTTGGTTCCTTTAAAAAAGCTCCTAGGACTTAAAGTATCAGATACTTTTTACCAAGTTCATTGTAGAATTGAACACTAGATAGAAAACAGCAAGACATTGCATTGACAAGATGTTGAGAACATTTTCGTTCATGACCCACACACTTACCGATACGGTCCAAGCGGTCAACAGCGACAGTTTCAAAAGCACGTCGCATCATAGGGTGTTCCTCCAGCACCTCATTAAAGCTGTCCACACTGAGAGAGTACAGACGACAATATGTATCTGCACGAACACTGGCTGTTCTCCGCCCACGAGTCAGCAAACAGATCTCTGAATATGGGAGGAAAGACGATAGAAGAAGAAAAGAGGAACAACAGAATAGGCAGTAAGAAAGGCTGTAATATAATTGACCCCACAGTGTACATATGCATAAACATCCACCCTTACTGTATCTTCTTATGATACACTTTCTTAAATAACTTGTACATCAATACAATGCTGCATGATTTCACCTCCAAAGTAAGAGCCATCACTCAATTTGGTTTCCTTGTTGCCACGGGTAAGCACACCGACTCGTCCATGTTGGATGAAGTACATTTTCTTTCCAACTGTGCCCTCACGGATGATAAAATCTGCAGGCTGGAACACTTCAAAGCGTAGTTTGGTCAGCACGGCAGTCACAAAGTTGGGATCAGCGTTTGCAAACAGCGGCATGTTAGCCACCAAGCTGCGGCAGTTAAAGCTGACTATCTCCTAGACAATGAGAAAGAACAGATAAAAAGAGAATAGAAGATTTAAAGAGAGATTCGCTGGACAGATATTTGCAGTTTGTATGAGTACTTGTGTGGGTGTTATGTGAATGTATTACCTCCTTAAGAGGCTCACTAAGTTCTCCCAGGATGTTCTCCTCATCAAACATTTTCCCCTGGAAGCGATGCTCATAGTACTCGTGGATCTTTTGACGAACATCAGCAGGAAGTTTATGGAATGACATGTACTGCTCCACCTGCTTGTACTGCAATAACACAAACACACGCATGTACATTTCAGAAATCTGCAAACAGTCGCTTTAAGATAAGGAAAAAAATCTAGTCCACTGGTTCCCAATCCTTTCATCAGTCTTCTGCTTTAAACAATGCGACTTGTCCATATTGACTATGTTTATACAACTGCATCTGCAAAGAATCCCTAACTCGCCTATTCAGTGCTCCATATTATCAAGTATTAATATGGAAAAAGGAAATCACACCAGAGGCATTTTTTAAATCAATATTTTACATTATTGTGTACATGACATGGAAAATTCTTGTTTCTTTAAATAATGTGATTTTTTATGTTTGCTTGCAGAGGACTCACCAGCATACATTCTGTTTAGAAAAGAAAAAAGCATGTCAAAGTAAAATAGATTTTTCTGTCCTATTCCATTACTCATCTTGAGACCCCTAGGGTTTATTTTATCCTAAGCCCTATGTTGATAGGTCTAGATTTGTCTATTACAGAAAATATTCAGCAACAGTTTTGATGAGAAATGATCGCTGTATTGAGTAAGAATAGAAAATTCATTTATTACGGATTAGCAAACACAAAAGATTTCATGCTTGCTAGAAAAAAATCAATAGGACCAGGTTTGATTCCTAGAAGTATACAAGGAGAGACAGACTCAGTACAGATGGATGAATGTCATGTTTTACCTTCTCCTGGTACTGTCGCCGGGAGGAGTCTAGTGACTGAATCAGAGCAGTGGCGTGGCCGATGAACATGGCATAGCAGGTGGCACCTACGATCATACTGAGCATGGTCAGCCACACGTCAGTCATGCCTTCTGGAGCCTGGGCACCATATCCGATACACAACATGTGGCTCATGGCTTTGAACAAAGCATAGGAGTACTGCACACCCCATGTGTCATTCTGTGTGTGGGAGGCAGACATAGATGGTGACATGAGGATTAAGACAAGTTTCAAGTGTTAATTAAAAGGTGCTGCAATATTGAACTGTTCTTACAGTATTTCAGTCAGGTTAAATTGACTGTTTCCCCTAAGAGGTTCTCAGCCTCACCACTTCAGAAAACAGCTGAGATCATAACATTTAACAATAGAGCAATTTAACCGTCAAAACCTGGCTGCAAATCAGAACAGAAAGTTTAACATAACACAGACAGTAAAAGGAAGTTCAAATGGATAATTGAATAAGTAAAAGACCAACCTGTGTGTGCATGTGTTCCTGTTTTAGGTGTTGTATGAGTGAGTCCAATTACACTAAGATGGAAATGGTCCAACAGATGAGGGAACTTACTCTAGGGAAGATCCCAGCTTAGCAACAGTCACCCGGGCAACTGCTGAGAGACATGACTCAGCTATTCATACAACTGTTTATCTGTGTGCATTCATCTCTGTCCATGTCTTTGTGCCGGCACACACGTGACAAAATCTCCAGCAGGTCCCCATGCCTTCGTCTGTTTGTGTGTGTTCACACCTCTACATGATCTCTGTTGAGGTTTTTTAATTGGAAAATCTTTTTATTTTTGTGATGATGATAATGATGATGATTATCAATCGAATTCCAACTGGACATGTTGCCACATGAGCCAATTAACACAGATAAGCAGCAAACAATGTGGAATCTGATAAACGTCCTCGGTCTGAACATACACAGATAACCAAACGCAGAGCCTGTCTGAATCATTGCTTCACAGTGATGTGAAATAAATGTTTTGCACCTTGTTCAAACAAACTGAGATAGTACTTTCTGCATCCTGTTCAGCTAAAACTGAATGTCACCTTTTTTCTTCTCTGCACACAAAAAAAATTGCATCTGCAGTCAACATCTAGCCCTGTGTTTCCAACAGAACAGGGTTATATGAGGGGGTATATTGTAGTGTATTAAAATAATAAAAGAATACATAGGCTTCATAACAGGAGACATGCTCCACAAGCATTTACCGATGGGACGTAACACCTTGGAATGCAACTGTTAGTAGACACATCTTACAACTGTAGACTGATCAGGTTCTTGATTGGAGCAAGGAGAGAATTTCCACAAAGAAATCACAGTTGGCATAATTTTCTGTGAGATATTTTTCAATAACATATTTTTTTCAGTAAGGGGCTGAGAAGCTAGTGATATTTGACATTTGACCTTAAAACAACAAAATTATTAGTTCATCCTTGACTCCAAGTAGATTTTTGTTCAATATCTCAAGGTATTAGGTTGGGGTTGTTTCTGTAGTATTGTGCAATGAGTAAATCGTGAAACTGACTGTGGATCATCTTAGATTTATTTGGCCATGGTCAGACAACATAACAACAGAATACAAATGGCTGACCATTGCTGACCCATGCTGACCAAGATCTTACAATCGCTGGCAAAGTATTCATCTACACAGTGTTGCTTATATTCTGCTAGAAGGTACAGCCTACAAATTCATTTCCATCTGGTTAGACTTCCAATAGAAAGAAGACATTAGCTTGACTCGTAATGTCAGACATATACATTTCTTCAGTCTCAGAGTCACATTTCCTTTTCAGCTCACAGCATACACTTGGCTCCAATCCAAATATAACTCTGCTGCTATGAGGTATCTTACACATATGTATTACAGCTTCCCAAACCTAAAAGAAGAATGACTCTTAGATGGTTGACACAATTCAAAGATATATCCACCAAATTATCAAGATGAATTCATGAAAATATGTACTAACAGAAGGTATTCCCTCAAGGCAATCTAACATATCCTGCTCACATCAACACGATGGAAACAAGGGATACAAATGAGTGTTTTTAACTATTGATGTTCAACATTTTGGCTAAAAAAAACTTGCATGACTTAATCATTTTATCATGCAGATTACTGGTTTGAGAACTTACCACCATCAGGTTCTTGGAGACCCAGCAGTCAGGGGGGAAGTCCTGCAGCATGGGGACCAGGAACTGTAAACAGCCATCCCAGTGGCACAGCAGCAGCATCATACCAATGAGGTTAACAATCCTCACCATGGCACTGGCAAGGTCATAGGTCATGTGAAAGATCTGAGGAAGAGCAGAAGGAATGAGGAAAAAACAAGGATACAAGAGAGGGGCAAATAATGGATAAGTAGATAGAGTGAGTAAGTTATTCCTTGATTTTATCTCCACTTGTGAAATTGTGAAAGAAAAGGCTTGTTCTGAGTGATAAATCCAATATCAAATCAGTTTTGCTCATGTTTTTCACAATGTAAAAATCTCTATTTCCTGTTTCTCACCTCTTCCCATTGGTGGATGTAGCGAATGAGTCTTGACAAGCGAAGCAGTCGAAGCAAGCTCAGGATTTTGGTAAAGCGAACGATGCGCAGTGCCCTGGCTGTCCTGTAGACCTCAGAGTCCAGACTGTCCACCATGAGAAAGATGTAGTCCACTGGGATGGATGACACAAAGTCCACAGAAAACCAGGTCTTCAGGTACTTCTGACGAATCGCCCTGAATGAGAGAAAACTTGCTGTGATCTTACATTTGGCTGCCATGAAGAAATTTAAATCAGTATTCAACAGGAACAAAACTGGAACATGGACTGCAACTCTGCCAGCGGCTGGACGCACCTTTTAACATGGCACTTTGGCTGAACAAATCCAGCAGAAGGCCAGAGGCGCAAATTGAAATGCTTGTCGACACAGTAGCTGTATTGATATTCTACAGTATAGCCTACACACGACACATAACCAATGCTCTAACCCTTGACATGTAAGACATATACAGTACATGAAGAAATGTCTTTGCTCACCTTGGGTCCAGTAATATCTCAGTGTTGTCCTCCTTTATGATGCCGGTCCTGAAGTTTAAAACCAGATCGACCATGAAGAGAGTGTCAGAGACCACGTTGAATATTATCCACGAGGGTGTGTTCTCGTCTCTAAAGAAAGTGATGCCCACTGGAAGGATGATCAAGTTCCCCATCATCAACATTAACATCAACAGGTCCCAGTAGAACCTAGACAGACAGAAACAGTCATGTTCAACTCAGATGAAATCTTGATTTGACATTTTTTCTGTCTCCATCTTGTTTTTAAGGAGCCAGAAGGGATGCTATCAGAGCATGGGGGCTACATTTTTCTATTCCCCTGTCCTGACTGAGAGGCCACTGTCGTTGGACTTCAAATACTTCCATCACAAGGAAGGTTACTTTAAGCACACCCTGCTTAATCAAATCAAGGTCCATAGAACACAGAAAGGAAACGTTTTTTTCTTAAAAGTAAAGCGACTGAAATCAAAAAGTTATAAGCAAATGTATGTGATGTGGTAAATCAAATGAGAGGCAGGCCTTTTTTATTGACTTCTATACAGTTGGATTTCTTTATAAAACCAGTGGAGTCTATTAGAACAAATGCAGGTTTAAGACATTTTGGAAATGGCCTAACTTGTCAAACCTGCAGGATACAGCCCCATCGCAGTGCTGCACATTGATTGCACATTGGAATGCACAAAGGAAACGGAGGAGTCGCTCTCTGTTGGAAAAAATTTAATAAATCATGGGTGGACTTGAAGCAACTTTAAAAAGGTATAAAAAAAAAAAAACAATTAGTATTGAATTATTTAATCAAGTATTAAATATTTATTAATAAAGTTTATTCTTGTTCCCCTCTGACATTTACAATTCTGGCCAAACGAATTGAAAGGTGATTTAGTTCATACAGTCAGTATCATGCTCCATAAAGTTGAGATACATAGACTAAAAAAAGAAGAGGCAGAGATATCTAGAGTTATAGGGTCTAGTGTGATTCAAGATCCAAATAAGTTCAACTATCAAGCCCATTCTGAGATAACCTTGATGACTTAATCAGGGTTATTTTTCGAAGATTTAAGAAAGATGTGGAGACCATTGGAGGATAAATAGCTTCATATCATATCAGCTGGGTTGGTATTTTCCTTGAAGACTAAATTGCTTTTTTTGGAAATGAATGAAGTGACCTTTAAAGGACAACTTTAAATGCAAATGTTTGAACATTTTTAAGACGTCTTATTTCACTTCTCCTGCGACCAGCCCCATCATTCTTTCAGCTTATCCTTTTAATATTTCCTTTTCTTAAAAAAAAATCAAATGTTAACTTGTTTCTATATATGGTCTCTTTTCTCTCTTAGGGCCAGACTTTCAGTATAATAACTTTGGGATCATCCAATACACTTAGAAGTGCAAAAACTTCTTTGCAGCCTTGTCCAAGTGCAGGACTGGTACACATGAATGGTTCAGTTTTAGCCTTTGCAAATGCTCGGGCAATATAGAGAGCATCCTTTATCCTTAAAATCAAAAAATGAGAGCAGAATTGAATTAAGAAAGCCAGACAGACAATGGGGAAGCAAATAATAGTTAACCTTGGGAATATTTCATGCTGGAGGGCATTACTGGATGACGTACTGTGTCATTGAGATATCGTGAGTGATTAAAGTATGACAGAAGAGGAGATCCAATCATCTGGAGACGATTCCTGTCATCTTTCTGTCCACTTCCTCTTCCACCTCAACCCGGATCAATGATTCCCTCATCCCTGCATACTCTCTCTTTCTCTCTTCCCTCTGGCTCTGTGAAAAAGTACACTCCAGCTCTGTGGTCGATTGCTATTGAGCGCTAATTTAGTAACACAACCTCATGGTGTGACGCTACCGCTAGACTGATGAAGATTAAGTATGAGTCATCATTCGGCTACACACACAGACACTCACACACACAAACACACACTTCTGTCTGACTTTGTCACTTATACTAGCAGATGTATCACTTCATAACCACTGGCAATAAATACAGGGATTATGTACAGCATGCAGCACAGAATCTGTGGCTCTAGAAAGAGGCTGCCGATTTATTCCTGACCTTGAAGCTACACTTGGTGAATTCTGTAAATCATGCCACGCTACAAAATGTTAGTATTTATGTCAGTAAATTATATATATATAAGGATGTTGAATATTTATATATAAGGATGTTGAAGAGGGAGAGTAGCTAGCAGAAACAATGCCACCTGTTGCTTTGACTCAGCTAGCCGACATTGAGGAGATATTCACTGAATTTGGCAGAAAGTGTAATGGATTAGAATTGGACACCGAACATTTACCCATTTACATTTTAAAAGAGGTTAATGACCCTGTTAGTGTTTTTCTTGCAGAGTAATGCATTTAATTGATTGTTAAACATGTCAATGCACTTTAGTCCACCTCTGTGAACTAGATTCTTCTGTGGTTGCTGAGATTTGACAGCTAATTCAAGGTCAGTTTATCACCAAACAAGCTAAAAAACAAAACAGGCAAGAGACAGACATCTTATTGAAACCAAAATGTTTTTCATGTTGGGCTAAATGCCTGACAAAGCCCACTTTCTCATCTTTTAACTGTGGATTTACACAGCCCTTGGATGTGTGGGGGTTCAGGTGCACACACTCATACACACACATAGGAATTGCAAATGCAATCAGCGTGGTTTTCCACAGTCTCATCAGAATTCCATTTTGAACATTAAGAGGTGTTGCAGGAGAACTGACCTGCATCTACCTGCTCAGCTGTTGTCAAACCAAACACTAATTCTACTTTAATTGAGGCCGAGTGTCTCCTGAGTATAGCCTCTGATTGGATACAGTACTTGCTGTTGGCATGATGTCAGTCCCCAGCATGCTTATGCCCATCATCCTGTCAAACTACAGACAAACAAGCACAACAGCATCCGGCCATTACATAATAAATCTCTGTTCCTGTATGTGTTATGCCACCAGCCCTGTAGCTGTACGACTCCTCAGTGGTGACAGCTGAATCCTTCTCTGCATGCCTCTTGTTGCTCCAGTGTATAACTTTTCTCTTTGAATGTATACTTTTGTAAAGATTTTTCTAATGAACTTGTGACATAAATGGCTAGTTTAATGTCTTCCTAAAAACAGCATTGCATTCTTTTTTTTATTACGGTCCCATTAAGAGTTAAATTGAAGATATGTTTTAGAGCATGGCTACTCTGTTGCAGCCTCCTGAAAAGTTGCATGTCTAGCATTTTCTTTAAAGTTTTTGTTATGAGTTTTTACTCAGTAATGAAACAGACTTATATTAATACTGATATAGGCCTACTGATGCCTCTACATGACATATAAAACAGTAGACCATCAACACAAATTATTATCTCTACATGGTTTATTAATGTAGCTGTCACCTTGTCAGCGAGGCAGGTGCCATACCAGCTAATTAACAACAAGCTGCCAAAACAGAAACACAAAAAGTTGTGAGTTGCCCATTAGACATTTAAAATAAAGCTAATAATAAGATTTTTTTGTCAGAAAACATTACATACTGTATATATGTACAGGAAGAGATCTGCAAGGGTCGTCAAAAGTGACATAGCCCAAATATATCTCACTGGAGCTTTTAAATCAACTTTAAGTCTCTTTTGAATTTGGATTTTAAATTAATAGCGGGCATGAATTAAGGATGCAATTAATGATCCAAGCCTACAATACAATAGCTTATAACCTTTGCCATTCTTATCTTTTCCAAATATGATCGCTTCTGGCTCTAATGAAACAAGATATGAAAGGCAAAAATGTCCAACTCAAGGATTCAAAACAACAATCCACAATGGGCAAACATCAGGATGGCCAAGGCCATTTGTTATATGCTTCACTTTTGAATACAGAAAGATAATCCGTTTTTGTAATAGATACAGGTGTTGTCTCTGTACACACATGAAGTTTCACTCAAGGTCAATAATGGGACAAAAACATATAAAGGGGCTTTAGAAGTAATTTGTCTATCTTTCTCTCTCAGTCACTACGTTCCCCTTCAGATGCTGCTCCAAAGTATACAGGTGCTTAACTGAAAAGTTAGATGACTAAATTATGCATTATGCACACTTAACCTGCATAATTTAAGTATGCCATACATAATTTAATCACAATTCAATTGTTATTCTCTGACGGGATAATTAGGACTATTAACATTTTTAGCTATCTTGGATATCAGTAAATGGCGGACAGGCTGAGATTCTATGAGGAATTTTATTTATGCATACACTCCTTCACCCATTTTTTAATGACCTCATTCACCGTACCTCCTGTGAGTAGACTCATACGCAGCACTTGTGAGTGATCATCAAATTGACAGACAATAAGAAACGGCTGTGTTTCAATCTAGTGTGTGTGTGTGTGTGTGTGTGTGTGTGTGTGTGTGTGTGTGTGTGTGCGTGTGTGTGTGTGTGTGTGTGCGTGTGCGTGTGTGTGTGTGTGTAGTGTGTGTTCGTGTACATAAGTGGGCCAGGAGCCTTGGGGATAAATTCATCCATTGTTGCTGCAGTCTGTCTGGAGTTTATGGATGCTGTCCCTCCCTCTCTGCTGTCCACCTGCACATTTTTGGAGTGTATTTGTCTCTAAATAAACCAATTTAAAGCATGACAACAAACACTTTACAGGTCAATCAGTGCATTTTAAAGTATGATAGGATATGTTCAATTAACAAACAATTAATTGTTTTTCCTCCCGTACTCACGTCCATTAAAACGGGTAAGCCAAAGAGAACATTTACTATGAGAAATGCCTAACAAGTTGTTTTTATCATCATTGGACAACATTCACTTAAGAAACACCGAAAATGACAAAAGGTCAATAGTCTTTGTCCCCACAGGTGTGATTGATTGTTGTGCTTATCATTTGGACAAATCCTTGCATGAAGTGACCAGCAGGGGTGTGTGTGCTGAGTTCATCCTCTGTTCAAATTAAAACAAACTTAACATTTTCCCTAATTGACATGGAAGGCATCTCTTGCTGCTTTCTCATCAGCCAAACTCCTTATGGCTAAATGTGTCCTCTCTATTTGCATATCCTCACCCCTTACTCCGAGACCATTTCTACTGGAAACTAAAGCTACAGTAAGTATTTATTAAGTATTTATCATCACTTAATTTAAAAAATGTAACTGTGTGACACTGCTGCATGGTGTCCATCATGGAGGCACACCTACACCTTTCTCTCTCTCACTGCTTTTGTCATGCTCCCAAGGACTTTTCATCCACTCCCTTTTTTCATTCAGCCTTTTAGCTCATCATATAACCTCTGCTTATGTTTCCTACAGAGACTCATTCTCCAATTGCCTCTTTAACGTGTTCTCCAACCCTCAGAGCACTTAATATACTCCTTTTTTTGGTCTCCAGCTATATATTTTTTGACCCTGCTGCATGTTTCTGTTTCCTTCCAGATGTCCTCCTCCCTCTTACCCTGTTAAGGCTGCTATGTCTCCCACTTCTTTAATTTTTATCATTATGCATCAAGTGAACTCCCTAAAGTGAGCTCAATTCCACCTTGCTTTCATCCATATTGCAGCTAAAAGAACATTATGTGTCTGCACTACATGTGGATCTAGTAGAAGCCAGTGTGACAGGCTTAATGCAGAGAAAGCTGTGTGTGTGTATTTGTGTGGGACTCCATACCTGAAGTCACTGTAGGGGTGTATGATCCATGCCCCTGCTGATTTCAGTCTCTCCTGCTCCAGAGCCACAGCCTTGTGGGATCCGAACATGCGCAGACTGAACTTGTTGACCCCTGGCTGCAGCATGGCTCCAAACTGTCTCTGGATGAAGGTGCTCTGGTTGGAGGCGCTATAGTCCTCCCCATCCAGTCCCATCCCAAACACCCCCATCATTTCAGGGGTCCCTGCTGTGGTGTTGCATGCCGTGCTGGTAGTGGTCTCTGGACCAGTAGCCACCACCATCACTCCTGTCCCAGTGGAGGAGGTGGAAGTCAGGGCGGCGCGGGAGGCAGCAAAGCCCACTGAGCGAGGAGGATTGGCTGTGGTGGAGATGGAGGAGCTGGGTGGAGGTGGCAGGGGCACTGGGGTTGTCGGGGTGCCTGCTGTCCGGAAAGGAAGGCCGTCCCGGGTGGAGGAGCTCATGATGGAGAGGCGGCGGCCACGTCCACATAAGGAGGAGCTGTCTGCCCCGAAGGAGCCCCTCTCCCCCTCTAGAGAGGCCTGGGACAACCTGTAGCCTGGGGAGGGCAGGCTGCCTTTACTGCGCCGCTTTGAGTCCCCTCGTCTGGGGAGGCTGTCACCCCCAGACCCCCCTGCACTACAGGGGGTACCTGCACCTCCAGCAACTCCATCCATCCCAGTTCCAGGAGTAGGAGGAGGGTGAGAATAGGTTGAATATACTGTAACCTGTGACTCCCCTCTTAGGAACGTTACTGTTTACTGTATCAACCTGTCTAAATTACAAATGTGAGAGGGTCAATGTCAGTCTGAATGTTAAATTAAAGAAGCTTAAAGAAAGTGGTTTCTGTCTGGAGTCATTCTCCTGGAGCTGACAGCTCGCACCTCCGCCCTCTCTCCGCTGATGTGGCCATGCTTACCTCAGTGCCCTTGGAAAAAGCTCCATCCAGACATTAAATCATCCACCCAGCAGCTTCATTTTCGTTCTTTTCTTAAACAGTCCCCCTTTACTTACAGATGTTTCTCTTCTACAGATGTTGTCCTCCTTCCTCGTCCTTGAAACGTTTCTCTCCCCCAGAGGCCCTCCCTCTCTTTTTTACAGCCGCCGTCAGCGCTCCGACGCCGGTCATACTGGCACCAGATCCCCGGTCTTTTGTAGATAATGAAGCTCACCGCTCATTTGCCGTCAGTGTCCTGCCTTTGTCGCCTCTGTGGCCAGGCTGCTCATCCAGTTTTGATATTTTCTACACACATCATTATGCAAGAGATTATTTGAGCGGTAAAGTGGCAGAGTGCATTCATCCGCGGATGAATGACAAGGACACTTGATCCTTTGTCAGAAGGGAAGGGGAGTTAATGGACATAAGGGACGAACATAATGGCACACGCGGGCGCTCACACTCCGAGGCGCACTGATTCATTCTGACACGCGCTGGAAACACGCACACAGAAAAACAGATCGACAGGGACATACAACACACCTGAAACAAGTCACATTACGCGAAATCTATCCCATGTTTTTTACAGACTCCGCGGCACATTTTCATTTTGAGTCTACGAATGGAAAAAACAGTCATGATGAAAGAAGCGCCTGCCCGTGACTGAAGCGCTCAGACAGCCAAAGAAGACAGCTCAACAATAGGCGCTGTTTTGTAAAAATGAAGCCGGAAATAACTTGATCAGGTGTTTAAATTGACGCCCAAAATCAGCTCCAGCAGCTGCCATGTAATCCCACTTCTGCCGACTTTCAATGACATTGTGTCCGGATACAGCGGTGTCCTTTCTTCCCTTTCGCACCGAAGACAGAAGAATAGGCTCTATTTTTGGCTCTATTTTTCTACAGAAGAATAAGCTGCTCCAAGTAGAACCTTGCAATCTGATGATTCCTCATGCATCCTTAAAAAATTAAAACAACTTGTTGAGCGTTTAAGGTTGCTGCTCATTCTTACACTGGTCAGACTCCAGTATGAAGCTGTAACACTCCTCGCTCTGACACAATACACAGAGGTCGAACCAGTACGGCCACAGAGGCGCGCGGCGCATGCAAATGGAATATTAAATAAATAAATGGGCATACAAAGGTTTGAATCTAATCGGCCTGTTGCCATGGCATCCGCATCCCCATCATACGTCCCCCAAGGCTGCACGCCCGGCCGGCAAGACGCACGCATCCCTCGCAGGTACAGCTCGCGCGTCATCCTCTCTCACCAATAAAACAAGGGAGCGCGCGATGGAGAGTTTGATGATGAAACTTTATTTACACATCGAAGAGAGAACAAGCTTTATAACGTCAAAACTTACCTGTAGAAAATATTTCTGTCAATACACAGCTATTAGCCTAGTTACCCCGAGAAATATAGACCCCGTCGTGAAAAAGAGTAGGCTACTCGTATGACCTGTTCTAACTGCTAGTTATTTCTCCAACAAGAACTAATAGAGACACTGCAAGTACATTAACACAAGTATTTAAATACAAATTTAAGGTGAATATTTTTCTTTCATATCCATTTTTGCAACATTTTAGCTCTACTTCACTACAGAACTTTGTCATATGATGTAATTCTGCTTATTTATTTTTTTGTCTGACAACCTTATTTTATTCAGATCACAATTTTCATTTTCATTCTGCTTCATCACAGAATTTTTTTGTTTAAAAAAAAAATGGTATTAAATAGTAGGATCACGCAATGTCTTTTTAAGGTTGAAATTATATCTACTTCTTTAGTAAAATAAACTATTTAAGTTTTTGAGTTCATGAAAAGATAACTTTTTAGAGATACATTTTTGGCACAGGAAAATGATGCTAAGATATCATGATCTTTGTGTATATGATGCATTGCTTTAGACAAGTATAAAATAAAGCAACACATGAATGCAACATGTATGTCAATCAGTAAAATAAAAAATGGAAGTAAAACACTAACAGGGATCATTTTGTCCAAAATTTAAACTTGGACTTTGGATGTTTCATCACGTGAAAATCTTTCCAATAATATTTACATAATTACATTTTCATTGAAGGACTTTTGTTAAGTCTCAATGTGCTTAGTCTCCATCAGTTTGTAAGAGAAACTAAACCCACAGACTCAATACGCTCTTTTTACTGGATGTGAACTTGGATGGTATGGACATAAAGAGAAATGACACCCCAAGGGCAAAAGATGTAAGGAGCATAAGATCTGGGAAAAATAAGGCTAAACAAAAAACCCAAGGCCATAACAATAAAGATGATCAAGAAGGAGAAAGCCCAATACAAAGCAGATATAATTAGTTTATGAGAGAAAAGGAGTCAGATGATGGCATCTGGCTCATCTCTGTGGACAAAAGGGTGTAGTTTATTACCCACCATCATCTCAACATCTACCGGCAAAGCTTATACAGTAATGGCCAATTGAGTCAAAGCCTGACAGATAAGCTTAGGACAGGACAGAAAGCCATATCTGCGAATTCTACTAAGGCTTCCAATAATGATATTCTTTAACAGTGGCATGCAAAGAGTGATAATAATATTACTCCAAAAAATATAAGAGATGAAAATAAGAGGCTTAGTGGCTCCATTAATGAAGCTTAAAGTTAATAGTTCAAGTTTTATTTTGAGGGAGTCATTACTTTCAAGACACATTAAACACAAATTCAATATTTATGATACCAGTTCTTGCGGGATGAGTTTCCTCACCATACCTTGAATTTTAATAACACTTGTAATGCTGAAAGAATTCTTCTGTTAAAATATTTGACAGTAGTAAATAAGACTCAGGTTTTGTGTCCAATTTTTAAGAATAAAAAAAAAAAAAAAGAGGCTTTAACACTGGCAGGTCAGCATATCAGTCAGATTAAGAGACAAGGTTTTTATGGGACATTGACGGCTCTCATTATGTTAGTGTGACCAGACCCTGGAATCCAGCCTGTCACCACAATCACCATGTCGCCTGACTTGAAGAATCCTCTTGCTTTTCCTGATGAGGAGAAGGAAGGATAAAACGAGACGAGAGAGTTTGAGCAAGATACTTCATAGCTTACAAATGAGCAGCATAATGGAGACAGACGAACAGCTCACACACACACACACACACACTGACCTATGTCCATGCCGAAGTTGACCCTGTTGTCTACATCATCGGCCCAGACGGGAGCAGGCAGGGGGTGGAAGAGGACAGGGAACACTCCTCTCAACAGCTGAGACTGACGGGCCACCTGGTGAAGACGACAAAGACTGTGAAGGCTGATAAATGATCTAATATGTGTTGTAACATAACATTAGCCTGCCATTGTTGGACAAATACACAAATGATCTTGAGTCTGGTTCCACAGCTAACTTTGTTCATGTGTCAACGAACTACAAATTGTTTGGAAAAATGTAGTACATTTCATTCTGTCAGTTCATCTGACATTCATTACTCATGACAGGAAGAACTAATCCAGTGGTTCCCAACCATTTCAGTTTGTGACTGCGTAAAATAAATACAATATACATTTTTATGGAGTTTTCTGTTCTATTGCTGCTTTATACTGTATTAGGCAAGGCAAGTTAATTTAAATAGCACATTCAGCAATAAGGCCCTTCAAAGTGCTTTACAAAAGACATAAAAAGAATCATTACAAAGAAAAAAGAGACATTATACCTAATCATAGCTTCTGACACTGTTGACAACTTACTTCATCCTCTTGCTTTAGCAATGAAGTACTTTTTTGTAGTCATTTATCATTATGTCTCCTCATTTTCTTAGCTGACTTGTGGCAAACCACAGGGTTCAATCCTTAGTCCTTTGATTTTCTATATGAAAACACTTCCTCTTGGTTATTGGTGTAATTGATTTTAAGAGAATATGGATTATGTAAAATTGTGCATTTTTTTAAACAGTAAATAAGTGGAACTTTGGCCTGGGTCACAGTGCAAAGCCCAGATGCAAGCAGCCATTATCTGTGCTGTCCACAAGGTCCTGATGCGCTGCTCTATAACTGACCCTGACATCTTCATGTCCATATAGACCATACAGCATGTGGATGGCGATCTTAACTCCACATTACAGAAATAAACTCCAGTACAATATCACACATAAATAAATTCAGTCAGAGAGACCAATGTTTTGTTTTTTCTCGAAAAGTGTGAGTCCTAGACAATCTTTGTGTTTGAAGCAAGACAAACTTCACTGATGCTGTTTCCCAGAGGCTGACTGTACCTGAGGGCTTCTTGTGATTGCAACAATGGGACAGCGTGGGCGGTACCTGGACAAGAGGTGTGCCGACCTGGAGAGAGAGGAGGACAGATGGATGGAAAATATATTATCAGTGTTGGCACATAAAAACAGTATTTCCTTAAACATAAGGAGGATAAATCCTTCCTGAAATATATCCCCTTGTTACTTGTTTAAAGGTGATCGAGTTAAAAAAGTACATTTATAACTGATGTCTTTCCTTAAAATCTAAATGCAGAGGTCACATTAGTATTTTATCCTAATAACAAACATCCTTTGATAGATTGCTGTCATATAGGATTGAGGTGTTCATGCTAAACTGTACTTTTTAAGCTGGTTAGCAAATGAAAGCTTCCCACACAGATAGCTCATATGTTCAACAAGGTAAACATTATACATGACATTAGCAAGCTAGTATTGTCACTGGCTGCAAGCATGATTGTAGACTGTCTTGCTTTCTTGCAAAAATAAAGCTCAACTGGGTTTGCATGGGCTTTCATTTCATGTCCTATAGCACAAAGTAGCATGGACGAATTAGAATTTGTTATGTTTTGCTTCTGAAATATTCAGCACATGACTTTGTAGCCCCTTTGAGCGGGACCTGTGTATGTACAAATGTTTGTGTATGTGTTTTGCACTGTGGGGGAGTTAGTTATACAGCAGGCTGTCAGAATCCACATAAATACACAAAAAACATGAGGCGAACACAGTAAACACTGCAGTCAATATAAAACTCTGATCTGAGGATTCTAAGGCAGGAAATAGTACCACCATATTTAATCTGTAGCAACACTCTGGGATATAAAGATAACAGCTGTTATTCCATCCTTTAAAAAGCTAGTATGTCTGTCCAGGGGGAAGAAGAGAAACTCACAGGGAAATGTTTACGAAGGTCTATCTCTTCCAAGAGCAAGTCTTGGTATCCTAGAAATTACATTCATATATGATGACTCTAAATTTCTTTGTCTCTTATTGTTAAGTGAAAATGTAGAAAGTGTTTCTTTGATGTAATGCTGATAAAGGTAAGGAAGTGTAGACTCGGGTGGTGGATATGGATAAAAAGCAATTAACTTTCATGCAGGAGACATGAGTCTACTGTTTCAGACCCCAAATACACATGCATCCTTTCATTAAAAAGCCTTACAATACATGATGAATAGACATTTTTTAAATTGTTTTTTCTCTTAACTTGATAGGTGGTTGAGATGACAGGTGCACTTTTGTAAGATAAATAATATAGCTCCAGCTAGCATCCTGTTAGCTTAGTTTTGCACTCAGACTTAAAATAGCTTTTCTGTCTCTTTCTGAATTAAGCAAATGTGATATCATGTGTTGATAAGAGATTTAGATAAAAGGACTTTGTGACCTTTAGACAGAGCCAGGGACGCCTTTCCCAGACTTTGTGCCAAGCTAAGCTGACTGCTGCTGGCTTTAGCTTTGTTATTTTTCTTACAAACATCAGATTGTATACATAATTTCATCAAACAATTGATGAGAGAGAAAATAACACAATTACCCAACAGCTAAGCTAACTGCTGCTGTCTGTAGATTATCATTTATCGATCGCAGACAAGCCTGTTTCCCAACATTTCAACTATTGCTTTAACCATATCCATGTTTGCTTGTGTTTGGTTTGGTATACCCACTTGCCCTTGGTAGTGAGGACTATGATGGCCCCAGCGCAGCATTTAAAGGAGGACTCTACAGCTCCGATGGCTGTGACCTCTGTGGGGTCACAGGAGAGAGGAGTGAGGCGACGCAGCTCCTCAAACAGCTGCTGGTGGAAAATGGCTGCTTCTGCCTCCCTGCAAATCTGACATACACAGTCAGAGAGAGTGGGGGGTTATCATAGGGCACTAATTCAGATGTAACAGAGTGGACATAATGCACATTCAGAAACACACACCGAGTGCATCATTGCAACTGCCTCGACTGGAAACAGTCCCTTGGCGGTCTCCCCAGATAACATTACACAGTCGGCTCCATCGAGCACAGCGTTGGCGACGTCACTGCCCTCCGCTCTGGTTGGCCGTGGGTGGGCTACCATACTCTCCAGCATCTACACAACACACACACACAATACATTAGCTTCACATTTAACCCCAACCAACATCTCTCTATAAGGCACTGTGAGGAGGTTTTATTAAACCACCTATAAAAGTATGCATTTTTGTATGTCAATCTTAAATATAAAAGGTCTAGGGAGAGAATAACAATAGGAAGGATTGTTTTTTATGGATGGTTGGATAGTAGTGGAGGAGAGATGAGAGATAATTTAGACTGAGGCAGGCGACGACTGTGTGTGATCATTATTGGTATGCCAGAGACCCAGTGTTATGAGTCAATAAGCTTGGCAGACAGTTGGAAAATGGGATAGCTGGCGGCTTTGCCAAAGAGACTGAATCTTTGTAGTTAAGAAGCTGCTGCTAATGCTGATTAGCGTTTGTGTGTGTTTGTGTGTGTGTGTGTGTGTGTGTGTGTGTGTGTGTGTGTGTGTGTGCGTGTGTGTGTGTGTGTGTGTGTGTTTTGTTGGCTCAGGTCTGGAGAAGCAAACCTGTTGTAACACTGTCACTCTGAGTCAGGAGGCCGTAGCATAAACACGATATAGCACAGTGACTCAACATGGCTGCAGGAGTGTGTGTGCTATGTGGTGTGTGTGTGTGTGTGTGTGTGTGTGTGTGTGTGTGTGCGTGTGTGTGTGTATGTGTGCATATGTGGCGTGTGTGTTCAACTGAGGAGGAGTGTAAAAGAGCGGAAATGTGTGACTTTGATCATGAGTTTATTGGACAAGTGAGTGTGTGTTTGTGCGGGTCCATTATGTGGGAGTACGAGGTTAATGTGTGCTTGTAAGGTTTTTTAATATTTCTTGGACTTGTTTTACATTTGCATAAATTAAACTGTTGCTTGAGTCTTAATTTGCATATTGTATCATATCTGCATCTTTTACTGTGTGTACTTGTGTGTGAATGCCTGTGTATTTGTGCGTCCCTGACCTGTGTTGCACAGATGACGGGCTTGCCAGCGGAGTTGCAGCGACCAATCATCATCTTCTGGGCAATGAAAACTTTCTCTGCTGGGATCTCAATCCCCAGGTCACCCCTGGCAACCATCACGCCGTCACTCTCTGCCAGGATCTCCTCAAAACTGAGGGAGGGATTAGGGAGAGGGGAAATGAGGAGGCGAAGGATTCAGAGTTTGGTGATGGAAAAGAGGAGGGAGTTGGAGTAGAAAATGAGGAAGCAGAACCAGGAAGGACAAAACCAATGACAGTGCTTTGTGTGTGTGTGTGTGTGTGTGTGTGTGTGTGTGTGTGTGTGTGTGTGTGTGTGTGTGTGTGTGTGTGTGTGTGTCATTATCCAGGAACCATTCAAATGCAGCTTTTGATCTGCAGAAATAGAATTTAGTCACTGTTTCTGGTGGATGAAAACATATTGAGGATAAGTTGCAATGTGAGTCAGTCAGCGAGCAGCAGCAGAGAGTGTGAGGAAAGGAATTAGGATGACAGAGCTGAAACATTTATTGTGTCAGATATATTAAGTGGCAGCTCTTACTCACACATTCAGCTGCACACATTGCTTATCGTAGATATATAACAGCTAGAGCTGACATATGTGCATCCATCACTGACAACTGGCTATCCACAGGGGGGGACAACGGCCATCAGCACTAGATTTATAAGTCCTGTCACAGCCTCATTATGAAACTGTCACAGCCTACAGCTATAAAAGAGATCTGCTTAAATGGTCTTGATTTAGAAGCATTTTCCTGCACTCACTTATGAACCCCCTGCCGGCTCTCCACCTTGCTGATCACTTTGATATCCCGCCCATGTGCCCCCAGAATTCGCCGCACATCCTTGACATCCTCAGCAGAGCGAATGAAGCTGGCAAACACTATGTCCACCCCTTGAGCAACCCCAAACCTCAGGTCGGCCTCATCCCGCTCACTGACCGCCTGCAGGCCGATCAGGTCACAGTCAGGGAGGTTAACTCCTTTACGACTACACAGCAACCCGCCAGCTTCCACCTCCGTATCCACCCAGTCAGAGCCTGCCGGGAAGGGGGAAAATAGCATGTCAATTAAATTATCTCCAGAGACTTAAAAACCCTAATTGGAGGATTAACAGAACATCTCGTTCTAATCTGAACCTTAATATATTCTTTTACAGGCATAGAATGAAAAAATATATAAATTAGAGGAAACGTTTTCATTAGGTACACAGATTTGAATTAGGCCTACATACTGTAAGATTAAAGATCTGTAGGAAACGAATGAATACGCTTCATTTCATTCTCATAGGCTGAAGGTCTTTAGAGGGATTTTATTGCAGTCCTAGACTGTAAATATGGTGACCCGCTAATTATAGCAGTCTGGGAGCCTCAGATATGATCCAGACTACATTATTACTATAATGGAGGGGAGCATATTTTGTTCAACTGAAAGGCTCCAAGGGAACCATCTTTTATGAAAAGGGTGTTTCAGCTATTCGAGGTTATAGTGTTTAAAGTCTTTTCAGAATGAAAGACAGGTTCGATCATTATGTGAATGAATAGCATGTTCTTTTCATTGGTTCTATGAAATGATTTAATAAGACAATAAATCAAAAGGCTGACAAAATGAGTAGCTCTAAGTAAGTAGGATATAATAATGGAAGAAAGAAATCTATAGAAATAAGGACTGTTAATATTGTGTGTGCATGTTGTTATATTACTGTTTACATATTCTCATGTATGTATTAGGAAATACTATATTTATTGTTTTTGTTTTATGCTGTTGAATAGGATTTTTCATATTAATCTTCATTGCAAAATTGATTGATTGTATATTTACAACGAGAAAATCAATAAGGAAAGTTAGATAGAGCAATTCAAATGCATTCAATGCAAATGTGCCGTAAATGTGTATATTACCTATTTCAACAACTTTGAGTCCAATGAGGCCATCATCAATGTAGATCGTCCCTCCCTTCTTGAGGACTTTGGGCAGACTGGGATAGTCCACCCAGATAATCTTGCCGTCTGTATTGTCTTTGTCACTCTCTGCTGTCACCACACGGACACGGCTGCCCTTTTCAAGCTCCACCTCCTCCTCTACTTTCTACACGACACAGTGGAGAGAAGAGAACAATGTGATCACCGTCATTACCTATCTTTTATTTACACATTTGTCAAGCTTGGTGGATTTAAAGGAATGACTAAGGAGTTATTGATTTCATACCTTAAGCTAAGTTATGCATCAAATGGCATTTTAAGTCAACACACAGGTTTTTAAAAAGTAATTGAATGTAATCACTTTTTGTTGCATAGAAAATGGATCTGTTGGTGAATGCTGTGGTGCAAGGGAGGCATTTCTCTCCAGAATGATTTCAATCTACTATTCTTAAAATAATATTTCCACATACAGAAATAAACATACCATCAGACAGCTTATTATATAAACCGAGCACGAGTAATATTAGGATGAAAAAAGTTCATGCTATTATTCGAAATAAACATATTCTCAACTACTGATAGTTAAAGCATGGCACTCCTCCTGATCCTGTCGTTGTCATTCATAGTGCACTGAAACACCTCTATCTGTAAGCATGGGGCTTATGCAAAAAAAAACAAGACATACCAAATATTTTTCTTTCAAGTACAGGGAGAACCTCCGTCCATTTGTTGTATTAAATCCACAACCTGCAGTGGTGCTGGGTAACTTGACTCACTCGTGACTGTTTGATTTAAGTTAATCATAAGTTTAAATAACTATGACTTAAAGAGGACATATTATCCCCCTTTTCCACCTTTTCAAACAGTCCCTTGTGGTCTAAATGAAACATCTGTGCTGTGCTTTGGTCAAAATATAACATGAATCAAGCACCAGAGGAGGTTTGTGACCCTGTATAAACCAGCTCTCTCAGAACGCTTTGTTTTGGTGTGTGTGTCTCTTTAAATGCAATGAGCCCCCCCTGAGTTTTCCTGGTAGACAACACTCCTCTGTAGCGAGAATAAAAATGGCAGACCTGCACAAAAGGTTTGGTCTAGGCTGGGGGTGGAGTCCATGGGTGGAGAAACCAGGGAAGGGATTTTTTTTACCAAAATCCAACTTGTGATGTCACAAGTTGAGAAAATTTTAATTTTCTCTGTGTTGTAAGACTTATGCAGACCACAAACAAAGGACTGGATGGATTTATTTCAAATTTTGTGGGGCGATAGACGCTCAGGTTACCCAAATAAATGTTCAAAAACACTGTAAAAGTGGATTTTTCATAATATGTCCCCTTTAACAATGACAATGACAAAAATGTCAAGTGCTTACTTACTAGAGTTCATTGATATCGAGCAAATGTTACATTTGTCATATCAAATGTCTAAATCGATGTTATCTTTTCATTTTCTTTGAGTAGAGCTGCTAAAAGACTTCACAAGAAACAAAACAAGCAAGCATCAATGTTCATCTCACACATCATGCAGAGCATTCTGTAAGCTAATCAAAGCATGAAAAGGTTTCCAACAGCTTGGAGATATTTGTTCAGCTAAGCAGCTGGCATGAATCAGTATTATCACAACAAATATCACAATAAGATGAAGAGGAAGTAAAAGAAGACACACAACCAGATCTTGTAGGTAACAACCTGTACAAAATAATGATGACATCAAGCAGTCTGCAGTCTTTCAGTCCCTCTTACACCTGACTGAATGTGACTGTTTGATTCGGTTTTCTTTGTCTGATGTATGCAAGATGTTATGTTTACCCCTTTCACTAGTCCAGTGCGGATCTCTGGACCCTTCGTATCCAAGGCGATGGCAACCGGCCGATAATACAAGGGGTCAGAGGTTATGGTCTCCACTGCCTCTCTGATGTTTTTGATGGTTTCACCGTGATACTGACAGGGAGGGAGATGGACAGTGAATCAATACTTTACTGAAAGACAGAGCAAAATGAACACGAAATGCTTTGTGAGTACAAAGGAATATCATGTGCTGTACGTACTTCATGTGAGCCATGAGAGAAATTTAGACGAGCAATATTCATTCCTGCTTTGACCATCTCTTGGAGTTTTGGGACTGATCGGGATGCAGGACCTTAAAGGAACAGACGTGAGAGAAATTACGTTTTAGAATGAAAGTGAACTGAAAGAATGAGGTGATTGACAAAAATCTTTGTTTTATTTAGAGATGAATCATCAATGGTTCTGCATATATTGCATGACGTGGAACTTGTTGGCATTGCAACGATATAATGCCTTCAAAGCAAAATGGTGTATGCTGAAATGTTAACATACACCATTTTGCATTGAATAGATGAATCTGTATCTGCCTCGTTGTCACAACACCCCTTTAAAGTGTTTGAGGAAGTATCCGGTCAGTTTTTCTATTGGATCAATATAAAGGTACACTGGCAGATGTTGGGTAATACAGTACTGATTAAAGTAATTGTCAGTTTTAGTAGATGAAAATCATCATTGTTGCTCCATCTATCAGCTACTTTACCATTTAAAAAAAGTCCTTAATTTAGCAGGTAATAATTGTGTTTGTAAGTAACACTGTAGACTATGAGTATTGGAACAGCTCAAAAAGAATTTTGTACATTGTTTTTCCTTCTTATTGTTTTCTCTTTCTTTCTGGGCAGAGAATAACAAACTGAGCTCAAATGTGCCACAGTCAAGAATCAAACCCTGCCAACATATTGGAGGCCACTCAGCACCCAGTCTAACAGGCTGCCAGTGATGACTTACACAGACTCCAGAACACAAACTGATACTGAGACTCACTGTTAGCACCTGCTGCTCACACTCACCTATGGTGCAGATTATGCTGGTGTTCCGCGCTGTGATTGGCTCCTGGTCAATGTCCAGCAGACAGAGATGCTCCAGGAAGGTGTCAGCCATGCTGGCGTCCAGCTGCTGGCGTTGGATGAAAGAGTCCGGCAGTGTCATCGCCTCTGAGTAGCGCCTGATGCGAGCTAGAGCGACAGAGAAATGTTGTCAGCAGGGTTGAAGCCGGTCATGAAAACTGTACCGCAAACTCCACATGTATGTGTTACATCTGACATACAAATCAAAATAAAACAGAAAATAGTGTAATTTCTGTGTTAATGACAAGGGCAGACACTTTTTGCCACCATAGATGTACACACACATCATCAGCATGTAAGACTTATAGCAGCGATAAGCTGTCACACGAGTTGGTAATTCAAAAAACAAACCACTACAGTAGGCCTATAGGGCATATTATTTGATAGCAACTAAAAGACATTTCAAAACAGGCAGACTTATATTAAACCATACAGAGAAAATATAAAGTGTTAGGTGGCCTCCTAGGGACTCAAGGATTTTATAAGGCTCTTGTGTTTTGCTCCCTTTGCTTTCCACAAGGACTGTTTTCTTGCTACACACAAACCCTGCTGAAAGGCAAGTCAATGCTAGTCAGCCTACAGAGTCCAAACTGTGACTGATATAAAAAAGGCAAGTATTATACCCATGTTTAGGTCACTTCTTAAATCTGTGGATTCTTTTAGCTCAACAAGCTATAACACGGCTCAACAATCTGTACAGTGGCTTTTTTCTATGTTTATGGCGAACACATTAGCAAACAGTTGCCTGTTACTGTAGCCTATATGGCTCGCGAAAAAGGAGCAACATCGATATTTTAGGCTTTATCTGCTCTGAGGTTGTAAAAATTAGGTTTGCACATATTAACTAAATTCATGATGAAACACTTACTGGATAGTTTATACAGAGGTCTTTTGGTAAGAAAAGGTGTGAATATACCAACTCTGTTGGGATTTAATCAATGTAAACTATTAAGAACAATTTCTTCACAAACATGCACATTTTAACTAACTTAAAAAATATGTTTAACCTTCCACCTGTTGATTATAAAACATCCTCAAAGTGGGAGGATAGCAGCATATTGCCTTTACTAACACCTTAATCAAGTTACAACACGTCACGACTGCTGCATTAAACGTGATAGTAAAAGCCATTAAAAGAAACCAGTGTCTTTCGTGCATAGGATCATGATACATGGCTGAGGGCTGAGCCAGGAAAATAGCGTCCATTTAGAGGATGTCACAGTCAATCAAGCCTGCAATTTCTTCCTCAATAGGGGAGGAGAGAGTGAAGACCGGAGAGAAAAAACATGAGGGGAGAGGCTGCTGCTCACACCCCAACAGGAGTGAAGAAGTGAGGATGGAGGAGGGAGAGAGGAGGGGAGGAAGACTAGAGGGTGAGGAAGAATGTAGAAAAAGATTCTTACAGATGGAAAAGATTGGGAATCTAGATTTTTTGTTCGTTTTGTAGGATGATTTGTTATTTTTCACCACCTGTCACACCTTTTAACCAATGTATAGGTGTCATGTTTTAATCAAAGCCCAATGTGGACATTCAGAAAAAGTAAATACAACAGAGCTTAAAGTCTGCAGGGGAAACTGGTGACAGGATAGTGTCAACATGCACAGCCCCTACATCCTGTTGATTAGGTAGCTGTCTGTGTTTTCTCTCTTTTTCTCTTCCTGTCCTTTTCTCCCTCTACACCTCCCTGTGACCTAGTTCTGCCACACTGCTGCACACATCATTATGTGTCCCACTGAGATCCTCCTCTGACACATTTCAAAAGTGTACACATGGAAACACACACACACGCATGCACGCACGCACACACACGCACACAAACACACGCACACACACACACACACACACACACACACACACACACACACACACACACACACACACACACACACACACAGACACACGTACAGGTACCTTTTACTAGAAGGCTGGCTATAAATAAAGCAGACATCAGGTCAAAGACAGTTGCACAATATCAGCGCATGCACACTTTTATTTCTGATAAGAGAGGTGAACCAGGAGATTAGTGGGACCTGTTTGCAGAGGGTCACATTCCTGCATGAACGTTTGCAAGTCAGTGTATATGTGTTGATAGAGGAACAGATTTCTGACTTTGCACCAAGTTAAAAGGCAGTCAACAAATTAAACAGAGGGTCATTACCTGACCAGTTAGTTAAACAAGAGATATCAATACGATCATATTATCCATATTGGACCACTGACAGTGGAATTTTAGAATTATTAGCCACCAGAAAAAGTTACACACAAAGCTCATTTGTACCATAGATCAATTTAAAAATCCATAAGAGGAAATCATTCGCTACAGTCACTTTTGGCATTTTAATCCTGCTTTAGTTGTGTTATAATTTACAAAACTTACAAAATACAAAGAAAAAAAGAGTCAACTTACCAGATTTGACAAATTTTTCCATTTTCAAAATATAAAAATCCACAGTTGGGCTTTTCCTCTTCCTCTATTGGACTTTTAAGAGTATTGTAGACTAGAATTTTATTTGAAACGTAGGGTTTCCTCCTCTGCCGTTATCCTTGTACGTGCCCAGGTTGTGCACTTGTCATTCTCTAAGAGTTATGTCACCTGAGCATGCCTGGCTGAGCCTCTTTCTTTCTTTCTTTCTTTTGACTCTTCGACCCTCTGTTGCCCCCTCATCTCTCCTCCCACTCGCACTATTTGGAGTGAGGCCACCTCTTGCAACACAAACCTGATTTTAGAGGAATTGAAGGCGATGTCTCATGACGGGGCTCCAGAATTTAAACCACTTTGAGTGATGACACTAAAAGTTTTGATGTTATTATACCATCAAGGTAAACTTTCAGGACTTTGTGATACATGTCTTTTTTAATGTCTTACTGCACATTATGTCACCCTAACCGGGAGTTTGACACATTGACCCCGTTAAAAATAGGAATGGAAAATCTTTGCTAGACTTTCCACATCATTGTAAATTATTCTGCTGAAACTAGTAGAAAATTGGTGACTCATCTATTGAAGAAGAAAAAATCTTTTCATCCACAATTTTCTGAAAACACTATGTAATGTTAGAACTTAGTTATAAGATGATTTTCTTCTCATAGCAACAGGAAGTAAATCCCCTATAATTAAGAAACTTAATTAGTTTCTAATGCAATGTTCTAACAATAATTCAGGTCAGCAGTAAAAGATGTTAATATTTATACACATTTATTATTCATAAATGTGTCTTTGTTCAGAAGTCCTGCTGTGCTTTCTGAACATCAGAGGTCAAATAGTTCATTGAAGGAATTCACATTAAGAGCTAAAGACACCAGCAGCAACCCAAAACGATATTCATATTTAGGGCTTATACCGGTTTTATAAAGTAGTTATTAATTATGTATTTACTTATAATTGTAAGTCATTAGTTACAGCCAGGGATATGGGATATGTTGACAGACAACAGTCCATCAATAAGTAATGTGGCATGCACCGATGTCAGTAGTTGTTGTGTATCTGTCTTAAACTCAGTGACACGGTTCACTCAAAGTGTCTTACTGGTCTCTGGAAAAGGTGCACGGAGCTGTATTCTGCAGAGTTGTATCTGTGCCGTAAACTGCATATCAGTAGTGGGTATGATGTAATTTACAGATTCATGAACAGCCGTCTCAAGGCCTTGAGTTTGGCATTCTTTGCCAATGCTATATCTTGAGTTTTCAAGGGGCCCAAAATGCCCATATATGGACAAGAGTGTAGGCATGAATGCCACACCTCTATCATTATTGAAAGGATTGCTGAGGTAGCAAATTCTTTATCATAGGTAACCACACCCTAAATGCTTTAACTTCTTTATCTGCTATTTAATTGTAAATGGGACGATCATTTAAAAGGTGAATTTCATGCTTTATTGTAGAAAATCAATTTAGACCATTAGCTCATTAGGAAAATGTTTACTGAGAGAATAAATCAAGTAAGAGGTACAGTAGTTTTCTGGCAGACTTATAGAAAATTGGACTTCATGCAACCATTGAGGTCACCCCCTGCTGGCCATTAGAAAGATTGCAGGTATTAAGGGGCTTCCTCATGGCTTTACATTTGGAAGCATGAAGCTCCATCCACTTCCCATGTGCAGTCTATGAATGTCATACACCAACCCGGGGGGTTGACAGAGAGTGTAAATCGTTAGCCGAAGGACAAACAGACCTTTGCTCCTGAGTTGACAAATGATAATCTACCCTGCAGCCCTCTGCTCTGTGTAGCACACACCCAGTATGATATAATAGCACTGCAATTATTATTACCACAATGGAGTAAAGGTCGCTTTTACTATAAAGACCAGAGTGCAATAATTTAATTGGAAACTTAAATCTGTTTCACTTGAAATGAAGCAACAGAAGAGTACACAGGGCAAGTAGCAGCTTTAAAATGAAAACTTTCACCTTCAGTCTTTACCTTCAAGCACTTCTTTTTAAACACTGAGCCAGTTCCTATTTCAAGACCAAATGAAGCCTTTTTATGGAGTTTGTTTGCAAACAAAAAAAGAAACATGTAGATTGATCAATAGCTACCTGGCAGAGTGATAAGCAGGAAGAAGCAGGAAAGATTTTAGAAAAGCTAGGAAAATAAACACTTACAAAGAATGTTACAAAAACAGCAGGGAACACACAGAGTGGTTTAGATTGCTGCTAACACAAAGCACACAGTCAGAGTATGAAATAAACTGTCAAAAATGAGATCTTTAGAAAGTAACAGACAAACCTGTTGGATGCATGAAGCAGACCGAGACTAACAGAGTGGTGGCGTGGAGGGAAAAGAGTGACAGATGTTGGTGAACAGGTTGTTGTTGTTGTGAGATTTAGCACCATCTGGTGGACAGAAGTTTTAGTGTTGCTTTTGCGAATTCAGTCACACTGAAGACAACACGAAGAATAAATGCTGCTTTATTATTCAGCTTTATGAATTCATGGGAGGAATGAAGTAAAAATCCCTGTGATTGCGTGCGTGCGTGCGTGCGTGCGTGTTTGTGCATCAGAGCATTCTGAAAGTGATCCTTGGCGGAGTCTCAGGCTGGAGGATGAGGGTGCATGTGGTTTTGATGTCCTCGGAGGACGACACGCTGAGATGGAAGCTCAGCAGGATCTAGACAGAGTAGAAGGGGAGGGGTTGATAAGGGGGGCAAGGGGAGAGGAAGTGAAGGAAGATAGAAAGGAAGAGAAGGAAGAGAGCAGATGTTAAGAAGGGTCATAGCTATACTTAAAAACAGTTTGAAGGCAACTGAGTAAACACAGTTTTATAATTCTACCTTACTATATAGGACATTTTAATGCACTTGATTTTTTTGTCAAATAGATTCAGTTACAATTTTCAATTTTTCTTTTGTTGAAATGTGTTTTTTTAAATCTTTCGAACACTGAATTTTCTGTCAACACAACAAATGTACCGTGTTAGGTACTAGTGAAGACACCTTTAACCTTGAACAAGGTAGTTTGCAGATGTACAATAAAAAAGCATATATAGAGAATATAATCTATTGTGAACGATTCAACCAAGAGATTCCCACTCTTCTTCGATTTGTATTCCTTAAAGCAGGCTAACATTTCAGATGAAACAATATCAGATCACAAGGATTTGCTACAAAAAAACCCTCATAATTTGGTGCCAGTTTAGCTGCGTGGCTAAATCGTGTGTCCCCCGGACAGAGGCAATAGCCATTGAAGCGATGTCCCCGGGTTTTGACTCCCACCCTCGATCATCCCCCACTCTCATCTCCCATCACAACTTCCGACTCTATCCACTCTCCTGTCCTTTTAAAACATGCATGAAAAAAGTGAATAATAAAACATTTGTGAAAGAACTTTGTTGTTTATTCGTAATGATCTCACAGCTCCCTGGATTATCTTGACTCATCTTTAAAGGGGGCCATGACCCCCTACATTTGCATTGCAATAATGTATCAACCACCATGTTTGATTTTTTTAAATGTATTAATTAGAAATCTGACATGAAGTCTTTATTACTGAAGAAAAAACTGTTTTTTATCTGACCAATTCCTTCATCCTCCTTCTAATGTCTGCAGTAACTCACATGCATTAGCAAGAGCTGCATCTCATTCTCGGCAATCCTCCGTCCAACACACTGCCTCGCCCCAAACCCAAACGCTAGAGAGCGAAATCCTGCCCCCTCCACGCTCTGGCCCTCTCCTCTGCTGCTGCCCCATCGGCCAGGGTTGAAGCGCAGTGGATCCTCAAACACCTCTGAACTTCGTCCCATGGGGTAAAGACAGGCCTGGACCATCGTCTGAGGGAGAGTTAATGGTCATTAACTTGAGCAGAAGTCATTTATAGCATTCAATGTTCAAATATGTCTGCAGATATGAGAATATGTTTGAATTTGAGAGAAAATAATAGTCACAGTTTGATCACTTACCCCAGCAGGTATGTGGTAATTTTGAAGAACAATATCTTTGATAGGATAACGCTGCACTGTGGTTCCCACCGGATACAACCTGTTAAAACAAAAAGAATCACCATAAACTCACATGCACACACAAACAGGATTTCTTAGAAGTCAACTTTTACTCTTTGCCTGTTCTTTACATGACCTCAGGATGACTTGAAATCAATTCTCATTTTCAGTATTTGAGCGCTTGTAATGGGAACAGACTCTTAAGCTTTTTCCCCCTTCAATCTATCACCACTGCACAGAGATTAAAGTCAACTTTCATGATCCTGCTGCAAAGCGATGAAAGTGTTGTATTACTATGTAATCTGTTGGCTTGTTGATGAAGTATCAACTATGTTGAGCTTAATAGTTTATGATTTCATATATAGTACTTGTAAAAATACAACATAAACATAGGTTCAGTAACACAACAACTACTGAGGTTACATGTCATTGAAAGTTAGTCAGAAGACCTTGAGGTAGAATTGTCAAAGGTACTACAGCCAGGGTCAACAATGAAGTTGAATGCCTAACTTTTAATTGAGAGGTTAATGAGCAGATCCCTCTCCATGACAAAAGACAAACTCCATTCACCATACAATCATGTGCACACATGGGGAATCTTTCTAAATAAAGTAATGATAAATAAAGTAAAGATTTTTTTCTTGGTTACGTGGTATATAATGAAGGTGCCAAATGAAAACAGGGTATGTAACAATGCAGAGATAAGGGCAGTGTGTGTTAAAATCTGAGGGTTGCACAAGTAGGCTCATGCCGGAAGATGATTTTTCTTGAGTCTTTTGTACCTGAGAATCTCTTTGATTGTGCCCTTCAGTAAAGGCACTCCCTGCAGGGTTTTCTGAGGATCACCCCCAGCCTTTGACCATGACGCCCTCACCTCCTGCCTCACCATCTCCTGCACCTCTGGGTTACGTCCAAGCTCAAACAGAGCAAACTGCAGGGGCACAGCTGTCTGCAGAGAAGATGGATGAGAGGTGACACACAATCAGTTACAGTGTGGCACATAGTCAAGCCAAGAACACACATGCAGACAGACCGTGTCAACCCCTCCGGCCATCAATTCAGTGATGTTGGCTTTGATGAGGTCCGAAGACAGCTGCCCTTTCTCCAGGAGTTGTCCCAGGACCCCAGTGTACTGTCCTTCAACTGCCCCAGCCTCAGACCCTTTTCTCTGGGTGGATGACAGCCTCTGGTACCCCCTCTTGATCCTTGCCTCCGCTGGAGGAAAACCAGAACAGAGACATTAGTTGGATAAACTACAAAAAAAGGAACATTTTTCCCTGCCTTAAGAGTTTAGAAATGCCCTCATCTCTTTTTACCATGGCTGAAGATGTGGTCCCATGCGCTGGCATGCTGTTTCCACAGGGGAGCGCCGATGCGGAGCAACAGACGAGGGGGCAGGTAGAGGAGAGGAGGGGTGGTTGCCAGCATTCGCTCCACAGCCCATATAAACTTCTGAGACTCCATTGAGGGAGAGGAGGAGAAGAGGCCAATACGCTCCCCGTAGATCACATGACAACTGGCTACAAGGGGGGGGGGGGACAGGAGGGAGGGTAGAGTGTATATGTGGGTGAGTCAAGTGTGTAAAGGTCATCAAACAAACACTTGAAAATGCCAAGGCTCACACAACTTTCAACACTGATTTTAAATCTGTTCATACTGAGTCTGAAAAATGAACTCGGGGTTGACAGTTTTCTAAGTAGATTAAAACTCCATATTTTCAAGCTTAAAATCCAAGCTTTGACGGATTACATGGTACTGTGATTTGACATATTCTAAATAAAGCCTCCACAAGACTCTCTCTGTGACAGCCAGAAAATATTCAGCTCCAATCAGAAAGTCAATTTAGTTTTCTGAGTACACTCTGTCTCAGGGGAGCTGTCTCGCCTTCACCAAACATCTACCTTGCCAGAATTGTCAACTCATTGCAGTCAGTTTCCATCTTCTCTCTGACATTGCAGCCACTACATGAGTATCGGGAGAATTAGATACAGTATCTGAGGCGGGAAGCCTCCATTCATATAAGGGACACATAGCCAAAGAAAGTTGACTTTTTGTTATAAAATTTCAAAAAGCTACAGCGAAGTTTCTACACTGTGCAGCCCCTAAAACTGTTGCTTCTTTTAACAAAAAATAAAAATATGTTTCCTTATTTAAAGAGGTATTTCTTATCAATGTAATCAGATAGGAAAGAGTCTATTTGGGCCAGTGTTCATCATTAATTGACCCTAAACTGGTAACGGCATAGTTTTTGCCACTAGGTCAAATAAACTTGAAAGCCTAGTGCAGCTTGCTTGGGAGTGAGATTCCCTTTTCCCCTACAAACTTATCCTCCAGGGGGAAAGCTTACAAATACTAGAAACCAAGTTGACATTGGTTTCAGCCCCCTTGGCACTGGTTGGCTAATCATTAGCGCCCCCCAGCTGCACTCATTTGATGGATTGCCATTTCAACAGAATAAAAAACCTTGTTTTCATCTTGTTTCATGCCATGATGGCAGATGAATCAGTCAAATCAGTGAAATGGAAGCATACACAGATCTGGACCAAGGAAGACATCCAGAATCTATCAGACCTGTTTGTGTCATATTAACTACACTGAGTGGAATAGAATTTCTTGGCGACCTATTTCTATCCTGACTTAGCACCTGGCCTGGTGTGCTGTGGACCATTAAGAGCAAAGCAGCATGACTCAAAGTCACAACCTCCCCCCACTTCACACAAACAAACACTCAGGCAAACAGATGCATACAAGTGTGCAGCATTCTGAGCCACACAAGCATTCACACTTGTGAATGTGGCTGGCTGCAGAAAGGCTCATGAAAGGCGCAGACCTAGTGAAAGACTGCTGAAGCTTTGATCATGTTTGTTGGTGTTTCTATTTTTATAGGTGCATGTTTGCCTTGACGTCATACACAACTACAATATGTTGATGATAGATATGCCTAAGGTTGAAATTGGATTTAATTGAGGGCTGGGGGGGTGAATAATTTCTCTGACGCAAGATGACATCACAGCCTACATTAGCATTTGTGGATGGAGAGGAGACATTAATCCATCGCCTCCCCACCCAGACGGGGAGGATATGTAGGGTGTAGACTTCAAGGTCTCAGGGCTGGATGAAAGCAAGAAATGACATTGAAGGGACATTCCATCAGACCTTCATCCTTTCATACTCCTCTACAATTTACTTTCATTTCCTGGATAGAAAAGATGTCAGAATAATAGAACAGGAATTCATCTAAACTTCAACAATGCAATCACACTTAAGAAAACACAAAGAAACTGCAGGTCTGCAAGTCAAGAGGATCACCTCTGACCTTCCAATGCAAAGCGAAAAAGGTCTGGACTGGGATCCATGGTCAGGCTGCGTTTCCCCTTCTCGCCCCTTCCATCCCTCTCCACTCTTGCCTGCAGCATTCGACAGAAATCACTCGCCACCTCATCAAGCTGGGGAAGAAAGCGCTTCACGGATGCAGTCATCATCACCTCTTTGTTGAGCAGTAGACGGTCAGATCGCCATTCCTCGCCATTCCTGTGGAGAGAAGATTTGAAGCGAGGCGTTAAAATGTGAAGTAAAAAAAAAAAAGGTTGGAAAAAAAGTGAGAAAACCATCAGATGGATGTGTTCCTCCTTTAGTCGACTATTCCTCATGTAGAGGTGCTGTTTTAAAGTCTGTATATTCAGCCCCTGCTGACTTACCCTAATCTTAATCATAACCACATAACCAAAAAGCAGATGTGCTCTTCCTTTTCTCATCTATTCCTCAAGAAGAGGAAATGTCTGTAGGGTCATCTTTATCAAAATTACTACAACCTTCACACATTCATATCTATACACAAAGTGGGGACCATGTGTTTTGTCCCCATAAGGATTGGTGGTAGGTTCTCCTTTCAGTGTAAGTGCTGTAAGAGATTTGCAGAACAGATATTACAATAACATGAGCTGTACACATGCAAATACATAGAAATGGCACTGACTTGAGAAAGACTCCCTTGCTGTGATTTCGTGTTTCTCTGTGTGTCGCCCAGGGCTGCAGGGTCATGCGCCGGGGGTGCAGGCCCTCGGAACGAAATAGTTCACTGATGTCAGACGGCAACATGATGTTCACACTGCTGTGGGTGCCCACATGCTCCCTCCACACAAACACACACAAAAAATATAAATTTACTATAAGCATAATGGAACACCTTAATTGAACACTTTCTTGGTCTAGCAGCTTATGGCATCATTTCTCTACTTACCTGTAAATGGGGCCGAGTGAGATGAAGGTCTTCTCCATGTGCTTGTGGAGCTGCTGGAAACGATTTTCCCACCAGAACTTGACCAGGTTGATCCAGCCGCTCCGTCCTGTGTGAGGGATCTCCTCAAAACTCCTCATCCGTCCATCCACCCTTCTTTGACTCACTCTGGCACTGTGTGATGCTTTTCTACCCTCTGACTTTTCATCCACCACCGTACCTGCTGCGGTCATACAAAAGGATCTTTGTCGACCGACACCACAAAGATTCCTGGACCCACAGGCACCCCGCGCTCTGAAACACACAGTCACTCTGATGAACATGCTCCTCATGATCCAAATACAATGTGTTTGCTGGTCGGAGTTTTGACACCCCTGGTGATGTTGTTGTTCTCGCTGCTGGCTCCGTAGGACTGACTTTTTCTCTTCTTCATCCACAACCTCATATCCTTGAATGTGTTCTACTACCCTGATGAACCGATAGCAGATGATGATTTATGGAAAGTGAGATCAAAGTTCAAGAGAATCACAACAGAGCACAAATGTCAAGCCTATCGAAACACGTACACACAACATGTAAAAAAGTGATTTCAGCTGGTCGAACAAGTCTTTACTACTTGTTTTTGTGACAGCTAATTAACATAAATAGAAACATAAACCTTTTGTCACTTTACTAAGTACGACTAATTTCACAAAGTTTGGAGTTCAGTTCCTGCCTCATGTTGTATAATACTCGCTCAATTATTACAAGAGGGTAATCAAAAACCAAATATCTAAAACTTGGCTCGTGTAAAAAGAGTTTGCTCACATAACAACAAACATAGACCAGAATATTCAACAGTAAATATTTACTTATTAGTGAGATAAATGGGTTCATCGAGTCTTGTTACTTTTGAAACTGTGAGATGAAATGTGAACGTGTTGCCCTGAGTTTGCTTTCTTGTGTATAGATCACCCTGTTGGATCCATATCATTTACAGGGATGTGACATGATATTCTACATGATATTATAAAATAATTATTGTTAATATTAGTATATGACAAGATTAGGGTCCAGGTGGGTTGAAAAACATGACAAACCCTTCAGGAAATGTGAAAACCTCATTATGAATGTCATTTACACGAGTGAATCACATGTTATCTGATCAGTTCAATCAAAATATACCAATAGTTGTGGGGTCACTTTCACTGACTTGTTTATTAAGAAAAAGTTATCTTCAGAGAATGTATCACATTTACAGGTTAGATCAACCCACTTTAAATAGTATATAGGTTATAAAATTACAAGGATTTATATGTTATTATTGCTACATGAAATACAATGAATAAAAACAAACAGAAAGTCTTCATGACCTGGTTTCATTGTGCACAACTGGACTGAATGTGGATGTGAGCACAGTTCGTGATGTAGCAGCAGTCACGACTATCAGAAGGCAGCATACTGATCATCCCTGTGATCAAGTATTGATCACATGACTTTACAAGTGTCCCCAACCGCTGGTGTAGGAGTGGAGGTCTTGCTGTGTTTCCTCCCTGTGAGCGATACTTTGCCCAAGCTGAGGCCTTGAAAAGCATTCAGCAGGTTGAAGCTGTTGTCCTTGGTTTTGGTTTCAGGGTGAATGATCTTCGACAGCTCGTGGGAGAGGGACACTTTCCCTCCAACAGACCTCAGGTGGTTTGTGTCCTTGGAGTCCTAATTATGAGGGAAAACAGAGAGATGAACAGGGTTCAAAGACTAAATAGGTTACGGGTCGAATTTATTTTCTGATATATCATTGGGATTTTGTAAAGTTTGACAATGAATGGACTTTTTTTTTAAAGGAACAGTGCACATTTCCAAAAAAGCTGCACTGTAATGCCCCTGTGGTGTCCTGCTTACTCTGTAAAGCACTTTAGTCAACCATGGTTGTTTTAAATGTGCTAAATAAATAAAGTTGAATTGACTGTCATTATGTACCATTTTTAGTTTTCATCTTGGAGCTGTGGCTCTAACCTGTGGCTTGTGTTTGCAGCTCATTAATAGGAGTAACTCAGCACACCTAGGCCCACTGTGCTGAAGTTACCCTGCATTCACGTGGTGTCGGACACATCAGAAAAACGACGTTTCCGAGTTAGAAAAAGCACATGAAACAACTCAGAAACTCAGGAATGAATTTGATGCCCCACTTGATGTCATATTTGTCATTAACATGGCAGGCAAAACACGCTTTGTTAATGTGAAGAAACGTTTTATTAATTCATTTAATGAAGATCAACTTTTTTCTCAAATATAACTTGTAACAGTGACATTCCACACATCTTTCTCATAGAATTCAAATTATTTGTTGTAAAAAAATTCAGAAATCCCAAATTTACAGCACGTGAACACACTGAAGTCAGAAGACCAACTTTCCAACTCTCAACTTCCCAACTGCACTGCACTTGAATGAAGTATCGCCTATGTTTAGCTTTTGATATGTTTGCATTTTACTACATCTACACACACACTTAATTCACTCACTTCAAATACATCCATTGTCATTAGATTTTAGCTATACAACAGACAAAAAAACAACAAAATATCTTTGGAAATATTAAGGCATTGTACTAGGCTCCATAGTAAGACAGGCTTACAGCTGCTGCGTTATTGCAATTTGTAAACTAGTGAAAATGAACTAAGTCTCCTCAGAATGAAACATTGTGTTGTTTAAGTGACTTTACATTTGAGAGGACGATTGCAAATAAAGATATAAAAAGTTGTTCCAAATTTGTTCAAAATAAATTACAATTTGCTTCAAGAAGACAACAAAAAACAATCGTCTGCTTAACAGTTTGCACTGAATTTAGACAGAAACAGAAAAAGATCTCAGACCTTTTAAAAAAAACTGAAACTTGGATGCTTTGCAGAAAATACTGACCTTGGACAGTTGATATTTTCTCCTGAAGTGAGCTCTCATAGCTGCTCTCTCTGCATTCTTCTGAGCATTCATTTCTTCCCTCAGCCTTCTGTAAACACAACACACAAACAACAAAAGAAGAATAAGTTCAAATAAAGAAATCTCTCTGTTGCAGCTAAAGTAGTTGAACTGACTGATTGAAAGCATGTGAACACACTGAAGTTGGAAGACCGACTTCCCAACTCCCAACTTCCCAACTGCATCTGTGCTCCTTGACATGAATGTAGTTGGGAATTTACTACAGCTCCTGCAGTATCACACACTGCACTATACTGTACAGCTGTTAGAATTTCTTATTGACACATTTTGAACTCAAACCCAACGTGTACATTTCCCTTCGTAAAATGTTGAATGAACATCCAGGTGTTGAACATATCTTTATTGCTGTTTGTTTACGACTATCTCTATTACAAAGTGAAACTTTGTTTAAATGCTGAGGGAAGTCAGTCTGCAGTGTTTTTGTGGGCTTGATATAAACAGCTTCACCACATCTGTCCTTAAAAGCACATGTTGAGAATCCACTCATTTTCTTTGACATCAACAAACGTCTTCACTCTTAAGAACAATCTTGATATCATTTACTTGAGTAGTTCTATTTATTTGCATTTCTTTATACTTCTTCTACACAAAAGAGAGGTAATGTTTATTTGTTTACATTCAATCAGCAATAGTTCCCAGTTATTTCACCGATGAAGATTTTGAATGCATAGCTAGAGATATCCTATAATATATGACAAATGGTCAGAGACGACACTGCGTTACATTAATTAAGTATATTTATGAGCTTCATCAACTACAGTAAAATTCTTCTTACAAATGAATTTGCATCAGTCTTTTTCTGCATTTAAGAGATTTGACACTTAAGTACACTTTTCAAACTTACTTAATACAAGACACTGAATGAGTTCAGGGTGCTTTCAATGCTACTACTTTAACCTTACTTTGTCCACTTCTGCAGTGTTTCTAAATGAAGTTTCGACTTGCCTCTCCTTCTCCAGGTCTGTCTGGTATGATCGGATGACTGCTGGGTCTTTGTAGTGTGCATTCCGCAGAGGAGGGGACCTGCTCCCCAACCTGTTGCATCTTCCTCCCCCACCTCTGCCCCTCTTGTTCCTGTGGCTGGCACACAACCTCCTCTCCTTCGCCCCTGACACACAGCTGGTCAGCTTCCTCATAGGTGTCCTCATTGACTTCTTTACCCTCCCCATGGACTCCATGATGCTCAGGAGCTCTCGGGACGGGACAGGAGATAATGACTGTTCTGCTACTTCTCTTACAGATGATGGGTGATGATATGTGTTTTTTGTTTGATCATGTTGTGTTGTTCTGACGTGGCAAACTCAGGACACACGCGGCTTCAGGTCCTGAGGGGGAAATAAGTCAGTTTGAGACATATGAAGGACAAGGACAGCACACAAGTAAAGCTCAGACACTGACTTAGTAATCACACAAAAACACAAAATGAAATGAGAAGAAAAGAAGACCAAGAGTGACAAAAAATCATACTCAAACATGTTGGACAGGTTATTTTATAGGCCATTTGTCCCTTTTATCCATACACTACATCGACTTGTTCCAGCATGTTTGACAAATCTGCAGTTTTCTTACCTCTGCAGGTGGCCACAGTTAGCCACAGTTGGCCAAAGGCTCACAGCATAAAATCCTGGTAAAGCTTCAGCCAGATGGCCTCCACCGCAACCAGACAATCCCTCAAAGCTTTCAACCAAATCAGAGAAAACAAAAAGAAAATACAGAGGACTTTCTACATGATTTTATGACGGTGCTCATGTCTCTCACAGAGGAAAATAATCTGTCCAAGTTTAAGCCTCATCTTCATCTGCTTCCTTCCTCCAGACTCACTCCACGCTCTGACCCCCCAACTCTGCAGATTACCACTTAAGACTTAATGAGTGGGAATCCTGTTAGCCATGGCAGGGAATGCACCCAATGACTCACGTGTTTGTGATCAAGATTTACAGATGCTGGCTCATGTCATGTTGAGTGACACATGCTGCATTCACTCTCGTGTCATCACTGTTGTTCCTATATTTAGACTCACCTTGGTGCTTCTAAAGGGCTGCACAAATACAACAGAAACTGGTTTGCAACACAGATTTATTTTTGTAAAAAACGTCACTTCCTTAGAAGACTACGAGTATTTGTGTGATTTGTATTTATATTAAAAAAAAGAGCGGGATGAAATCAAAGAGAGGAAATGAAACAAAGAGACACCTGGAAGGAAAGAGTCTGGCCTGAAACAGCAGTGTCTGAGTCATATACAGATGAAAAAAAGCTGCTGTATTTTACTAAACTTACAGTTTATCACTTGTTTATTCACCAGCCTCCTCTGGTGAGTATAGTAGTTAACATAGACTTTAATAAACTTTGAAATCTGTTTATAGCTAAAGTAAAGTTTGTTTGAAAGTTTTTTTTAACATTTCAAATACTGCTGATGATTGCTGCATTAAGGTTTTGGATGTGCTCACGAGTTATCACTTAAAAGACTATTTATCCTACAGTGACATTTTTTATTGACTAACAGAAAAAAACACAGGTCTGTCAGTGTTACAATAAAGGTCTTATACGACTTTGTAAATGCCATCCACTAAGAAGAACACTGTGTTGCAGTTTTCTTAAAATTATTTGCAGCCTTTGACAAAGTTGATCACATTGTTTTTTTATGGAGGTTGATAAACACAGAGGTGTCCCACAAGGTTTCATACTGGGTCCTATTTAATTCATAATTTATATCAATGATTCATGTAAAAAAGGGTACTGACATAAAGTTCAATTTCTATGCAGATGATATCATTATATATACTTCTATACAGCCTCCTAAAGCTCCACAGAGCAAGCTTTGTAAAGTAAGACTTTTGCTCAATACCAACAAAACAAAATAGACGTGATTCTCAAGGTTCAAGAGGACCATTGATGATGGTTTTCAAATTTGTATGCAGGCTACCATACCTTACTAAAGATCGGTGACTCAGTGTAGCGCTACAGTTTTTGCATGCATCACTGCAACCTAATTGAGAAAGCTTGTATGTCTTTCTTATACAAGTGTATGATAGAACTTTGGCACGTCTGTCTGTATAAGGCTTAACTATATAAACTACAATTTTATATTTGCTCTCTACTGACTCGAACAGCTCTCATGGACACATTATGTTCTGATTTTTTGTTTTAACTTTGTCATTCCTCAAACCATGCTCTGTCCTTGGAAAAGTGTTTTTCATGTTTTTGCTCGCTCATCTTGGTCATTACAATAGAATCTCTTTAAACCAAAATACTGTATTAGCAAGAATATAAAAACAGAATTTAGGATTATCGGACGTTTATTCTCAAACTGTGCTACAGCCTTTCTCCTGAATATCATTTAGAATATTTTTAATATTTGAAGAATCTTTGAATGACTCTTACAGTAAATACAATGTATAAGCTACTCCAATGCCATACTTGGCTTTGACATCACAAACAAACACTGGCCTTTTGAACACTAGTACAAACCCACTACAAATCCCTTCACCCTTTTCTCGCGCCCCCCCTGCTGCCCACCACTTTGATTTGTGACAGGTGAGAACTCTTAATCCTTTAATAAGATTACCAAAGAAAGCCAAGCCTCCTCTGTGTGTTCAGTGACAGATCCTGGATCAGTTTACTCATCCAAGGCTGTTACAGCAAAGGGGAGGGAGGCTGAGTACGTCCTGTGTCAACAGGTAGATCAGATACAATGAGAAAAAGAGGAAAAGCAAAATACTGACTTTACATCTGAAATATGTTCATATTCTCCCATTTATTACATCAGGCAAATGTGGATCATTTTGAAAATCAAACAATGTATGAAAGTGATGTGAACCACTTTTATTTTTGACCACCCACACTGACTCTGCTGTTTTTTTGTGTGACAGTGAACCAGTACTTCCATGCAAGCCCACCAGTAAGAGCCACTTAAAGGATCCTTAGGTAGATCAGTGTCTGACACGTGACATGCAGTCACTGACACCAACACACACACACACACAATTTCTTCTTCTGAATCAAAAGTGAAGCTATTATTTATACATATTGGCACGAACCAAATACAAGAAAGGTAGAATTTGTTGCTCTAGATAAAGTTTAAAAACAAAACTATGTATAATTTTTTATTTCATTCTATATGTATAATACCACAAATCTCTAATTTAATTTTAACAAATATGGGTGAATCTGAAAACTTACTAGAAGTATTATTTTGTCTTTTAGGTTTCAGGTCTATTGCCAGGGGGGAAAGATATTTTATAACGTTTTTGCACTCACATGGATTATTCGGCCCCCTTGGGATTAGGACTGGTGCAGTGATTTACACCCCCCAAAAAAATAAGGGTGCCAGAGACTCGGGACCCCCACTGTCCCTGGAAGTGGTCAAGGCACGTAACGTAGTGCAAGGCCATGTTTTAGCATTAATAGGCCTATCCGAACTTTATCACTGAGAGGACAAACAAAACCTAATAGCCACACAGATGTGTGCAAGTGCATCAGACACCTACATTGTTGCTGTCATGTGCAAACTGACATTTGAAGTATTTTTTACACATTTTCATTGAACTTAATGATTTGGTTTTATTTGAGACTAAACTACTTTTTGTATCTGTTTTTACAATAATGGGTCAAATATACAATTTTAAATTATTTGACATTTTAATTCTCTTTTTGGAAGGCATCCCTCCCCTTGGGGGCTTGCAACTCCCACTTTGGGAACCACTGGTTTACACAACCTCCCCCCAAAAGAGTCTCTAAGCTGAGCCAAGGCTGAAGAGAAACTGGCCAGCACCGCACACACACGCACTCAGCCTTGTGACTGTGCTCTCTGCTTCGCTGCACTAAATCAAACTCCCCGAAGATGGCTGTGAGTAAATGGTGAGGTGTGTGTTTGTGTTTGTGTGTAGCAGTGTATATGTGTGACATGCACATATGGTCTGTATGCTGTGTGATAACGCTGTGAGGACTCAATCAAAACACAAGAACATAAGAATTAAACTACAACTAAAGTCATTTAATACAAATTGTATACAAAAACACAAATTATTTTCACAGTGACTCATTTCATAAAACTAAGGGATATTTTCTTAATTGTTAAGCTAAAGCTTTTATATCTCTCCTCTAAATTTTAGAGATACGTTTGATCTGCTTCATTGTACAGACCAAACTGAGTGGTTGTGTATGTTTTAACCCATTGACCCAAGCTCAAGGATTTTTACAATATCAGTTATACAATTTTTCAAACCATGCAGCCAGGAATTATTCATTAATATTTCCACTGATCCAAGTCTCGATTGGTTTCCTCCTCTTTGAATTCACTCAATTTGTGGCCCCTTTTTTAATCAATCTCCGCTTATTATATTTATGGTTCTGGACTCATTTGTTATTGCAAATATGGCATATTTAGTCTAGGTGGAGCCCAAATCAGAGCTTATAGAGACTAACAGATTGGATAGAAACATGACTCCGTATTAACGATAATGTTGCTCTGTTGATTGTGTCAATAGGCAACTGGTTGTTTTCAAGTACATTCGATCAGTTAAAGTTTATACAAATGGCTTCCAGTAAACAAAGTGGCAATACAATCTGTAACTGGAAGTTTATGACAGTACTATGAATTAGACAGCCTGGACTCGTCTTACTTTAATCATAAAGAATACTTTTTTTCCACTTACAGTTCAATCAGCTAATACGCTTGTCTTCACGTTGCCTCTGCAACCCAACCATCTCTGATAGATCATATAAATCTTCTTTTCTGCTGCACTGTCTTTGATTTCAGTGTTGGATTTAAATGATCGACATCAACCCAGTACCCTCAAATTTCATCACAGCAACATCTCCAAAGGGTCCTTCCACTGAGCTCGTCAGAAATCCTCTTCATAATCACATCCATTCAAAATCAAATGGCTACAGGCATGTTTTCCCCAAAGACAAAGGCGTTTCATTGCATAAGCAAGCTTTTCCTGTTGTGCACTCTGTATCAAATATATATACATTTTAAAATAAGTGTCCTCTTGTTGAAATTGGATGTGAAGCTGTTTTCACACATGCACTCCACTTGCGGACAGCCTGCCCTTGAAATCTTCCTGAGTTGCTTATTCACACACGTCAGTCTCAGTAGGCAAGACATGCCATACAAAAAGACGATGTGGAAATCCAACAAGGTGGACGAAGCATTAGAGTCCGATACTATAATGTCACCTTTTTGCCTTTATATCAAAGCTAGTTGGAATTGGACTTATTCACAATATCAATTAACAAGTGGGAAAGAACATTCTTGCAAGCAGAATAGAGTAGCTTCAGTGCAAAAAGATCACATTGGCCACATGATATGAACATCATCGACCCCTGCAGATTTGCTTGCAATGAACTGACCTTAATATTACATGCTGCGTTCATATATCAGCTCACCCTGACTTTTTACAAGAGGCATGGCAGGAAAAACTTTGGGTAGAGTTGGTTTTTAAAAAATCGCCTGTTTGCGTTCACACGTGCAGCTCACTTGACATTTGGGGAAACTTTCAGGAGTTTTGTGCAAGTGTGAAAACATCAAAACTAAAACTTGTAAACACACGTGTATGAACCTCATAGGGTCATCTGCTCATGTCACAGCTGTTTCGCCAGACCTGAGTCTTCCCTGGATTAAGGAAGAAAGGATGACACAGCACAGATGGAAGAGAGATGCGTTTTGACGGTTCGTACTCCATCATCCTCTCTAAGAGATTAAACAACTGGTGGTGCTCAGTCCCATGTGATAATAAGTACTTCTGAAAGCACAAAGAGAAACATGTTTGATTAAGGGTCTTAATGTTCTCGGGTCAAGTCTAAAATCCTTTCCCTTCCTTAGCTCACCCTTAGTGGTTTGCACTTTGCTTTCACGTAACGTCCGGCGTTGGAGCACTCATTCCAGTCAAGACGCCCCCGGTGGAAATACTTCTGCTTTCTGTAAAGTAAAATAATAATACAAAGTTCACTTGTGTTTTTGTGTGTTAAAATGTGCAGGAGTGTGTTACCTGCTCCTTTGTATCATTCTCTGAGGTATTGGTCCCAGTATACTCTCCATCATAGCAAGATGCTCCTTATTGTCATGAGTCTATAAAATAAACACAAATTAATAATGATGATCATGTTAGCGTCTGCTTCAGATAATTTTGCCATTTTTAACTCCCATGTGACCTGGTACAGTGTAAAGCCTTCGTAGTATTCAAACAGGATGCAGCCGATACTCCACACATCACAAGGATGACTCCAACCCAGCTCTGTGACACAGAAAGACAGCAAATAAAAAAACAAAAAAAAACCCTCTGAAAGGTCCCACTGAGTCCCTGGTCTTAAGCAACATCTCTCACCCAGTATGACCTCTGGAGCTCGGTAGTGTCGGGTTGAGATGACGGTAGAGTGGTGCTCATGGTCAAAGGTGGCGCTGCCAAAGTCAACAAGCCGCACCGAGGTGTCGTTAACTCTCCTCTCATTACACTTCTGAGAGCAGACAGGGGTTTAACAACTGAACAGGTTCTGAGTTTTAACTCGTCATTTAAAGGATTATTCTAGTAAGAAAAAGTCGGGTCTGGTTTAATAGCTTTGCCTATCAGTTCTATCCATTATGGTGACGTACTGTATACCCAGCAAAGTATAAGCTCATGGCTTGCAACACAACTATGATGAAGCCTCATGGCACTGAAAACATGGGGTGCCTATAGATTAAACAGCTTAGATTTGAGATGTCTCCCACATTATTTAGAGAAAGAACCTAAAATATGCACACCAGTAATAATGCCCAAAACCCCCAAAATCCCTTGACAAACACATCCTGTCGTTTTTACGTAGGGAAACCTACAATGTAAATACCAATAGAAAGATCCTATTGGACATGAATTGACCCCCCACATGGTGAGAATTGATGCATAAAGGCTAACATCTGTACCGTTGGTACATATGCTGACTGCATGAATGCAGCAGTCAAATTTCTGAAATTGACATGAGAATAAAACAAGCCCTTGTGTCTGAACATGTTTACTGAAGTTTAGAGCTGCCATGTGAGCAAGCATTTTTCACAATTAGTAAAACTGTCCTTCTAAGAACAGAGATCGGGTTATCATTTTTGATTTGCTCAACTGTGTTAATTTCAAACCGGTGTCATTGGTTCTCTACTTGTTCTTTGTTTTTCATTCGATTTGTTTTTCAGATTGTTCCAAATTTTTGCAATTATAATACTTACAAAAGTGTTATTTTCAGAGACCAACTATGAAAATAAAACTATGCTAAATTAATAATAATAATAATTTTATATAATAGAGAGAATTAGAAACAAATCATTGTTCCTTCTAAGGTACCACACATTGTCCCACAAAAATCCACCTCAAAACATACAGTCCTCCTGGATGTTCGTCATAAACTGAACACACACACACACGGTTTCTGCTGAGAATAATTTGCATCTAAATGGGCAGTCACAAAGCAATCTCCAGGGTTGTTCTGCCTGAGTTAATCCCTGCTTATTTAACATCCTGCTTTTCTTTCACCCTTTAAGGTCCCAGCCTTTCAGCCTGCAGTTTTGTCATACCTTCTCAGAGTTGTATATGATGGAGAAATCTGAGTTGACAAAGAGGATGTTCTCAGGTTTCAGGTCCGTGTGAGTCAGCTTGTTGTCATGGAGAACTGCAGTGGAGAAGGAGGAGAGAGGCTACATTGAGTTATATCAGGTCCGAGACGCCCTCCTCTGGTTGAGATGTCTGTTTGTGAAACAGTTATACAAAAGGTTAAATGGAATGATCCTAATGGAGCTGTTTTTTCTGCTGCAATATGACTTTTATTAACCAGCAAGGATTACCTAAGTATGTAATGTTACTAATTACTAATTAGTCAAAATTACTGTCCTGTTAAAATTAGAAACGTTAACTTCAGAAAAACTAATATTACCAGGTAGAGAAGAGTAACTATTTGGCATTGAAAAAAAACATACATTTTTGATATGATTATGTATGTGATGGAAGTTAAAAGACTATTCAATGGGCTACTTAGACACAGGAATGATTTGATCTTATGCTAACAAGTAGCAGTGAACACTCATGAGCAAATGAGCAAACACAGAGGTGACAGGGCTGAAGGCACCAGAGTCCATCTTTACAGCAGAAATAAAAACATATTTACAGCCATGGTTTTGGTCTCTACTGTTATGTTCACTAATCTTTAAATCTGTAGGCCTACTGGTGTAATTTTTAGACACCTTAAGCAATACAAACGTTAAAGGTTATGCATACTGTAGTTTAGGTTGTGGCCACTTTGAGTGAAGGGGTGGTGCAGCTAGCTGCTAAGCTAAGAGTAGCCTAACTGAACTTAGCCTCTCTGCTGTGTTTGTGATATTGTTTCCTTGTGAAGAACTTCAAATGAGTAATATGATTACTTTGCAGTACATTGTTGGCTACTTACAGACCTTCCAAGAAGTCTGGTTTCTGCACTTGTCATGTCTTGCTTGTTAGCTTGTGTTGGCTACTAGCCTTCTGCATAACTTTCAAAACTGAGTGTTTTCTAACTCTGTTTTGCCCTCCAGCCCCACCCTATGGTCCAAATATATATCAATTATGATTTAGAAATAACACACTTGCAGTGACCACAATGTAAAACTTGAGGTTTTTTAGAATCAGGTGTTCAACATTTCTGCCAAACAATTCACAATTACCAAAAAATAATCAAGAACATTAAGTCTAGATAATTGAAAATGATAATGATCATTAGTTTCACAGCCTTGGTTGTGTTTGATTTTTACTTTGGTTTGGGAACGTAAATCAGGCACACTTTTATCATCCTCAGGTAGCAGTCACCCTTTCATTTAGCCAGCTTGTTTGCTGCTGTATCATTGTCACAGCTGTTGATAAGAAGCTTAGTGTCAACGCTGAAGTTAATCCTGAGAAACAAGAGAAAAAGAAGAGTGGACTCACAGCTGACAGCGTGGCAGATCTGGCGGGCCATGTGTCGGATGTGGTTAATGGGATAAGGCAGGAAGTTGTTTGCTTTCTGGAAGTCAAAGGTGCTGAGAGACAGCAGCTCAAAAGAGATGCATACATGGCCGTAGTAGTTAAACCAGTCAAGCATCTGCACACAGTGACTGATGAGAGGATAAACACAGAAATGACAAGAATCTGACAGAGAAAGAGTAACATCATCCCAACACAGATGAAACAACTCACTGTTTATTTCCTGGATCTCTCTCAGTGATCTTCTCCAGCACGTTGATTTCAAGTTTGGCTGCTTCTCTGTATTTCTCTAAGTTCTTTATGATCTTCAGAGCAACATGGCTTCCTCCTCTGTGAATCAAAACATTGTATTAAAGAATAGAAGAAGCTATACGTTAGCCTATTTTACAAATGTGTCCATTTGTCATTATAACATGAATACAATGTACCTGCCGTGGTCCAAACATTGTACCACCTTCCCAAAAGTTCCCTCCCCAAGAGTGTCAACTATTTTATCTGAAATACAGATTACATTGAAATGAATGCAGGTTTTTTTTATATATATATACTGTATATATATGCTGCCAACATTTTCTGAACTGAACTGATACCTACATCTGTCCTCCAGGACGTCCCCACTTCTGTAGATCAGGTGGCCGCTCTCAGTGTCCCTCTCATTATCACCTTCTGCCTCATCGCGGCTTTGCTGTAAACAAAGTTCAGCACATGAATGATCTGTGGACACTGGTGGAAAATAACTCTCAACTACTTTAAGTACAATTTAGCTGTTTCCAGTACAATTGAACTGATTCCGTTTTTTATTTTATTTTAGAGGCACACATACTTTGGACTGCAATGCATTTATTTGAATACTTAAAATCATATAATGTATCGTCACAGCTTCAGATACAACACTAATGATCGAGTGCAAAAATGCACAAAGCTATCCAGCAGATTAGGCAACAACAGTTGTTCAAAGAAACATTACCTTTACAAGCTTCAACATGAGAAACACATCAATACACATCATTATTTTTATTGTCTACGTTTCTGTACACAAGGAAGTAATGTGCCTCTGACTTTTCATTTCTCTAAATATTCTTACAACGTTTAAAATAACAAATAGCATGACATTTATATATGAAGTAATCATACAGGTGTTTAATACGATTATTCTTAAAGTGAGATCAGACACAAGTGTTTTTTACTTTAAGTATACGATGAAATTGTTTCCTTTTTTCTAGATCCTTGCTTGTGTTGTTACTCTCTGATGTACGTCGCTTTGGATAAAAGCGTCTGCTAAGTGAATAGAAGAATTGTAGAAGTATCCTACATTTATTAATCCTAATACTTGTGTTGAATACAACTCCTAAACTTGATTGTGATTCCTGATTGTCGCTCAACAGTCTTCAAAAATAATCGTAAACTATTTAATGACCCCATATACTGGTTCTACTTTACCTGACATCTTGTTACAGATTCATTCTTTTTATTGCATCACAGACAGGACATAAATTAACCCACCAACAGGACAATCTTTACATTAGAGTAAACATTATTTCACCCTGCACCAATAAAGGGTGATGAAATGAATTCATTAAGGACTGTATGTTAGAAAGTTTGAAAGCTGTTTACAGTCCCTCGTGAGAACATTAACGATTATCTGGATTATCGTGATAATAAAAGTTAAACATGGTCAACTCATCCTCAGTGAAATAAAGTTGCCATGATAAAATTCTAAACCTAGAAAAAAAACCTTGTCAAAGATCAACCTGCTCCTGTCCCGTCCTTAACTGTCAAACTAAGGACTCGTACAGACTAAGTGACCTCTGACCCTTGCCCTCTGAAAGGGCAAAAAGGTGATCAGCTGGCTTAGCCTGATGTTTTTAAACCTACATGCGGGTAAATACAATAGTAAAATAAATATGTACTAAAATGAAGTTCATTTGACACATTGCTTTCAAGCTGCAGACTCATTATTTCATCTGTCGTAAAATAACTTCCAGCAGAGTGCAAAGCTCACACATCAAGACCGAGTGTGATGACCTGGGCTTGTTCTAAAAGAGGTTATAAGAAATGTCAAGCGACTTCTGGCCTCTTTGGAGGAGCTGAGGCTCTATTTCTATCCACATACTGAGACTGTTATTAATATCAGAAGCCCAGCATGTGCTGAGGAGACATTTACTGCAGGACATGACACAGACAAGCAAGTGACACATATAAACATACAGTCTGCAGCATTTGTCGTTACATGATTTCGGAGCGTATAAAGAATTAGAATAACAACTTTGTGCAGATTTTCTTCAGGGAAGAAACCGACCTTGATGCAGATGTGTAAGGACTTTTTTGTTGAAAGAAAATCGATGTAAGAACACAGTAAATGCAAACACATGAGGTGTAGATACTCACAGGGTGGCAGAGGCAAACACAGTCCAGAAAGGCTTTATAGAGAGAGTACAGCTCCGTCTTTCCCATAACCCAGAGAGCGACTCAGAGATGAGGAGCGTTTTGGCAGAAGAGAGGAGGATGTGAGACGGTTGTAAAAATGTGAAGCAGCAGGAGAAAAAACTAGACACTGGTGAGTTTTACAGAGAAAAACACAGGGGATGGTACAAAACAGCACTGAAGCAAAGGCAAAGACAAACCAGAGGACATGTTAGGAAGTAACATGTGTTGTCCATGAAAATCAGAAGGTAGGACACAACTACACAGTCAGGCAAAAAAAAAGAGCAATAAGCAAAAAAATTTCTAAGGTGGAAAACAAGAAAAACTCAAAGACAGGAAAAAAGGAACAAGAAAGCTGAAGACAAAAACAACAAGAAAGATAAGAGATGAAATGAAATGACGGAGGAGGAGAAGGAGGGAGGTCGGACAGACAGACAGAGTGTGAAAGAGAGAGCTGAGACAGACGCTAATAATAAACTTTGGTCACAACCCCCTGAGAAAGTCTTCATGAGGAGAATCAAGATGTGGTCCGAGGGAGCGCCTGAGGGGAGAAAGAGGAGGAGGGATCCAGTTTCACTCGACTTACAAACCGTCCTCCTTGCACCTCCTTAACCCCTGTAATATGTTTTCACACACCTGTCCTGCTCTGCGTGCTACAGATACTTTTCAATATACAGGGCATGCTCTCTTTACAGAAATAACCGTCAGAATTCTTATAAAACTTTTTATTTCGTAGTTCATGTTTAAAGGGACGGACACAACGCTGGAACAGAGAGAGGAATTGTCCAGTGTGTAACATGAGTCCTTAAATATAAAAAACAACTTCATTTTTAATTCTAAATGTGAAATCTCATAACGTTGGTACAACATTTTGGTCAAAGTTTTAAAAAGAAGAATTACATTTAACAGCTTTAGGCATTAAAATGTATAAAACATCAGATGAAATGATTAAAAAGATGTAATTCTTTCAAACATGACAACGAGACACACCAAGAACAAATGCTGTGATGTGATCAATTACAAAACATTGGACTTTAACAATTCAGAGTGAACACTGATAGTTGTTTTTAAGGCTCCAGGGGACTGGAGTGATTCTGCTAGCATCCCAAAGTCTGGATCGCCTCTTCATAGTTCGATCCAGGTAAAATCCATATGTCACCATAAGGGTTGCTCTGCTCGGCATAAACCTTCCTGGTAGATAAAGTCTCTACAGAGAAGAGACACATGTTGAGATGAGACATGAAGAAAAACAGACGATCACATAAACAGCAAAACAGGATAATAGTAATTCAATGTTTCATTTAAAAAGCAACAGAACTTCAAAATTAAACATTAAACTCTCACCAACCTCCACAGACACAAACATAGTACTTAAAACATAAATATATCTCTACATCAGTTAAAATGTTTGAGTTATTCTTTTTCTAAATACAATTATTTGTCCTTGAATTATTGAACATAAATCTTCTAACTGGTACCTCATTACTCAACCACCTGATTTCTGCAGCTCAGCACTAATGACAGATTCGATTTTCAAAGATCTGACTCTACTCAAGAAAATAGTCGAGTAAAGACTACACAATGATTAAAGAGCTATCCACTAGTGTTGATGCTGTAACATTAACACAGCTTCAACATGACTGACGGGGAGGATTCAATGATAACTGAAACTGATGCCTCACCCAGCAGCCTCTGAAAAATGTTGCTGACAGTTCGGCGGTCGGCTTCTTGTGGGAGAAGAGAGTGAAAAAGCACAGGTGCCGCTTCTTGCTCTGTCAACTCGGGCAGCAGCCTGCACACAAACACACAAACACACACACGAGCATGTAAGTCTTATCTCCACTCCTAACCAACTGAAAAGACTTAAAGTGACAAACTTCTCTGTTTGGGGTTTTGTATTGGTTAGTTAAAGTGTTGCGTTGGTTACCAAGGAGACTCTGCTGCAGCTCTTTGCAGCATTTCATCAGGCACCTCTGGGATGTCCTGCAATGTAGATACCGACCTAGAGACAGGGGTCCTGACAACACACAGAAGTGACTATGAGCATGATGGTGAACACACTTCACACAACTTTCTTTGTGTGTTACATACTCTTCTCTCTCTGATGCGTACATGGGGGAGATCTCTCGAGACATTTCCCTTTGATCAGAGCCCTCCAGTGGCAGCGACCCATGGGCTGAAAACACACACACACACACATTTGAGGCCTTTGGCTTATATTCATTCTCTGAGGGCTTGCCCTAACCCTTAACCATAAGTGATACATGCCTAACCCCGACCTTTGACCCGGCTTAATGCAACTGCAGTGGAAACACATTGACACCGACTAACCTCCACCAGCTGGTTTAAAGTGAATACAGTTTCATGTTTACTTTTACAAAGTTTACCTGAAATGTCAAACATCTCTGACTCTGCCACATCTCTGGGGACCTGCATTCACGCACAAACACACACAGTCAATTTCTTCTTAAAGTAAACACACACACAAATAAACACACACACACTTCCACACCTCCTTGGGGCTGAGCTCAAGTATCTCCTCTATTTGGGCCGCCTCCACCATCTCTTGCTGTCGTTCTTTCTCAGAGTCGGTGGACTCGGGGTCTCTCTCTCCGACCTGCAGGTCGGAGCCTGAGACAGGTCTGATAGTTGCTGCTCGTCTCCATAGAAACTCCACCTCTTTAGGCAAGACTGCAAGGAAAAATCAACTTTGTGGTTTATTTTGAACAAGGTTACTTGAGTAATGTCATATAGAGGTAGCAGCACTGTTGGGGAAGATAAATATGTTCACCTTAAAACACAAATAACCCCACTGAGAGAATGAGCAGCTTGTTTTCACATTTTACAGGAAACATGCCGGACTGTTTGACAACACAATATTTTTTAAGTGCAACACAGGAAGAGGGGTACTCCTCATCGTTTATAAAAAACAGTACTGTAATTTTCAAGAAACACTATTATACAATGAAATTTGTATTTGTTAAGATTATTTTGGGGATTACTGATGTTTATTGTAACCATGGTGATGCTGTTTGTCATTGTCTAACCATAGAATAAAGAGAGTGAGGTGATGTAATATGGCTGCCTGAGTCGTGCGGTCCAAGCCAAACATTTACCCGCAGCTTGAAACCTGTTGTAATGCACTAATTATTAAGTGTTTATTAGCAGCTAGCATTGAACTTGCACACGGCATACTCCTGGCATAGAGTAATAGTCGGGATCTCAGCCATTTGTTCACAGTAATTAAGTGAATTAATCACCATAAATCTGACAACATTTCAGTGTTTATATTTAGACACTCTGGTGGCTTGGCTGCACAGATGGCAATGTCAGTCTGTTGGTTGAATTTCTGCGGCGGTCCTGACTGAAATGCTTCAACAACTACTAAACGAGTTACATCAAAAAATGTACCGAGTATAGTTATCCACCTCAGGAGGAACCGGGGATAGCCAATGCCTTTGAGTGACCTCATCAGGCCTTAAACATTTTTGGTTCAGGTCCAAATATGTGAAAGACTAAAGGCATATCAGAAGGGTCGCTGCACTACGTGATAAATGCTTGTAGCAAAATGTGTAAACTCTAACAAGCCTTACTCACAGGGTAAACATCATGTGTGCTAAACAGAAGGGAGACTTGTCACAGTGAGCATGACTGACTCATAGCAATGTCAGTATGAAAGATGTAGCTGACATGCTGAGGTCAAATATCTCACAGTGTGATGCTAAATGGTGTCATAAAGTATTTTGACTGGTCACTAGCTTGACCCTTTCTGTACTGAGGTAACTCATGCAGAGCTTTACCTTTCGTCATGTCTTACTGGTTTGTTTTTAGATCATGTTTCATTGATTTTCATGACATTGTTCATTGTTCATTGGATCCTAAGGACTCTTAATGTTATTGTTTTGTTTTAATATGTGCTTTTGAAAATATACTGTTGCATTAGACCCAATGGGACCCTGATCCAAAGCACTTCATTTTGCCTTCATTCACTTTAATTACAGCTTATTTTAGCCATTGGCCCTATTTCAAGGTTACACACACTTTAAGGGAGGTTAGTGGTTTTTTACAAACTTTTGTTTCATACCAAAGCTCTACCATGTCTAAGCAATAATACTCTTTTTTTCCAAATAATATTTATTACAAAACTAATGATAAACTAATACGAGAGGCAATAACCCTTTGCTAAGTTTTTTGTTCCTTCAGTGCTCAACTCTCAGCCAGAGGTAAAACACCTATGTGTGTGTGTGTGTGTGTGTGTGTGTGTGTGTGTGTGTGTGTGTGTGTGTGTGTGTGTGTGTGTGTGTGTGTGTGTGTGTGAGCAGATCTTTTTTTTTCAGGTGTGTTACTGACGGGTGCAGGGCTTGTTGAAAAGCTCAGCAGCAGTGAGAATCCTGTGAGGAGAGGGAGGTGGGAGATGTAGTTGTCTGGTATGAGCTTGAGGGTTGTCGATATCCTGCTGCAGCACCTCCTGTGGGATCTGCGTCTCCGGGTCAAAGAAGATCAGCTGCCTCTTCCTCCTCTTCCTCACCTCGGCGGGAGGAACATCCTGTGTGTGTGAGGGGAAATATACCAGAACTTTTCTCCAACTGTACTCTCAGTACCAATTCATAACAAGGAACCCTGTCTGATGGGTTTATAAGAGGAGGTTATAACATGTATCGATAGCTTATTAATCATCTGCTTAAATGTGCTCTATTCCCTGAACAGAAAAAAAGAAAAACATGGAAATGTTACTCTGGAACTATTTAAAAAAGTTTCACAACTTGGCAATCCATTTTCTCAACTCATTCTTATGAATCACAAAACATATCATTTAAGTATTCATTCTCATTACGACCCATAAACCGTGAAAAGAGGTACCATATTTCTGTCTCTTCAACAAAAACATCACAAGCCCACACCTCTAACTCCAGAGTTGGTCTCTCACGTCCCCTTGCTGCAGGCTGAGGTGAAGGGAGAGGGGGCACAGACACAGGGGTGAGCTGGTCTGTGGGGGGTCTAGACATCTCTGCAGACTCTTCCTCAGGCAGCAACATGGCTTCTTCACCAGAGAGAGTAGTAGTGGGCTGTAATCTGATAATGATAGAGACATAGTCAGTGTGTGCTCGTGTTCATGTCTTTCTGCTTTTATTTCCACGTGAATCTGAATCATTTACTCAAGAGTGGATGCTGTGGGCCCCTCTCTCTCCAGGTCTGCCTCTCTTTCTATCTCCCTCTCTTGGTCTCCTGGTGTTACTTCCTCTCTTGGTAACTCTAAATCTCCTGTTAAAATACAGATGAGATAATCTCCTTCCTTCCCATCCCAAAACCCCATACTGACACCTTTGTTTCAGAGGAAAAATAGCTCCTATTTTTGACTCAAACCTTCTGGAAAGTGGTCTGTTTGGGCCATGAGGAAGTCAATAGTATATGGATGCTGATCGAGGAGCTCCACGCCCTCAAACTGCAGACAAAAGAAGAAAGAGAGGAGGAAATGATGGATGAAATTGAGGAACTATGATACGATCTAAAAATGTGTCTTCTGACGGCTGTACCTCTGCGATGGGAATAGCGACCGGCTCAATCTCTCTCAGAGTGATGGTTTCTGGAGATGCAGTTATGCCTGTTGTTTTGACATTAAAACAAAAAAACATTACTTTAGAGAACTCACAAACCAGCAGGAGTATACAAATAATCAAGCTGCAATTAGAGTGCTCTCTTCTGGAGAGTGCATTCAGCTTCGCAGCACTTCCTGACACTGCAGCATCAGCCTCTGCTAATTAATAGGATGTTGTTGAAAGCATTCGGCTCTGACCTGACCTTCAGTATCTCTCTGTAGCTCCGTATTACTGCCTGGATCTGCTCTATGAGAACTATGTCTATCCCTGTGACCTGTAGGTATTTCTGTGCATATCACCTGACACAATCTAACATACTGCACATAACCAGACACATATTTATGTCGTTCTATAAAGATTACTTTTTATTAAAGGTGAACAGCAAATAATTAGGACAAAGCTTGTGTAGTGTCTCATACTAGATGTGCATTATTGAACAAGTATTTACCATATTTTTACACTTTTGTTTAGATGGATGGATGGAAAAATGGATGGATTGAAAAATGGATGGATGGATGGATGGATGGATGGATGGAAAAATGGATGGATGGATAAATGTCTGGATGGATGGAAGGATGGATGGATGGATGGATGGATGGATGGATGGTTGGATGGAAGAATGGATAAATGTCTGGATGGATGGAAGGATGGATGGAAGGATGGATGGATGGATGGATGGATGGATGGATGGAAAAATGGATGGATGGATGAATAGAAGGATGGATGGATGGATGGATGGATGGATGGATGGATGGAAAAATGAATGGATGGATGGATGGATGGAAAAATGGATGGATGGATGGATGGATAAATGTCTGGATGGATGGATGGATGGATGGATGGATGGATGGATGGATGGATGGATGGATGGAAGAATGGATAAATGTCTGGATGGATGGAAGGATGGATGGATGGATGGATGGATGGATGGATGGAAAATGGATGGATGGATGGATGGAAGGATGGATGGATGGATGGAAAAATGAATGGATGGATGGATGGATGGAAAAATGGATGGATGGATGGAAAATCGATGGATGGATGGAAAATCGATGGATGGATGGATGGATGGAAGAATGGCAGAATTTTTTGTAATAAACTGCTTTTGACATTTTAGAATCAGATTTATAACATGTTGGGGATGTTTTAGAAGAATAGTCAAGAGCCCAAATTTTGCAGATTGATTGTCTTGTTGTACTTCACAAAGGTCGTACTGAACATTTAAATACAATTTCTTAATGCATTATAAGGGACTGGGATCACAGACTGCATAAAACATTGGTGTAGTCTCAGTTATGTCACCCTTGGTTACTGAAGCCCATCGATGGTAGTTGACATATGTGGAATTCAATCACAACCTAACTTTCAGTCAACCTAACGACAGAGAAAGAGATGGAACTGCGGCCTTTTTTTCTGCAGTTGAAATAGGCTTTTTTGAATGGGTGTGACTTCCGGGGCTTTTGCAGCCAAGTGGACACTTGAGAAACTGCAGATTTTTTGACTTTCCACATGAGCTTAATTTTTTCACACAGGAGGTTGCAGCTTAACTGGAACACATTAAATCTAAATCTATCGAACAAAACTCCTTCCTTTTTTATCTTTAAACACAGTGAAGTTCAGCAGTGAATTTAACACAACTGAGGCAGCAAGTTTGATCCATGGATGGGACTAACCACTTTGTGTTTTGTTTGTATGCTTTGTATGTACAAAATGTGATTTCCTGAACGAGATCCTGATGGCCCATCCCATCCCACTGCCGGACTTACATCCCAAAAATACTGATGTGTTCAGCACTCAAGCTCTCTCTAATCAGGGAGATGCAAATCAGGGGATAAGGTATCACTGCCTGCTTGTCAGCCAAGGCAGCTGTGGTTTACAGTAAATCAGTATTTCAGGAAATGTGATTGAGTTTTTTTGTACTTTGTATAAGTGTGTATGACTATATGTGTGTTAGACCCCAGGAAGAATAGCCAATGCATATGCTGGTGCTAATGGGGATCCTATCGAAGACAGAAAAGAAAGATAGATGTAGCCTAAATATATCTATATCGATATATATAGATAAAGATATAATTATGATCAGTGAAGCACATGCCATACATGTACTGGCATAAGTTATAGAATTATAGTCTACAGAGAGACAGTAGAAGCAGGAGTCCGGTTTTGGTGGCATTTTAGGAAAATAGGGAGGTTAATTGGGATTTCCATATAAATGATATACATTTTTACAAAGGTGTACGAGTCCTTTTGGATTATAAGTATTTATTTATGTGATTCAAGCAACAACTGTAAGACACTCTCCTTTGTAACTTGCCTTTAAGTGTCATTAAAGAGAAACCATGAAACGACCTTTGAGAGGAGAACATCCTGAAAGAATAGCTTGTCATGGTATGTTAAATGTATTTTTGTCTTTTGTTATTAAACCATCATATTTTAATGGCATCATAGTATTGTAGTATCAGTTCAAGATGTATTTGATCCTTTATTAAATGATTTATCTCAGGCAATTTACAGTCATTTCATTTTGTGTTTGTACTTTTAAGCATCTGTGAGAGGCATTGATTGCAAAAGTTAATTTATCTGGCACTTAATCAATCATAATTTTTTGCTTCTGCCTTACAGTCTGTTTCCTTCTTCAATAATCCAACACCCTGAAGAGAGGAGCATTATATGTTTGTAAAGAACATTCAGCCATACCGTTGTCTAGAGCATCAACAACAGAAGGACTGGTCTGTTCAGGATGCTCCGGAGAAGTTTCTCTCAGAAACTCCTTGCCCATCTTAGAGACACAGAATTATTGAGATTATTTAAAGATTTCCCCAATGACTGCTATGCATTACATTTCAACCAAAATGTGTGTATTTTGGTACCTGTATCAGAGTAGTAGGACTGGGCATTGCATCTTGCATTGACATCACTCCAAACAAAGGGTCTAGAGCTCCTTCTGCCTCTTCCAGGAGAGACAGGGCGTCTGGAAAGTCCAGAGCTAGTCTGAGAGAAAACAGGAGGCCAAGCATCATGAAACAGGAGTTAAAATGTGTTTGTAAATGGAGGACAATTTTGGTCACGTTGAGCACCTGGTCTCACCTGCTGTGTTCATCCATATCAATTTTCTGGGACGTCCTCTGTTTCGCCAGCTGGCCCACGACTGACTGAAGTTCCTCTGGAAGAACATGGGGCCAACATCAATAACCAGAGCACATTCCTCCATCATTTATTATGGTTATTATAATTTTTATGGTTATTATAATTTTTACCAAGGAAAATGACACACTGTCGGTGGAATACGAGGACGACGCCATACTGCAGCTGGGAGGAGAGGTAGAGGGAGAAGCGAGGTCGAGGCAGATCAGGCAGAGGTGGTGGTACCCGCTCCAGCAAGTAGTTCACGATGTCATCGCTGTATGGGATATTTGTTTAATCATAACTGAACAAATCCTTACTCAGCCCATTATAAAAACATGACAGTGACAAAGTACACTTATTACCAGGTACTTTTGACGTTGACTTTCAGGAAGTCACGACGAGGAACTCTGATGCCTTTGGTAGCAACCAGCCTGAAAAGTCGAGGAGTAAGGATGTAATGTCACTTTATTCTCATCAGGGCAAAAAGAGATATTGGGTCAATATGGAGGCATTGTTTTACATTGATGTATTTGCTAACGTGTTGTGTCATTATGGTAGCTTTTTTCAAATTCCCTGATTTATATGAATACATTTAGGATCTCAGTCCCCATCGAAGGTCTTTATTATTACCATTAGTGTTTTATGGCTAAACTGAAGAAAGAATTCTGATTTTGATTCTGATTCTGAGAAGAAGGGAAAAAAAGCTTAATGGCTAAAATGTCGGGCTTTTTTTAAACACATTTCTTGGGTAAACTTGAATCAACTGATGGGTTTACATCTTAAATGTGCAAACTGTTCTATTTGTTTCAGTCCTATATAATTACATTGTTATAAACGACCAACATACACAGCCAAATATGTACTCAGATGCTGGTCAAATCAATAAGGGCAGATTATTGTTTTTTTTTCTTTTATTTAAACTTTTGTCAATCTGCTATTACAACATTCTCTTGACTAAGGCCAAAGCCATATGGAGTTTTGTTAAAGTAAGAAAGATACTTCTTAGTAAGAAATATTCCTTAAAGTGTCCTTTAACAGTCAAATTATCTTAAAAGAAAAATACGACCCCCCCCCTCTCATTAAGACTTAGTTGACCTTTGTACTCGTCTTCAAAGCATGTTGTCTTTTGAAAAACAGGCTTCAAAGGCTCAAACTCGGTGTTTTTGTTAACGTTTCAATGTTGTAAGATATTTATTTGATTTTATTCAGCTGCACGAGCTGCACGAGCTGCACCTGCACTCAGCTTCTTTTTTTTCATTAGGACTGTGTGGGTTACTCACCAAAAGTGTATGTCAGCTTCAAAATCAAATATTAGGCTCCAACACATTTATAAGATTAGTTATTGATTAAATCATTAAAGCACATAACTGCTCTGCTGGAGATCTGAAATTGTGTTTTAAATGAATAAAATGGTTACAACATAGAAACATAAAATCCTCAGCTGTATTCATTTTCTTAAAAACACAAAACCTCCGTTACAGATCAGTGGAAATATCATGTACTTCAGTCAGCAAACATATTAAGTATCAAGTTTCAGACAAACTTATACCTGACTTTTAATGGCGATGGAAAAACACCCGAATGTTCAATTACAAACACAGACCACTTTGATACCACGTCATCCTGACAATGAGCTCAATCACAGCTCTCTGTACAGTCACTTGATCTACATCATCAGGCTACTCAGCGTACATTTAGCAGGTCAATCTGATGACTAACACTTAAGTCAAAGGTGAATTTCATTTGTAATTTCAAGCGTCGTAGCCTTAAACTAGGCTACAATTGTCTCATGTAACATAAACGATAAGGCTTCATCTCCAACATTTTCCTCCATTTTAAAATCGATTAAAAATAGTGAAGGAAGTTTTAACTCACCAGATTGTAGAAAAACATCCCGTGTGTCGCTTTAACACGGTGGGGTAGTAAAACATTATCACGAAAATGTGACAAAAGTCTCGAAATTAGCCCTTAAGGATAGAAAAGTTACAGCAGCATCAAAGCGGATTTTTTTTTGTCTTTGTGAGATCTCTGGATGCTTTTCAGTTTATTTATCTTTCTTTGGGACAAGCTGATTGGCTAATCCCCCTGAGAGCAACTTCAAATACAGAGCTGTCTTTGATCAAATCCTAAAGCCTACATAAAGAAATGAAACATTGATTTACAGGGTCTTATTAATAAGAGTAACAATTACCAGGTTTAAGTCACACAAAAACATCTGGTTTGGAAGAGTGAATGCACGTGAAGCACTAAATAATTAAAAACATCCATTTATAATATACTGCTATAATTCTTCAATTCATGGAGCATTTTCTAATTATGGTATGTGTTATGTATTGTCTGTGTTGTATTAACTGACTCTCATGAGAACCAAAGTTACCTACGGGTACAAATAAAGTAACCTGAACCTACTTTTAGGTATTTCAAAGCGAGGTATTTCCAGGAGAGTAAATATACTGCTATATTAGTGAGAGTAACCTCTGTCCTAACATGTGCTATTTGACTTTTCAGTGTTCTTTTATATAACAACCTTTATAATCAACCCATTATAAATACAACAGCTCAAAACATGATCATATAACAGATTTTTTATATCCTGTGTTTGTGCAACAAAAGTGCAGATGCAGGAGCTTTGGTTCCATACAGAAAAAAAACCTTTAATTCAGATACTGGTCATGGATAAAATGAGACAATCAGGAAAAATATGTTCATATAAAATAAAGGCAACAAAACAGCTGAAATATAATAAAATTGAACAACGGTTGTTCAACTTGTAAAAACAAACAAAGTTACAGTGTTGAAGGGCTCCTCTAAGTGTTCCTACAGATGCAGAAGAGGGAGTGAAGTCCATAACGGATGAAGATCACAGCAGTCTTCCTCTGCACTCGGTTGATCCACAGCAGCAGAGCAGCACCTTCCCCTCCACACTGCCCACCTCGTAGTTGTAGTCCCAGGTCAGCTCTGTGCCGGCTCGGATCCGCCTTAACAAGGACACATTTTTTTCAAAGTTATTTCATTGGCCTTTTTGCCTTTATTAGACGAGAGAGCTGAAGAGAGACAGGAAATGTTGGGAGGAGAGAGTAGGGGATGACATGCAGAAAAGGGCCGAGGCCGGATTCAAACCCACGACAGCTGTGACGAGGACAGTAGCATCAGTGCATGGAGTGGGCAAACATAGCAGCTAGACTATCTGGCTTAAAAAAAAAAAATTGCATTTGGAGTCTTATTTTTTCTGGCCACCTGATAATTGCATTTCCATTTGACTGATGTATTTTCATCAGTCTCAACCAACACCTAAGAAAAATATCAGGCCTTTTAGCTTTTAAATCTTCCACTTCACTAGTAACTCCCTGTGTTTTATTTTAGCTCAAAAGTGAGTAGTTTTTTTGGAATGTTTTGGTAGCTGCTGCAGCTGAAAACAATACTATATGAGAGCAATACAAAGTGAAGGAAACACCAAAGTTTGAATTGAATAGTGAGTTTAACCTCTCTCTCAAGCTCTGTAGAACTCAGAGGTTAGCTGTAGATTCTAATTTTCAGAAAGTCATTGAACGTGTTGTCATAAAAATATCAATTACATAATTTAAGTTTCTAAAAACTGTCATTTCAAACAGATTTCTGCTTGAAAAACGTACTCCCACAGTTAGTTTGTGGTCTAATCAGCCTATAAAGTCTTGCATAATTCTTCTGATGCACCAAAAGTTTGATGAAACGTAAAGGAAACTGAAGTCAATTTTACACAAACTTGTTTCAAAACTCACTTGCTGGCAAAGAACGCCACCCAGGGAAAGCGCAGGTCATGTGTGTCCACAAACACATTCTGGACAAAAAGGTTAGGACTACAACTGTGCTGTAACGCAGAGAGCAGACAGAGAAGACAACATTAAATATCACCACAAAGGAGCAGAATATAGGTGGTTACACTCTTTGATGCTGTAAATGACACACTTACATTGAGGTAACGGCCAAGATTTCCTTCCAGCTTGGCATCAATGATGTAGCAGGACTCTTCACCGTCAAAGAACAGACGGGTGTTCCTGGGAGCATTTTCAGTTCCTCCTCCCGTCTGTCCCTGCTGTCCTTTTTTTCCTCCCTGACCCCCCTGCCCTCCGCCACCTCCGGTCGGACCCGTTTTCACCATCATCCCGTGGCTGCCCTTCAGGGCGATGCCTCGAGTAGATTTCACCGCTACCTGCTTCTTAGTCACACCTTAGAAAGAGCAGCAGGGAGAAAAGAAACTGTCAAAATCACGTGATCATAATCAATGTGGTGTAGATTTGATTGATTTGACTTTTTTCTTTTCCTCACCAGGGGTGACTTTCTCTCTATCTTTGTTGTCTTCAGATCCAGAGCTGATGGTCTGAACATCATCACTGTCAGAGAGTGTCATCACATCCTGCTTCTTTCCTGATTCTGACTTCACTTGGCTGCAAGAAACACAAAATCCATCTTAACAACTCTGAATCTTTGTCTTTAAAGAGTTAAAATGTTGTTTATAAAAATGTTGAAACATTGAAAGACTCCATAAATGTAGCACACCTTTTGCTGTCTCCAGATTCCTGAGAAGAAAAAAAAAAAGCAGCGTTATCGATCACAATGCAAGAAAATTACTCTGCAAAATCAAGAGATGCAAGTGCACCTTTTACTTTACATTCTGTTAAAAAAAGATCACACGTCTTGATTGAGTCCCTAATGAGAGGGAGAAATGATGAATCATTTTTAAAGTTCCAGGAAACATTATTTTGTGTGTCCTCTGTACTCACCTTCTTTAGCCCCTGACTGGTAAGCCATGAAGCCACTTTACTTTTCCCCATCTCCTCTGGCATGGGTGGAGGTTTATCATCATCAGGCCCTTTGACTGAAGCACTCAATCCATCTTTACTGTCTTGACTCCCTGAGGCAGGAAGGAGAGAGGTGTGTAAAGAGAGGTAAGATAAATCTAACAAACCTCCTTCTGGACTCACAAAATCAATGCAGGAGAAACAGCGAAGATATTCCCAGTCATACGAGATATCTCTTTAGAAATAAACTCTAATTCACCTTCCACGTCTGAGACTTCACCTGCAGCTAACCTGAAGCCCGAAGTACACTGTACGATTGTTTAAAAATTGTGGTGGAATAACAGCTCACACTGTGCGACTGCATCGTTTACAATGCACGACCAAAGCTCATGATTTATGTGCTCACACTGTACGACCTGATTGTCGGGCATGACCTGAGAGCAGACACTGTGCAGAGTTAAATTGGGACAGAGCATTCACAATTATCAATAGAAAACTCCCTCAAACGGAAGTTAAAGTCAGACCTGTTTGTATTGCAGTTGTCTCAAAAGGCTTCACACACCAGCAAAAATGCTCTCACACACATACACACACAAACTAAGCATCACCAATAAACACTAACTAGCAGCTAAATCATAAATATTCTCTGTCAGCTAGAGGACGGGGAATATAGATTAAACAGACATGCCTGATGTTGCCATGGTGATTTCAGATGCTGCATTTCAGTCTGTGCAGGTAAAATCAGGGGGAAAAGTTTCGGATTTTGGGAATCGGCTTGTTGCTCTGCTTACACTGTGCCAGTGTGTGCAGCTGTACGACCAAATTATCAAACATGCCAGAAACTCATCTGACCGCTGATCGGGCTGTGATCGACCTCAGTGTACACTGCACGACTGACACCGGAAGATAAGGCTGAAATTTGGCTCGACTTAAAAAGGGTCACAACTCAAAAATTGGGTCTAAATCGTCCTGAAATCGCACAGTGTTCACCTGGCTTCAATGCTGTGTGTCTGGCACTGTTTTTTTTTTTATCAGGGTGTTGTTTTAGTTATTCTAAAATCTATGAAACATTTTTAATTTCTGATGATCCTTTTAATCTGAAATGTCAAATTAACAGGCCAATAAATGCCAATTAATTTCTGAAACATACAGGTGTTTGTATGTTTAGATAATAAACACAAAGATATAAACTTCAGAGCAATCTCAAAGATGTACTGTAAATTAGCATAAACAAAAGGGAAAGGGTCAAATAGTGAGCCAAGCTTTATCCAAAGGTCCAAGCTCACTATTTAGCACATCATATCACATTCACTTAATGTGTATAAAAAGGGTCTGTTCAGAATCAAACCTATTAAACTGATTAAAAGTGTGTCATCATCTTCCTCCAGCTCACCTTCCTTGTTGCCTTTGACCTGTCCCCGTGTGGTGTAACTTCTCCACACAGAGCTGGAGCTGAAGTAGCTTTCCTTTACAAACGTGTCATCTGAACTGTCACTTTCATCCTCGCTCTTTGAATCCTTGTCGTCGTCATCGTTACTGTCCCCCGATGAGCTTGGGCTTCGAGCTATGGCAGAAAAAAAAGAAGAAAAAAGACTTAAGAAAAAGTGGACGCTGATGAGCTATGCTCAGTGGAACAAACACTACCAAGACTTGAACCAGTTGTGTAAAAGACCAACACGATCCTTCACGGTCGGGCTGGGACTCACTTTTTTTGGACGGTCGGCCCACAGGATTATTAGATACTAAAGCAGATGGTTGTATTTTTATTCTGGATACATCCACACCGCTCCCCTCGCTGTCCGAGCAGTGAGCCTCGCTCTCGTAGCCCTCCTTGAAATTCTCCACACTCTCAATGTGGTCTAGATTAGCAAAATACTCGTCACCCATCTCTAGGCCTTCTTTGTCAGCAAAGTCGTCCGTTAAAATTTTACCTGGAGAAATGGAAGATAAAGCGTGAGAGGGTAAAATGATGTCTGCATGACTGTTGATTCTCCATTCCCTCTGTCCTTAAAGGAATCTCTGTTATAAGTCTGCCTCCTTTACGCACCAGCATAGATGCAGACAAAAGAGCCCTTGGCCACGTCGTCCAGACATCGGATGCCCCAGCCCTTGTTCTGGGTCTTAAAGAGCTGGAGACGCACCTGCAGGCCGTGCTGCACCAGCCGATTGGTACACATCTCAGCACAGCATTTACACCTCTTATTGCACTCATAGATCCTGAGAGAGGGAACATAATCAGAGAGAAGGATGGATTATGTGCTGTGAGATGAGACAATAATTATAATGACTTCTGAGGTTGGAGGTGCTTTGGTGCGTGTTTCATGTCTGACCCTGTGGGGAGACACTCCTCTAATCGTTTGTGTAAAAATCCAGCGCTTGTGTTGATCTGGGCCCCTGGTGTACAGCCTGTGGCCTGCAGGGTCAGCTGGTGGCACGAGCATTTGGATCTTTAATAAAGACATAAAGACTTGATCAGATCATCAACAGTGGAAGAATTATAAAGAATGGTGGTTCAGAGTTGAGCAGCATCACTGACTTGTCTCGACAGCCGTCAGTACAATCACAGCCGACCAGGAAGTCCGCACCGGTGTTGATATAAACTCCGTCTTCAGGAATACGCTCTTTACCTTAAGGAGAGAGAAAAGAAAAATCTATGAGTCTCTCTACAATGACTTATTCCACTGGGATTTCTGAACACAGTCAGGACAGCAAAAGGCAGCTGCATGGAGAGGTGATCTTTTCTTTTTTTGGTTAATTTTTCACAACACCTGCAGGTGGAACAGGAGACTAAATACTTGCAAAAATAGCTCTTAGGAAGCTACAAGAAAGATTAAAAAACACGTAAAATACTGCCAAAACTACCAGAAACTGGTTTGCTGACCAAGATATTACTGTGCTTGATTGAACCCCACAGAGAATCAATGGAGCCGTCAGGAGGAAGATGAGAGACACCAGACCTAACAATACAGACGAGCTGAAGGCCGCTATCAAAGCAACTTGTGCTTCCATAACACCTCAGCGCTGCCACAGGCTGACTGCCTCCATGACAAGCCACGCTGATGCAGTAATTCATGCAAAAGGAGCCCAGACCGGAGTACTGAGTACATGAACATACTTTTTAGAAGGGTTGATTTTTCTGTATTAATCTTATGTAATAGTCTAATATTTTGAGATCCTGACTTTTTTTTAATTTAATGAGCTGTAAGCCTTAATCACCAACATAAAAACAAAATCAGGCTTAAAATATTTCACTTTATGTCATAAATCTAGGATATATGAAAGTGTCAATAAACACATTTGTTTGAATCTTTGAAGTTCCCCTCTATGACATACTGATCTTCTTGGAAGACATAAGATATTAGGTCCCCTGTTCCTGGCACAAGCTCAAGTTAATCTCTCCTTTGTTCTGATCCTAAAACAAGCCTTACTGTAAGCTACATTAGGAGGCGGGGTGGTATCGATCTCATTGACGCAGGAGAGGGGGATATCTTCCTTTCCGCCTGTGATGTCAGGGATGTAGTAGAATGGCCTCTGAGGCTGGAAGGGCCGGTCCACGAGCACGTAGGGGTCGAGACAGAACATCTCCAAGAATATAAAGTCACAGCGGGTCTGGAAGAGGTACTGCTGGATCTCTGACATGTTACGAAGACAAAGACCACATGGGGCCTTGTAAATCACATGGAAGGACATCTGAGGGATGGACACAAAGAGACGTACAGTTCAGTTACTGAAAAAACTTAAGCAAAACATTTCAATAATTTCGGTTTAGGGAGGCACTCTGCAAATGTACCTTGCGGTTGACTTTGCGTCGTCCTGTCATGCGTCTGAAATCGTACAGTAAAGGTGTGAGGAGCGGGTTCTTTCCGCGGTGCAGGTCTGGTTTCACAGGTCTCACTCTGTTCAGACATGCAGGCTGGCAAGTGTGCGTCAGGTAGAAGATGCGGTCTGTCGGGGCGCGGTACGCAGGTTGATGTGGGATGGTCGCCATAGTGTGGGTGACAGGAGGAGGGGCTCCAGTCAGAGTGGGCAACTGTCTCTGATACGGTTGTGCAAAAGTTAGTGTAGTAGTATTTTGAGTATTCAGTATTCTCACTCTGTGGACGGAGAAAACAAGAGACAAAGAGAAAAAACATCAAATAAATAACTAAGATGATATCACTTTTAACAGACCTTTTATCCTGTGTCAAAAATGACAACTTATTAGACAAAAAGACTCAGGTGGACTCACCCAGTGAGGTTGCTGGGACTGGAGGAGAGAGACTGCATGACTTTGGAGGCATGAGTGCCTCCAACTCCTGGGACAAACGGAGAAGTGCTCTTCTTTGCCATCTGATGCTTGTTGCTTGAGGACAGCGAGGAGAAAAGATCCGTCATTAACACATTTACAGCTATACAGATGTTGTTTTTTCAGTGACATTACTACATGTGTAATGTTTAGGTGAAGGTGAAACATGATGACTATGCTTTTCTATGGAATTTCCTTTCATTGTAGCACGCAGCAAAAAATAATTTCAGTGTCCCATATAAGTGCATTGAAGTGATCGTCTCAGTATTTCTTTTGTGAAGTTTTGCTTTGACCCTGCTTGTTTAATTTGTTTGCATTCTTAAGAGGGCTCCATCAAAAGGAAAAATACTTACACAGCTTCAGTTGTTTTTTGTGTGTAGTTTACACATCTCAGATAAATGCTTTTAGAAAATGTTGGAGCTAGATGATCAGAAGGTTTCACTTACTCAACGCGGGGAGGTTGTGGGGGCTGCAATGGCTGCAATGGTTGCAGTGGCTGCGGAGGCTGAGGAGGCTGAGGGGTGTGTTGGATCTGAGGCTGCTGGGGCTGAGGCCGGGGTGGAGGCTGTGGTGTCTGTAAAGGTTGGCTGGGTGAGGGCTGTGGTGATTTGACAGGAGAGGCTCCGACATGTCCGTCACTGGTGTACTGAACTACTGGACCCTTACTCCTTAACGCCCCTGAAAATCAAAATGAACAGAAAGATTTAGAGTGACTTAAAGATATCGCATTACAAATTGCATGTGGTGATTCATTTTTGAGTGTTTGTGTATACACAGTAAAAAGTGTGTGTGTTACCCATGTTAGGTCGTGACCTCTGCTGTCCAGCCAGCTTCTTCTCCTGCGTGTTGGCAGTAGTCATCTTCAGGTTGAACATTGGCTCCAACCTGGTGGAGCCTCTGTAGATCCACTCGCTCCTCTTGTCATCCTGAATACAAAAGATTCACTCAACGTCAACTGTTTCACTGAGAAGTACACTACCATCCAAACGGATGTGGTTACTGGATATAAACATAACCTATGCCTTTTACAGCAAAGTGATTCTTTATTGTTTCCATCCACATACCAAAAAGAGGATCTTGACCAAGCTTCCATCCACCTCCTCCACTTTGCTCCTCCACCACGTTCCCTCCCACTCTGTCTTGATGATCTGTCCAACCTTCAGGAGCACCATAGGCCTGCTGGGATATGCAGTGATGTACTCCTCAATGAAGTCTCGACATGATGCATCCTCTATGTCCTCCCAGGTACGCTTCACTGTAAAAACAGGACAAAAAAATCTCCCTTTATAGCGACTCATTTCTTTACTCTAAATTTGTCCCCAAAAACCTTCTGTCAGCTTCAACAACACATTTCAAAGCTGAATAAATGACAGATTTCTCCAGGCGTCAAAGGATCAAAGACAAAATAGAGAAATGGGCGCTTACATGGTCGGCAAACAGGGAAAAGGTCAGGAAGATGCACATATGAAGCGTAGCCATCGTCAAAGAAGATCAGAAATCTGAAACACAAAGCAGAAGTTATTATCTAAAGGTTACATCTTGTGACTTATGTGAAGGGTCTCTAATAGAACATGTTGTAAGCCAGCCACCACTCAAGTGTTATTTTAAAGTGTAAAAATGATTTATGTTTTTGATTTAAGTCTGAAAAAGAAAAACATTAAAAAGGGACCATATATGTGTGCCCACCTCATCTTGTTCTTGGTGTTGGGCATCTCAGCCACTATGCCAGCATAGAGCCACACCAGGTTGCCGTCCTTGTACTTGGCGACTACACGAGCCCCAACGAACAGACTCTCTAGGATGGGGTTGTAGTCGAATGCCACGTGATTTCCTGACAGCAGACTCTTTCCTTTATCAAACTTCACTTTATACTTGAAAATACCGTTTCCTGAATTTGGGCAGATTAGAGAAATTCAAGCAAAGACATCATATATGAGGAAACAGAGAGGGAATCTTAAATGTTGAGTGATTAATATCATTTTAAAAGTTGTCCTAAAGTATGATGAAATGTTCTGGTTACACACCAACAGGGTTGATGGCAACAAGGGCGCCTCTGTGCCATGTCTTGGTGCGCTTCTTTCCCAGAATGCTCATCCCGACTCTGAGCTCGTCCTCTTTGATGTTTGGGTTCGGCTGGGTCATCGAATGAGACGAAACCTGGGACACAAAGACTGCTGGAGCTGAACTATGTATACCTGGAGGGAATGAGAGTCACAGACACTGTTAGACACTGTTAAATACTTCGCCACAGGTGTAACACGTGTATGAACGTGTATGTGGTCTCACTTGTCAGGGCTGAAGGCTGCATTGGAGATCGAATCAATGGAACACCGGGCTTGTTGACTATTTGGGTCAACTTCTTCACCTGCTGCACTGTTTTCTGTAAAGCTGCGGAGGTGTCTTTTACCTGAAGAAATCCACAGAACGGCATATGCTGAGAACAGTTTCCCCTGATAGATGTTTGCTATCCAACAACAATGTTTCCTTGTGAGCATTTCTGTAAGCCTTTCTCAAACACCTGCTGCATGGCCATCAGTTTTTTGGGAAAACTCATCAATAGTGCTTCATGAGGCAGGACAGCAGAATACAGAACAAAGGCACTTTCTAAGAACAGATCATGATTCAATCAGACAGGAGAGAGTGGATATGTGTGAGCGCTGTCCTAATGCACACTATCTTTCATGGTACTAACCGTATTTCAGGAAACAAGAGGTCATTGTCTTTTGCTGCCCGGATGCATATGCACCTTCTTTTATTGATTTTTCTATACTAAGTTTCATTTCACTTTATATGTACATAGCTCTTATAAGAACACATTCAGTGTGTACATACGAAATACACATCTATGGCACTTTAAAATGAGAAGAGAGAGCACTAAAATGTTGCCTTAGGAATAATTAAATTTGTCGTATCCTTTTTGAAAAATGCCCTCTTGGGTTAAAAGCTGCTCGGATGGCACAAACTGTACTTCCATTTTCACGTATTGTAAGTTATCTGAAGGAATCACAGTTTTAGAAGATGTCCAGGATGTGTAAGACAGAATGTGTATACTCTTTTGATCAGCCCAGTGAGTGCCAAAACCACAGTAGATATATAGAGACGTTATTAATCCTTTGTAGAAAATTACACTGTTACAGCAGCTGCAATAAGAGTCAAGACACAACATAATACACTGGACAAAGAATATTTAGGCACCGAAAACATGACATAAAAAAACTAAAATCAGTTTTTTTTATGTCTTTGTCAGTGGACTATCGTTGTTGTTTTTTTAAATTCAAACTCAAAAAGTCATCCCTTTAAACTCCCCTCAGACCTGCTCACATCAAACATTCAGTAATCCATAATAATGTAATAAAGCCGTTCTCTGTTCTCACCGATGGATCTTTGCTCGGAGTGAGCGTCTTCTTTGGAGGAACCACTGAACGTGACAAAGAGAGGTGAAGCAGGTATTTAAAATTACTGATTGTTTGCATGTCATAGTATCAATAAATGGTTATTGATCTCACAAGAACGCGACTTACGGCAGCCAACTGCGATGACATCGTCATCGTCGTCATCGTCTATCTCGATGACCTCAGAAGACAACAGGCCTCCTCCACCACCCTCATCCTCTGAGCTGCTCTCACGGTACACCAGGCCGTTCTTATGGTACGTTTCCTTCACCAGTTTCTCACACTCCATCAAAGACCTGAGAGGAGACGGGGGAGAAATGTGGTTCTGTCAGACACAAACAAGATTCCAGTGGATTTGTATCACTGCAAACACTGAGCAGGATGTGTATCCCTCATTATATGACTCATTCTAATACATTTAAATCTCTTCATGCATGTATACAATTCTGTGTTTCCAGTCACAGCTGGCACCACATTTCTGGTATACTTTCCTGGCCTAAAGTTACCATGGAAATAAAATCCATTCTGCTCAATGAGATTTTCTAATTCCAAAATGGACAAAAGACTTGTTTTCACTTAAGTTTAAGCATCACAGTCTCTGACATCATCCAAATGGTGTAAAAAAAACTATTGTACCACAATTAAACACTTAACTTAACAAATACGTAGAAGAAGAAAAAAAGTTGCATACCTGCAAAAATACGGTTTATTGACTTCATTAAAAAGACAATAGAATACCACAAATGAAATAAAACAGCCTTTGGGAAAAGATCTTACTGGTTAGCATCTTTGAGAAGCATCTCTGTCTTGGCCTCCTCTTCCTCTTTCTGCTCCACCCATTCTTTGAGCTCCGTCAGCTGAGCCTTTTTCTTCTGCACGATCTCGCTCTTCTCCACAGTTTCTTCAATCCACTTCTTCAGCTCGTCCAGAGAAAAGCCCAGCTCCTCCTCCAGACTGGAGTCCCAGCCGTCCACCTCCATCCTGAGGAGCAGACAGCAGAGAAGGATATGTAAACACAATCATGATATAAATATCTAAATGTTTCTTCCCTGTCTCACTCTGCTTTACTTTTTTCTAACAGTTTATGGCTACTTGTAGAGAGACTTGTCCTTGATATTCTGATTTTGTTGTAGCTACCAGGAAGTCAGTTTGCAGTTTATAATTTAGCCTAACAGAATAAAATACAGCTATTTATGTGATAACCTGTAGTTACCATGTCCTATTACAGAAACTAATATATCAGAATCAAAATCGATTTCTATTGACAAGTACATGTACACATACAAGGAATATGACTTGGTGTTTTGGTGCAAAACAATTAGCAAGAAATACACTAGGCAGAACACTAGATGTGCAAAAGTTTCAATGGATGAGCTGTATAGTTGTGCAGTATGTTCATCATTAAAAGTATACATTTTCAACACACAGTTTTTTTTTAGTTTGGTAAGAGAACTTTTTAATTATTCAAGCAGACTTGTGCCATGGTTTATTTAGTACATGAATAATGGATCACGTCCTTACTGTTTTTAAGGAAGTAGTAGTTCTGCAAATAAACATACTGCATCCCTTATCAGACTGATTCTGTCTGTTTAATGTGCTGATCGCGGTTATCTGCAGTGCAGGCCATCAATGCGTCTAATACAAAATGACTGAAGCTGGTCTGCAAGTTAAACACTAAACAAAGTAAAAAAGAAAGAAAAAAAGAAATATAAATTAAAGTATACAAGCCTTCGTCTAATATGTTGATGTTTACTTTGTTTTGCAAGCACACTAGCAACCTAGGCTGATGCTAACCACATGTCCAAACAAAGATCAACTGCGGAAAATATGTAGTTTGTACTCATGGGGCACATTGCTACGATGCTCTAAAATAACAACTAAAGCTGATCAGTGTAAATGTTGTTTTAAAAACTAAAACATAGTCGAAGTGTAAGAGTTAGTAAGCATGCTACTGGTTAGCAAAACAAAGGACCATTCAAAAACCCCAAATCCTGTTAAATTACCTGCAAAACTTCAGTCTCGATGAAAAGAGTAACTATGACCATAACCCATAAATACCTCCATTAATACTGTCATTGCACACATGCTGGGTAAGCATGAGGATATAAAACAACAACACTCAAAGCTTGATACAACAGAGCATGCTAGCCTCTTGGCCTAGCATTAGCATCGACGATTTATCATCTTATGAGAGACCGATGTGGGTATCTACCAAAGAAACAGCATGGTGTCCTCTGGGGCTGCTGGCAAACATACTTCAAGCCGTGCATTTATTTCACGGCAGCATTAAACACTCACCCATCGCTGATTTCCATCCTGCCTGCTCGCAAATTAAAAAATAGCTAGCTGGCTGTTGCTACCGGCTGGCTAGCAACAAAAAGTAGCTTATGTTTTGCACCTCAGGGTATCCGAAAAGGGCGGTGTTGGGTTGAGCGCCTTCGGGTTGTGTGAGAGATGAAAGGGCCGCTCACTCGGGCTACCCAGGTACATAAAACGTGCGCAAGAGATAAATGATGCTGACAGGACCGTTTTATTTTGGAAAAAAAGTGAAACATAACTCTTCTTCCCCGCCTACATATTTAGCACGATATAATTTTTGTAAACTATAGTAGTTTATAACCTTTTTACGTGTATCAAGCTCTACATGTTTTAATTTAAATTTATAATCTTTCGTTAAAGACCAAAAAATGTGAACGATATCATGAAAATAAAACAACTGTCATTTAAAAAGTGGTATGTTATAAAAAGATTCTTGTATTAATTTGTCATGACATATTTCTGAGAAAGACTCAGAATGTTGTTTTTCTGGCATTTCTAAAACCTTTAATAGTCATTAACCACCCGGTGCTTATTCCTATATAGAATTTTTAACTTTTAATAATCAGTAAATCTAATCATACATTTAAAAATCTTTTACAGACAACTGCCATGAGCAGATACAGAGTGCATAGAAATTATTATTCTTGTTTTTTTCTCAGCATGGTTTGTTTATTCTCTGAAGATTCCAGATGTTGCTGTCTTTGTTGAAATGAACACATCCGCTGATTTGCGAACACATGCTAGAAGCTTTGGTTTTATTTCACTTTTTTCAATAGAATGCAACTTTCAAGAAAGTTTGTTCATAAGCACCAAAACATTGTGTGTCTGAATTTGGTGAATGGAGCATGACATCTGTTTTGCATTCCAGTCCACCCATTGAGAATATTGAAACATCTGTATCCTATCACTGTGGAAAAGCATATGCCTCTGTCTTTATGAAGAAGCTTTCAACGTGTTTGTTCTGCTTTGATAAACAGATTACACTCAATCTGGGGGAGTCACATCATCAGCCTTTATGGTCACTGTGGTTCAAATGAAAAAGAAGTCTGTCCAGACACTGGTGAATTCTGATAAAGCTTTATTGAGCCAAACCAACAAACTTTAAACAAAGAAACTTCTCTGGACTTACAACATATCTTTTAACAAAATTGGCCTGTATGCATTAATGTTTAACACACAGAAAGGGCAACCTGGACACATTTGTACTTTTAGTTGATGAAAATTGCATTAACTGCCAATTTCAAATGTTTTCGGCTACAAAAGTTTTCGATTTTTTTTAAATGGATAAATCAAAAATCTAAACCTTGTCCAGACCACACAGTCAGGTATAACAATATATTTACACTCAGCATAAATGGAGCAGCAGTAGTTCAGTTGGGAACTGGTGGGTCGACGGTTCAAGTCCCTGTGTGGACCAAAAATAAGTTCATTTGGTTGCTGGAGAGGAGCCAGGTCTCTTCCTGAGTGTCAGCGTGCCCTTGAGCAAGGCACTGTACCCCCAACAGCTCTGGCGCCCTCCCTGCGTAGCAGCCCCACTCCGACATCTCTCCATTAATGCGTGTCCATAGGTCCTGTTGTGCATGTGTGTATTTGAGAATCATGTCTCTCAATAACAGAGTGTAAACCACAATTATCAGGGATTAAAAAAGTATGTAAAAAATGTACCAGTTTAAATTCTAATGTTCAGGACATTTTCCGACTGTGCCTACTCTCATTTAACTATAAATAGCCTGTGTTAGTTACTGTATAAGCACTTAACATTTAAGATAAAGAGTAAAGCCAATGTTTTGCACTGCACACTTACCTCATTTTAGGCTGCTATAGTAGTTTTCTGTCTTTCTTCAAATACATAGTCTTTGGTAGAAACAGTGTCAGAAACAACTCCACCAACTCACCAGATTTCTTTGATTGTAGATGTTCAAATCGCTCCTTCAGGTGGTTGAGACGCATTTATGATTTTATATGCAGGTTTATGGGTCCTCTGATTGCTCCTCTTGGTATGTAGTTACGGAGATGGAACTGTAAGGGTCCAGCACCATCTGGGCACAGCGGACTATAGTCGCCAACAAGAAGAAGCAGAGCATGAAGAAGAAGAAGAGGGCAAAACCAAGATCCACATCCACCTCAAACGTGGCAGTGGGGACGGTCGCACCGTCCATGTTAAAAAAAATATCTCTGAAGTGCTTAAATTATTCCAAGATCAAATGAATGTTTCCTGCAGGGTTAGGACTCGATGAATGATGAGCTGTATTTTCCTCTATGTCCTAGTCTCTTTTTCTCCCCATATTGACACCTTCTGCCCTCCTCAACAAAAGTTGGATTGGTGGACAAACAGAGCCACATTTGGCACCTGTGTGCTTCATGAATAGTTAATAAGGAGTTTGGTGACGATCAGGCTGTTTCTGAGATTAGAACACCCAGGAATCTCTCCGGTCACCTCACCAGAAGAAACCTTTACATGAGATGACACCATAATATGGGCCAGAGGATCCCTGGTCAGTATAATTATACGGATGGATGAGAACACAACCTGAGGATGTAGCTGTACACAAGTTTCTAAAGCTTTATAAAGCACATTTAGTATGCAGATTTAGATGCCTTGTCTATATTGAAGCAATCCTTTCACTTTAAACATATTACTGCATACATACTAAGGGTCAAAGTCATTTTATAGCGTAAATGTGGTGGAACAAATATTTAAAGTCGAAAGAAAGTTGAGGATGAAGAAAGAAAGGTTAGGGAGAGAAAGAGGATATGACGCCTAAGTGGCAATCCACTTAAGAGGGTTTCGAAAACTGATCCTGACCAAAAAAATGCAGATTGTGTGTTCTCTGATGCCACTACAGAGATACCCACGAGTTAAGAGTAAAGTGACTCCATGCAGATAACAGTGGATCTGAGTAAAACATTGGCAACAATGAAGTAGGGGGGGAAACTCAAGTGCAAACCAAATGGGTTGCAGCTGACACAACAGAGCTCTCTTAGACCAGTTATAGTACAAATACTATTTTCACCCCCAGGCTAGGAACGGAGATGACAGAAACTGATCCCAGGACAAACCCACAGATCTACTTCTTCACAGAAACACAGAGCGAGGAAGGAAAACAGATACAGGCCAACCAAAGCAGAGCTGGTTTTTGTTACTACACCAGTTAAGAACAAACTGTTTCAGTGGAGTGAAACACGCAGCGCTGTAATTAAAGACAACCATGACTCTTGCATGAGCGTCATCAGTGGAGTGCTCACTACGATAGAGCAGTTTACTAATGACTGATACTGGAAATATAAGTTAGTTTGAATTTGTAATAAATGATGCTGTGTGTGAAATCAAAACGTGTCATTCAAAACACGGTCCGCCTTCATTTTCAACAATATAACAATTTAATACAAAAACAAACTTTTCTTTCTCTGGTTAACATTTCATAGACATGTACAGTATATTTATATTTTTGTGTTTATAATTGATAAAAGTTCACATCATTGAAAAAAAAACCTGGATACAGAGAAACCAAACTTTTTTTTTTAAACAATAACAAAGACAAAACAGTCACCAACATACAAGACTCTTAAAGATGACAAGTGGACAATTACCAGCATGGGTTTACATACAATTACATAAAAATCATCATGAGTGTGCAGGTATTCAACTGCAATTAAAGAGGGTCCATTTTAACTAATTCACTTATTATCATGACATCATTTAGTATTCTCCTGAAACAGCCTCCTGTGATAAATCCTACATGATTGTAAAACACAGGAGTCAGTCCACTTTCACTTGGAGATCTTATTGTTTTTTTTATTCCATTTGATCCTTAACACCCTGATCAAACTATTCATAGAATATTAATCACAAAGGGGAATGGAGAGGTCATCAGAAGTTTCAAATTAAATTAAATACTGGCAAACATTGTATTAAATTAAACATTACTACCACATCTCTCCTTTTGTGAAATAACATGAAACAAGGACAACATTACTAACAATAATAAAGAATGGCTTTCAAAGTACACAATTCCTGCTTGTTAATTATTGCTGTGTGACGAATTTCTTTTACAAAAGGAGTACAAAAAAACTCATACTTGGTACGGGGTAAAGAAGGGCGACAGAAGGAAGAATATGGAGTAAGACAGAAAGCTTACGACTGTGTTCAAGCTGATAATGATTCTGTATGTATCCATTTTACATACATCATTCTCAATGAAGAAAAACAAACTTTAAAATTCCTCAAAAGGAAACAAAATCCTTAAATGCATAGGTGAAGCCACCAACGTACATAGAAACCTGTACTTTGTAGAAATCTACTTATTGTAGAAGCGCTTCATGAAAGCAGTGCAGACATGCAGAGACATGCTCGAGGTGTGGATCTGTGAGTGAGGTGAGCACAGACACAGGTGGTTTGCGTGCAACAGCGGAGAAATTAGAAATCACCAAAGCTGAATATCCCTGTAATTTCCTGAGAGTTTAAATCATCGACTGGAGTGATTAGTCTACATGCTAAAGGGAAACAACATCAAATTACACTCTTCATCAATGCCTGAGAAAAAACTAGGAACATATTAGACTAAAAGGCCTTTGTGAGTCTGATGTGTTTATGTCTGCTGTTTGTCTACCAGAGTATAAGAGTGTTTTTGTGCAGTCTATTCAAGTTTGGTTATGTGATTGTGCTGTTTTATATATTCATATATATATATATATATATATATATATATTACACATATCTACAACAAAGGCTGTTGAGCTTTGGGCAGTGCTAGCTAAAGAATTCTCTTACCATGGCTAGAAAATTGTTAAAATAATCTTTTAGTCAGTAGCAAATCCTAGATTTTCTCCCCCCGCCAAATATCTGCAGTCAGGTATCTTGCTCAATCTTAACTGGCTTGTGGCAGTGCAATGTAAGCCATGCAAAGTAAGGGAAGAGAGCCACTCTCAGGAGCAGAACGAAAAGAGGAGCTGAAGAGCTAAATATAAGAGAGACTGAGGGTAAAAAAAGCGGGGCTGTATCGATCACGTCACTCATTAAACGAAGGGTAGATTGGCATCTCAAAGTCATCGCTGTTGAAGTTGGCAGGCTGGTCCAGCATAGACAACACATCCTGAATCAGATCAGAGAGACAAAGAGGTTTATTTGAAGTGACAGTGAGAGGGAGGAACAAGGTGTTTCAGGGAGAGTGAGATAAGGCTTGTATCACTCACAGGAAACATGTCTTGCTGGTTGCCCTGAGCGTGAGGATGCTGCTCTGCATTATTCTGTGGGTGCTGCTGGCCCTGCCACTGCGGCCACACTGCCTCAGCTGCCCGAGAAGGGAACTGAGCCGCGGACTGAGAGCCATCTGGGATGAAGTGCAGAGGGGTAAGAGGATGCACAGGTAAAATCTCAAGAGACACAAAGTTTTAAAATATGTACACAAAACCTACCATAACCATTGCTGTTGAGGTTGGCACGGCTATTCATTGGCTGGTAGTTTGCCCCGCTGGTTGGGGTGGGGGCTGCACCTGTAGGCATTTGACTAAAAGTGTTGGACGAGCCACCTGCAAATCCTCCCATGGGAGTAAACTGTGGGGACATGGTCTTTGCTACCTGGGGAGCCACTTGCTGTATAGAACAAGAAGGATAACTGAATTTAGTCACTCGTGGATAAGTGGAGTTGATGTAAAATAACTGACATGAGATCTATAACTCAGATGGACATTAAAGGGATCACAATATAAAGTATTACAATTCATCTTGTTGCACTGTCTCACCTGGTTGTTAAACTGCTGTCTGGCTCCAGCTGCAGCTCCAGGCCATCCTCCTGCTGGTCCTGCATGGAGGGGGCTGCCAGTGCTGGAGGTAGTAACAGAGTGCGGGGCTCCATTCTGTCGAGACATCTGAGCCAGCATCTGCCCTGCCGAGTGGGCCGGCTGTGCCATCTGTGGAGTCATGTTGACTTGCCTGCAGACAAAAGTGACGAAGGTGAGAGCTCTGCTGGTTGTCATCAAAACTGATTAGTGAAAACAAACATGGAAACGTCTTCTTTTTAGTTCAGAAGCCAAAAGAAACTTGATTTCAAAGGGAACCTTAGATTTAGTGTAGCTGCTTGAATCTGACAGTAATAGGGCTTTCACACTTGAAAAAAATCTCCTGAAAAACTATATTTCCAGGAGGGGCCAAATTTTTCGCTAGGACTTCCTCCTGCCAGACCCCTAGTATTTCTTCCGCAGCAAGTCCGAGTGGGCTGATGTGAGAACGCCGCAGGATATTCTCCAGAGAATTCACCTCGAGCCAATAGGAGGGGGAAGTGACGTTTCTATACTGTGACTGCTGCATGGTGCATAGAGTATACACGCAACTACTACGATCCCCGTGCACGTAATGAAACGGCTGCAATACGTTTTCTGTTCGACAGTATGTTGTTCTCCGCTCTTTTGTGGACGTTGTCATTCCGTTGGACTACACATAGCATTCATATAAAGGCAAATATTGTCATTATAGCGTCGTGTAGAGGACTCTGTTGCGTCGTCCGCTACTTCCGCGTTGTTTTTTTTCATTATGTCGTACCTCAGGAGACCCCTGCCCCCCCTCCCGTCTGACAGGGATAGTCTCGCTGATAGGTCAGAAGAATCTCTGGAGCTTTCCTCATGAAATTATCCAGATATTTTCAGGAGTGCATATGTGAAAACAGCTTTAGTGTGTATTTTATTTTCTGACAAACCAAAAACTTGCCTGGCAGAATCTGGATCCACTTAAAGCTCAAGTGGGAGCCTTTGTTCTTCTTTAACCTTCAAGTGGACTATAGATTAACAATTTAGGGGACAGGGAGTTTTCCATGAAGAAAGTGCTCCTGCTTTCTTTGCTCTGATAAATCCCAACACATGGACAATTATCATGGTGTAAAACTGTTTCTATCGATCCACAAATTACATTTGTCCTGGGCCGTGGGGGGGTGATCTGAATGGATCTCCAATCAACTGTGATCTGTTGCACCATTAGCCACAATATATAGTACGCAGCCCCCTGCGAACACCATTTTCACCCTTATACTGCTAGCTCCAACCAACTTTACCTTACTGTTGAACTACATCTTGATTCAAATACAAACTGGCTTTCATGAAGACCAATTATCAGGCTTTTGAACGACTTCATCAGTGAAAGAGTTTGGTATGGTGAAAGAGGAACACTTCTTTTGATTATGATACATCCTGCTTGGTAACTAGAGATGACCCAACACTAACCCCTGGACGATGAACTAAGAGACTGTTAGGAAATTCATGAATTTCACTTTTTGTTTACAAAGAACTTTCATCTAAACTAAGAGAAAATTAAAAAAATTAAATGTACATTCATAAATGTAATCATTCAGTCATAATTTCAAGCACCACACTCAAGAAAGGCTGTATTCATATGCCATAAAGATCCCTTTTAAAATGTTTTTAAAAATGTGAGCATTTGGCCGACCAAAATCTATAAAAATATTTAGTAACGTAAAATCTATAGAACATGTAAAGATGAAAAGAAAAGCAAACAAAATAGAAAAAAGAAATAATACATAAACGTTTACAGACTGTATAATATATCTTCCTCTTTCAAAAAACATTAATATCAAATTTTATATTAATATAAGGATTCATAAAAGCCTTTCTATTCTAAAAGAAAACCCTAAGAGAGGACTGAAAACAAATCTAAATGATTTAATCAGCAGAGTGATCCACAGTTTTGAGGAACAATCGACTTTGGCCATCCTAAATCAGGGGGCCTGTTCGACCTAACCTTTAGTGTCCTGTGGTAGTTTATAATGCAGCTGTTTATAAAATACAAACAGTGGATAAAAGTCTTGTTATCCCCACAGCTTGACCTAAATACATTGTTGTTGGTGGAATCAGTTATCCCAAGTTAATGATATAATCCAATTAAATCACATCTCAAGCTAACAGGATCAGAGCTGCTGGGTCTTTGTTACCGTCTCTGGTAAATCACAATCAATTGTCTAACTGATTGACTCCAATAGATTGATAAGATGAAGTGTCGCCTCCAGGTTTAGGTCTTAGAAGTTGGTAAACATGTTAACACATGCACTGACATGTATGCACACAGAAAGACTGCCTACCTGTACGGCTCATTGGTACGAGCTGCGGGGAAGTTGTTTGCTGGAGGGTAGATCTGGGTGGGGGGGGTTAGGGGTGGAAGGCAGGCCGTTGGTCTGATCTGGGCCTTGGTAGAGGGCGGGGTACAGCTCTGATTTGTCAAGGCTCTTGCTGTGGTCTGGCCCTGCTGCGGTTACCGGCTGCACAGGCATCTGAGAACCAACATAGTATCAGTCACACCCAAGATCCCACACCTCATCATGTTATTGAAAATGCTTGAAATACTTGACATGGTGCTATATTGAATACTTCTGCTGTTTATTAAAACAACCAAAAAAACTGAACCAAACACTCATTTAGGGTTTTGTTTTATGTTCTTTAAAGAGCTTTTAGCTTCGTTCACAAATGTCTTTTTAAAGTTTTCTTTAAATTAATAACATGTTCTTAAACAGCAGATTCATTGGCACTGGTGTTCTTAAATTGATAAATGCCATGTCCTCACAAACTGGAAGTTTGTGCATGTTTTTTTTCCTACTTAGCATCCAAAAAAGGACCAATTATGCCCATATCAGGGCAGGGGACTGCAGGGCCTGGTGCACGCAGCACACACACAGAAGTGGCACTGGATCAAAAAAGAAGTCGAGAGATGTCGAGAGAGCCTAAATTAAAATCTTTAAATGATTGAGCACTGGATGCCATATTAGAAAAACTGAAATGCTGATTACTGAGGTGAATAATTTTTATTTAGTGCTGCTCAAAATTAAACACAAACAGGCTGATTTAATTACATGATATTGCATAGCATCAGTAGTGGATACAGAATATATCTGAACTTCAATCACACACTACACATATTATCACAAGTTCAGACAGCCCTGTCATCAGAAACGATGTACATCGTGCTGCTAGCAGAAAAGGACACACACCATGCGATGTAAAAATAGATTAGAACTTGGAGGGGAAAAACTGCAAACAGAAGAGAGAGACTGGCCATATCACATATTTTGTCAAGATGAATTTGATTTGCCAAGTTATTCTGAAAGTGGGCGCTGTAAAATGATGGAACATGTGACAATTTTATTATTAAATATCTGTGTGTAAAGATAGATTATTATTAGTGTGTTTTATTAAGAGTATATATTCAAGATTTTGTCTTCTTGGAGAAAGCTAAATCATCTTCTTTTCTGTGGTTTTAACTCTTGTTTCAGATAGGGCATCCATATCTGCTTTCAATTTCACAGATGATTCCAGTAAGTTGAAGTTGAAACATTATTATGATCAAATCTCTAATTTTAGGCATCTAACCAAGTTACTATTAGTCATTACTATTGGGCTTTAAATCCCCTAATACACACTTAATTAAAGCATGAACGGCTGGTTGGCAGTCGTAATAGTGGAGCTTCCCCAACATCCAGTTCTGCTTTCCTGCTGAGCAATGAATCAATATACTGCCACTGTTTCCATATCAGTCATTAAGTAGGAGAAACATGTGGTACTATAAGCTTTAATAATACTGTACATTCATGTGTCTTTGAGTGTGCGAGGCCTAACCTGTGACATTGTGATTGGTCCAGCCTCATACAGACTGTCCCTGGCTCCACCCCCCTCCAGCTCTGCCTGCTGCTGCTGTAACTGCCTGAAAAGGGAAACAGAGAGAGAGAGAGTTGGAATAAAAATAGCCTTTAATTTCCATGGGCTCAACTGTTGAGTGAGACATCGAATTTTTACATATGTAAACACGGTTTTATGAGTGAAAGTGAACCTGTAACCTTGTGACTATCTACCTTGGATCAGGAGCATTATAGCAAATTAATCACACCTGTGGGTGCGACGTCACCCGCTGCACACTATATGTATGTCGCGCACCCACACACTCTCCCTCTTTCTATCGACTGAGAAGTAAAGGACAATGCCAACTTTCACCATTAAGTGACATGGGACAGTTACAGGTTCACTTTCATTCATAGAATCGTGTTAACATACGTAAACATTTGTTTTATTTCATTTCAGCGAACCTGTAACCAATAACAAATAAGTCAGGAGGAGAGTGAGTTGGCACAACCCACAGGTCAAAGGCCATACAGAGGTGGAGTCCACCAATTGTTAGAAAACAACAGAACACACTCGTGCAGTGAACATGCCATTCCAGGGCATGTATCCCCACTGCCCCCATGGCAAACAGTAATGACAACAAAAAGATGACCCGGCCAGGGAAACATAGAAACTCAACACTCTGCTGCCACTCCAAGGACAGATGTGGGGACAATGGACAAAGCCAGGTTCAATCTGTAGAACCTGGCAAAGGTTGATGAGGATGCCCAGCCAGCAGCAGTGCACACCTCCTCTAAAGGTGCACCACGGAAAACTGCCCAGAAAGTGGCCTACCCTCTTGAAGAGTGTGCTGAGAGCCTGGAGGGGGAATCAACTCCAGTCTGCACATAAGCCAGGGTGATCGAATCAACAATCCAATGGACCAGGCGTTGTTTAGAGACGGGTATGCCCAACGTAGTATCCCCGTATGACACAAAAAGTAAATCAGACGAATGAAAAGGCTTTGTGCGGTCAACATAGTAGGCCTAGAATAACAGGCATGCCACACGTTAAAGGGTTTTCTCCCTTAACGCAACACCAGTCCTGAAACACCCTCCATTTACCACTATGTAGAAGCTGAGTGGAGGGTGCTCGCGAGGCCATCAAAGTGCCCACCACCTGTTTTTCTAGGCCAAGGGAGAGTAAACGTTGCCGTTCAATGGCCACACATGAAGCCTCAGGGTTTGTGGCTATGGATGCCACATCCTGCCTTGCATCTGGGACAGCATATCCCGTCTGACTGGCAGGCACCACAGACATCACTCCAGCATCTCGTAGACCTCATCAATCCACGGCCTCTGTGGCCAATGCTGTGCCACCAAGAACACTCGAGCACCCATCAATCTCGCTCCTCTGAGGAAAACTGGCAGAAGAGGGAGTGGAGGAAAAGAATACATCCGCACCCGAGGCCACAAGAGGCTCAGGGCGTCCGTCCCCAGAGGCCCTGGATGGCCGTACATGGATGACTACAGAGGGCAGTGAGTGTTGCCTGCTGTGGCAAAGAGATCCACCTCGAGCTGCCCAAAGCGAAGCCATATCTGGCTCACTATCTGTGGGTGTAACCGCCACTCGCTGGGGTGGGGACCCACCCCTGACAGCAGATCTGCCGCTGCATTCTGAGGTCCTGGAAGATAGAAAGCCCTTAGGACCACCCCCTTGGACTGTGTCTACAAGAGCAGCCGACATGCTCTTGCATGAAGGGATGGAGACCTTAGCCCGCCCTGTTGGTTGATGTAATGCTGTCTGTTCTCACCATGACATACCTCCCTAATAATGGGAAGCCTCCATCTCGAGGAGTTTCACGTGCAACCCCTGCTGTGCAGGACCCCGGTGACGCCAAACAGACCTGCCCTCCCAGACAGCGGCCCAGCCTGATTGGGAGGCGTCGGTAGTTATGGTCACCCTGCAACCCTCCTGTCCCAGGGGAACGCTGTTGCAGACAGCCCGGGAGTGCCTCCACCATGATCGCTCTCCTTCTCTTCTGAGTCAGGCACGTCTTCATGGTGACGGAATCCAAGACAAGACCCATTTATTCGACTGACCTGGCTGGGGCCAGGTGGCTCTTTTCGGCATCGAGATGGGGCCCGAGCGACACCAAATGAGCTAACACCTCTGCTGTGTGGTCCTGTGCCAGAAACTCTGATGGGGCGAATGCCCCTTTTTCGCAGAGGAATGAGAGCAGCATCCATAAATGTTGTGAAAGTGCGTGGGGACAGGGACAATCCAAAGAGGAGTACTCGTAAGCCTTCCCTCGGAAGGCAAACCTGAGGAACTGCCTGTGATCTGGATTGATGGGGACATGAAAATAGGCGTCGCAAATGTACACTGTTGTAAACCAGTCGCCTGCCCTGATGGCTTGGAACAAAGCCCTCAACTTGAGCATCTGAAAGGGCAGCACCTTGAGGTACTTGTTGAGCTGCCTCAAATCTAGAATTGGAGAACAGGGTTGAAAACGTGGGCGGCCACACATCTGCTATGGGGAGGACCCTGCTTTCACTTCCCCTCTGTTCTGCAAAATGAGTACTCTAGCCTGCGAGCAAGCACCTTGGATTACCACGTCCACAACCTTTTCCATCTCTGGCAGGAGGATATCTGGGCTCTTGGACTCCAGGTCCCTTATCAGGCCCTCCAGATACACCAGCAGAAAGGCATTGGTGTTTGCCAGTCTACAGGCCATGGCTACGGACTGGAAAGCCTTCACCAGCAGCCCATCAGTTGTGCAGCACTTCATATTTAGGTGACGAGCCGCCCTGCTACATGTGGTTGGAGCTCCAGCTAACAGTGCAAAAGTCGGCCCCACCTTTGACAAGATATTCAGGCCATGCTCTGCAGCACATTTCAGGAGGCTAAGGGCAGAGCGAGGTTTAACAAAGTCACAACTAGCCAAGGGGGTGTCAGCACATAGCAGCACTGGTAATCGGCAGTCAAGATCGTGAGGATTAACAAGGTAAGACAATACAAGCTGGTATAAACTCTTACCGACCTTTAGACCAGGAGGATAGAAAGTGTGTGGATGCGCGACATACATATAGTGTGCAGCGGGTGATGTCGCACCCACAGGTGTGATTAATTTGATATAATGCTTCTGATCCAAGGTAGATAGTCACAAGGTTACAGGTTCACTGAAATTAAATAAAACCCAAACACCTGCCAAAAAAGTAATACTCAACCCACCACCAGTAGCCATGACAACATACAAGAGAAACCAGGAGAGAAGAGGAAGACTGTGGCACGCTTCAGCAGAGAAAGGTCTGTTATATAAATACATACTGCGCCAACATGCTGCAACACCTGTGTTAAAAAAATCTTTATCTTCTAACTTGAGGAATTAATAAACATGCTTCGAACTAGACAACACTATTTCGAAGACTACAGAGAAACAGAGACAAATACATTGAAAGGAAGAATCACCAAAAGTGGGAAATGAAAATAAAAGGACTGCTTGAATCAGCAGTAGTCTCCCATGAAGAAACAGCCCCTGTTCTCCCATGCAGGGGTTGATAGTCAGGCCAAGCCTGGTCTCACCTGGTGGCCACCTGCCCAGGGCTGAGCACTACAGGAGGGCAGTTTGGACTGCTCTGACCCAGGGAGGGGGGCAGCGAACCCCCTGGGGAGGAGATGGGAGTGAGGGAGTCCTGAGTTGAGTTTCTACTGCCCCACAATCAAAGACGAGGGGAGAGGGAAGTGTAGGGAGAGAGTGGTCGGTGAGTGATTTAATAATGGGCTAGTGGTGAAGGTCTAAGAAGAAGTGGTATGTTGGGTGATAGGTAAGCCTTCAAACTAAGAGATCTTTCACAACAGTCACATTTTCACAAGTCAATAGTTTCATTGTGTGGTGTATTTGATTGTGTAATCATGTTACATAATCAGCAGTATTGGTGAAATGAGAGTGTTACTCACTTGACATTGACGTTGGTGCAGATAATATACTCAATCTCCTCTGAAAAAGGGTTCTGGAAGGTGAAGGAGCTTGTCCTCATCCAGATCCATTCTCTTGATTTGAAGCGAAATCGAAACATCACTGACAGGACCTGGCCCTTCAATTTTACCACCTGTGAACAGACGTTCAGCATGACCAACAGACATTTTCTGGTTTCTTTATGAGCTATGAGCTCTAAGTGTACAGTAAAATCCTGAATACAAGTCATACCAGTGTATGAGTTGCAGTTTTAGGAGATCTCCCAGAGGGAAAAAAGGTTTAAAGCAACAATATGCAGGAATAAGTTTTAATGTGCTTTTGCACCCACAGAAGGTATCTGTGGGTTCCTATCTTGATAAAGATACAGCCTAACATTACGTCCAAATCTGTTGGAATCATTTCTATCTGTACACTCTACAGCCAGATTCTTGCTTGTTGTCCCGTCTTTAGCATGGTCACTCTCTCTTTTTCTCTTCATAGCTTCATCCATCAGTGTCCTCGTCCGTCTCTTAGCCTCAGCCATTATATCAAACAATACCAGGATGGGCAAACCGGCTTCTTTTCTGCTGAAGGCAGTTGTGTGAACTAGTGCCGTAAATTTGTACACACTTCCAGCAAGACGACCATGGTTCACCTGCCAAAGTTACACAGTGCAGTAAACGGGGTAATTGGGTGCTCTGTGGAAATCCGAAATGGGAGAGATGCCACAGGATCTCCCTGTTGAAAGTTATTGTACCATTAGATCAACCTATGAAACTGCTATTTCAAGGTGGAAAAGTTGCATATTGTTGCTTTAAGCTGTCTTCCTGCGTGACGATTTCCATTGTGTTTATCAAAGTCCAAAACGTGCAGTTTCTGTGTAGCTGTGCTGCTCTTTCTAGTACCATTTGTTTTAATCATGTAGAGTTAGCAATCCTGCTAGCTACCGGTACAGTAGTTTAGCTCTCAGCCCAAGGTAACGTTGATGTTTGTGAAGTACAGACCCACAGCCTGCAACCAATTTTTCTAGAGGAAAAGAGAGAGAGGGAGGGAGAGACCGAGACCATGTGTATATGGACAGAAGTGTGACCACAAGAAACCCCGGGCAGAATTAATCAAGAATCCTTGTGTTACACTGTTTGACTCTCAGGTCTATTGAGGAAGTTTATGAAATAATCTGCAGTCTGGAGTTTCCAACGGTCACAGCTCTCTCAAATGAATGATACCTCTGCATGTTCAACGCGCATTCAGAGAACCACGTCGGTGGTTAGTTTAGCGTGTTGCTGGCATCAAATACGAAATGGGCATATCATTTTCCAAAAATAATGACTTTCTGTTTTTGTTTACATTTTACACAATGTCCCAACTTTTTAGTACAGGATCTGTACAGTTGAGTAAATAAAGAAGTTGTGTATTGTGGGAAGGGTACACACTAGTTCTTGACAAGGAAGAAGAATGTGTGCGATAAAAGACAATATCTCAGGTTCTGCTGGATTGTTATTTTTTGTAACTAATATTGATGGTGTAATCTTTTTAAGTGAATTTAAAAACATTTCATGTTGTATTGAAACAACTAAAGTTTAACTGACATCAAAGGAGTCAGAAACCTTGTCACATATTCAGCCAGTCCTACCTGTTGGAAGCTGTCTCTCAGTAAGCCCTGGTCCTCAGGGTGGGCAAGCTCCAGAATATTCTTCCCCAGTAATTCCTGCAACACACAACATGTAATACATCCATCATTAACTCAGAATGTATTAACAACAACTTCTCAAACCGTCTCTCAAATGTATTTATAAATACACTTTAACAGATTATGCACACTGGATACTTTTGCACAAATTAAAGTTAATTACATTTCTAGGATGTCTTTTATTTATAATTCTGAAATGTTAGTCTAGTTTTTAAAAACTGATCTTATTCATTCTGATGTCTTGTTTTTATGTGCCTAAATGGTATCAGTTTTTGTGTGGTGTCTTGACTGTGATTGCAGTTGCTGCTGTGACTGTGTAATTTCCTGTAAAGTATTAATAAAGTACCCATCTATCTGTCACTGACATTCCCACCTGCTGAAAGTCCTACCTGTGGCTGGTAGCCGACAGCGGCCATGCAGCGATGGTCTACAAAGGTGAACATGCCCTGGCAGTTGTGACGCGAGATGAACTCCACTGGAACACTGATACTGTTGATGTCTGTGTCACCTGGGCAACAAGTCACCTTCAGGGGGGGGGGGGAAAATGAGTCCTTAGCATAACAGCTTACAGAAAGCAGGATAACACTTCAATGTTCAATAGATTAAAACCAGATTCCTACTTTAAAAAGACACATTTTGCATGAACTGTATGCGTCTATAGTTTTATATTCTCATTCCAATCATGTCATTTACACACACAAAAATCTAATTGCTTACTCAGAAGTCTGAATTTTATCAACGTTTTAAAATCAGCAGCTTACGAACAAATCAATGATTTCAGAACACTCTGTAACAGTGCAAACATTTGACATTATCCACTGCAGATAAGAGGGTAGATTGTGACCATAAAATACTGCCTTGTGTTACATATACATTTTCTAAAGAGCACGTCTCTTACGACACCAGTTGAGCAATTTAACTGGTGTTGATATATGGGAGCAGTTTGTTAAAGATGTATGCAAATTAGCAGGTCAAATGTAAATATCCATACAAAAGGATTTTATTTCCTTTAATCAAGAGAAGGCACTTAATAACTGACTTAAAAATTGTTTGAAAAATACTCTTACCATTACTATTGTGACTTGTTTCAAGCCAAAAGAAAATGTTACATTTCTATACAGAGGAGGGAAGAATCATACCTGTAATCTACCGATGGCAACCAGACAGTAGCGGCTCCCCTGGGTGTTGTCTGCTTCATCATCTGTTAATGACACCCCTAACACACAAACATGCAAAACTATTACATACTGTTTTGACTCAGCATCATGTAAAGGTCCAAACTTTCAAGATGACCATTTTTACCTGCAGGGGGCCAGGACTTGATGTATCCTGTACAGTGGACCACTACGTACTGGGGCTCCCCTTCTTTGGCTGTACCCAAACCATTCCTGAGGTAAATGAAGAGAGTGTAGAATATACTTCAAATCAATGAGTTCTATCACAATGCCAGAAGGAACATTTTGCATATGTACATTTGTTTTGCTCAAAATGCTTATCCTCTGCATGAAACCCCTAAAACTTGTATTTAAATAATAATAACTAAAAGATACAGTGTTTGTTTGGTTCGGGTTACCTGTTTCTGTTTCTGAGAAAATTCAGTCTGTTCATTGACATCGGTTCCACCGGACATGTGCCACATCTGCAAATACACACCAGCCACCACACGGACAAATTATGCATCCAGACAACAATGCAATTAAATCTTTGAACTGAACAGTTAAATATTGTAAGAGTCACACCTCATTCTGCAGATGAAAGATCGACGGGCTCCCATACTCATTCTTGCTGACGACTGCTGACCTTCCTTCTTCACTGTTCCCGTCTTTAAGTCCAACATCCTCCCTTTAGAGACAGAGAAAGAATCAACTCAGAATAGGGAAGGTGATCATAAGTCAATATTTAATAAAGTGACAAACAAAAAATACACTGAGATAAAATACAAATATTTTCTATGAACATTAAGGGTATGTGCATGTTTTGTACCTGTGTTGTTATTCTCTGCAGTAGAGAGCTGCTCCCTGAGCTTCTCTGTGTCGTCTGGATGAAGCTGATCATACAGAGAGGAACCGAGCCATTCAGACTGGGACTGGTTGAGGACCGGTGTCAGGGAGTCCGAGGCGTAAACAATGCGGCCAGTCTCACATGACACAACGAACAGGAATCCGTCGGCTGCCTCCAGTATTAGATGCTTCAGTTCCTATGGCACAAAATGCAGACTGAGCAACAGACAAATACAGCTCTCTGCCCCTTATCTGTCATAAATCCTTTTTCATCAAAATCTAGAATTTTCCCATACATGTTTCTCCTCGTCATTGCTGCCTACACAGTTGACCTGGGGAGGATGTATACAGACATGCTACAACGTCATTATAAGGATGCCAGTTACTTATTGGCGGAGGCTAAATTAGAATAACTTACACCTACTGCACATTCAAAACGTTTGATTTTAAGAGAAAGAAATTCACCAAGGGCCTGGGGGAAAGACTCTTGGTCTGTTTAGACACATCAAATTTACATAAGACCAGCATTGTCAAAGATAGTCTCTCGGTCAAAATAGCAACTGCCCTTCAGCTATCATATGAGAAAACAAACTTGCAGGGTTAAAAGGTGCTTCTTTCACTCCTCCTGCACTTTATTTAAAAGAGCTCAGAGAGGTTCAGAGTGAACTGTGTGTTATGACAGTGAGATCTGAGTATAGACTGACTTGTCTTTTTTCCCGACTAAGGCCTAGTTATAAGTTTGTAGAAGATGTATTGATTTAGTGTAAAATCAATTCTAACTTTATATCTCACACCCCCTGAATTTCTACATTTCTCTCTCTCAGTTCCTCATACCTGGTCAGTAAGAAAGGAAGGTTTGTACGACCCATCTGCATTGGCATTTCCACTTCCTCTTAGTGACTTCATATGAGACACGGCCATTCGTAGGATGGTGAGTTTGTCAGGTTTTCGTGCTAGTGCACTGCACGTGGGCACCATGTCCGACAATTCTGTGATGTAGGCAGTCATCTTGTTCCGCCTCCGCCGCTCGATCTCACTGTGGTTCTCCCTGGAGTAAGGAAGCGAGGGAGGCAAAGTGGAGAGGATAGGAGGGATCGAGATGGGGGAAACAGACGGGTAGGTGGAACACATGGAGTATAGTTTAGAGTTAATGCTGCAATGTAAGTATGCCAATCAGGAAGAAGTGGAAATGAGAGAAGGTGAGAAAAATAATTGATTTAAAGAAACAAAGTATAGCCAATGATCTATAAAAATGATCACGAGAAAGCAAGAGAGTCTGGGCTTTTAAGGCCAGTTGGTGTGACGAGAGAGAGCAGGTGCAGAAAGAGAAAGACCCTTCAGGTGTCCTGAGAGGGAGGAGACAAAAGAAACAGAGAGGGAAGTTGCTCAAAATGAAGGTATTACCAAAGTGAAAGATGTCCCTGAGTCACACACAGCATTGGGGTTAGTTACACATACAACAGTGGTGGGCTGAGAGAGACAACAAGCTTTCTTGGGCATAACATTCTGACAAGCACCAAAACAGATGCGTAGAGCAGCGAAATATACCAGTATTTTTGTCTGTCGAAATTACATTGTGCTGGGGTCCCAGCAGGACATGGTATTATTTGATGAGAGCATTCAATATTTATATGAATACAAGCAGGAAAGGAAGCCTTCCACAGTGGTACAGGCCATACCTGGCTAGTTTTTCCTTATCTGCAAAACTCTGATCGTCTTCCAAATACCTGGAAATGAGACCAACTCACTAAAATAAAGTGTAAGTGTAAAAAAATTTCACAGAGGATAGGGAGAGCAGCATCTGGGTATCCTTGCAAACAATAACATTGCTCTCATACATCCCCCCCACCTGCACATCTATGTCTTCTGATTCATCCCCCTACCTCGCAAAGCGCTCTTTGTCATTGCCAGAGCCTCCTGTGTCATCATCACACCTGAGGAAAACAGAGGAAGCATTGCGTGTCATCTCAGCATCCTTGGCAATATCAAATTTTAAAGTAACACCTCAGCTTACTTTATGATACAACATGCTGAGACTAATATACCTGAACAGCTTGCTTCCTTCATCATCATCAAAGTCTGAACTGTAAGAAGAAGAAGAAGAAGAGAGCCGTGTGACTAACTTCACACTTAAGCATTCTCACGAAACTTGTGACCGCATATCGCAAAACAAAAGTAAACCGGTCAGCAAATATACACATGATACTAACATATCAGCACAAACTGTACCACTAACAGACTTACGCAGCTCTTCTTTTGTTGGTCCCTTTTGGTACAACAGCCCCTCCACTTCCTTGGGTCCCACTTGCCCCCATACCCAGATTTGGGTCTGGTAACTCTATAAATAACACACAGGCAGAGAGAGACGAAATGTGGACGGGATGACAGGTGATTTCCTATTGTGCCTCAAGCACTGAGAAAAGAAAGTAAACCACCCACTGTAGCACAAAAACACACAACTTTATAAATAAGGTTAAAAAAAAAGTTTTCTCGAGCCATGTTGTGGATTGAAGAGAGTTAACATAACACTTTCAAGCTAACATTAAAGCTACATATATCATTTGTGTTCATCGTGGCTCATTTAGCAATGAAAAACATATAACAACAATCCTACTTTTAACAGTCAGCGAGTCGCTAATCTAGCCATTATGAGCTGGCTAGCATGCCAGCAAACTATCACTTATGCAATTGCCAGCTAGCCGTGCTTGCTGTGGCATTAGCTTTGCTACTAAGCTAACTTAGCTGGTGCTGTCACGCTATCTTTAGGAAAGTGTCCGCTTTAGCTGTGCATTAGGAAAAGCTCCTGAATACATTAACAGTAGCAAAGTATCATTCAATTTAACTATCGTCATGTCTTTTATAGCACTTTACCTGGGTTGGAAGAGGTCATATCCGTGTTGAATAACATAAACAAACAACTTCGGCTGCGGAAAAAAACCTCAATACCCCCACCCCTCCCCCTTGCTAGCTGGCTACAGGCTAACAAGTTCCTTGCTGATTTCCTCACGTACACGCCTTTATTTCGCGCTGTTAACGCCCAAAACCATGACTAATACAGTTCAAGAGCGACCCGACGAATACATACAAGACAAAATTACAGTTTTATCTCGTCCTACACCCCCCTTTCCTGTTACCTCCCGGTTTAAACCCCCTTTCTATTTAAGATGGCGTTTCAGGCAAGCGAAGCGCGAGCTGTCTACTGTGTTTTCTTTTCTCCTCTCTCTATTGGATGTCACTTCAGCCAGAGACAAATGACGTGAAATGTTGGGAAATCCATGTTTTGCTCCGCCCCGCTGGCGGAGGAGGGACGTGAAGGTATGTAAATCTTCAACACCTCAGTTTGGGCAAAATAAAAGTGCATCTTATCCACATTTATCAGGTTGTGATAGACCCTGACTATATGTTGCATTAATGCTTAACATACATTTTACCCCGTTATGCTTCAGTTGTATATCAAGGTGGACTGAAACCCAGAGCTCAAGTTCATTTGCTTCAGTAACCTTCTGTACACATAAAATACAAACTTGAGGTGAGCTACCTTTAACCTTTACTCCACTCCATTTAAAAGGGAACAATTGTACATTTTTTCCACATTGCTGTTATTAAAAAAAAATGTATAGGCTACTAAATGCTTATAAAATGTACACATTTTTATTTAGTCCCGACAACAGGACACTTCATATAATAATTTATTATTTGAATCCATAAAAGTGCATTGTGTGCTGCAAGGTTACCTTATCCTTGAATGTAAAATGCAAAGTACTGAAATCTATAAAAGTTTGATCATGTTAAGTATAAGAATAACAAAGCAGGTTCCACAATGAATTATTTCCCTCATGAATACATTCATACAGTTAAAAAGGGAAACTGTTGTGAAAACCATGTATCTACAAGTTTTGAGATTTTGAATTTACAGTTTTAGGATAAACTGAATTGTAAGTGTTCCTTTAAAGGTTGAGAAAGTTGTGTAATTCAAAACTCCTTTTGAATTAGATGGAAATGGCTTTCAAATATGCCAAAATTGACATTGCTGTTTACCGAGCTCATGAAAAGTCGACATTTCTCAGAAGACAGGTATACAAGTAGACAAGTATATGATGATCTAATAGAATATGATATATGATTTTTCTTTTTTTCCCCCTTGTACAGCACTTTGGTCAATCAAGGTTGTTTTAAATGTGCTATAGAAATAAAGATTGATTGATTGATACACTGCTGTAGATTTAACAACCCAACACTATATCAACTAGCTAAATAAAAGCAACTACAGCAGTAAAATGCAACATACACAATAAAGCAGCAATAACAAAATCATGTTTAATTTATAATCTTAATAAAGTGCACATTATGTTTGCAGCCATGATGCATAAATAAATAAAAACTACCTTGAAATGCTTTCATTGTGATTCATGATCTTTGCATTTATTAATAATAACAATACTTAGTTATTAAACAAAAAATACAAAAAAATAATATAACACTGTAATTAGGACACAGCTGGTTCTTCTGTATCACTGGAGATGAGGAGGATGCTGGTTGGTCTGGGTTAGTAAAAAACAATATGGTGGTGGAATGAGGAGTTTGAGAGGAAGGTGATTTATAAAGAAGCTAGGTGAGGGATGGATGATACAGAGAAGAGAGGTGAGACTAGTCTCTGATGTGAGGTGGAGACAGGACAGAAAAAGAGAGGACATAAAGACAGGAGAGAGAGGGAGCTTCCCATACATTACAGATAAGGCACTTAACATACAAAAAAACGTAAAGCATGAAGACAAAAAGCAACACTCATTTAATGAACTCCTCCGGAATCTCAGAGCTCAAACACTGACTGCTAAAAAGGCATTACATCATCATACTCCTCTTCAAATAGAATACCTGTAAACCCGTTTCATACACAGAATCATTCTTAAAATCATTCATTTAGATCAAGTTATATTCTAACCCAGGTTAAAAAACATTACCCAGGCCCCAAGGCAGTGATTTGGAGATATCTGGTTCATGTTTGTAAAATCTGGAAATGGTTCATATGTCACATTCCATTCACTTTAGTGAAACTCCTGTGTTCCCCCAAAGAAGCCCACCTTCGCCATGATTTTCTTGAGAGTCATCAGTTTTCAGGGGGAGGCATCAACAGTGTGACTCAGCTGGATCAAAAAGTTCCAAACAAACCAGAGGAAAAAAAAACATTCAGCTCCGTCGAAAACTAGCAGGAAGCTGAGATTTATATTGCAGGGTAACATTTCTGATTCCTGAAAGCAAGATGATTGAACACTTGAGAGAGATGTGTCTTTTGGAAGCAGGAAGTGTACGTTCTTAGCGATATTGGATAAAGAACAGAAATCAAATGTAAGATTTTGCTTTCAGTATGTCTACAAAAGTGACACCACAGTTGCTCATTTTACCTCACAAGGCAGACTTTAAAAAAAAGAAATGGCACAAGCGCCATTGGAGAGCAAAAGCACGCAGTCCTACTGCACGCTCTTGAATATAAGAGACACTGTTTGTGCAAAGACGGTGCAATAGCTTAACATTTACGTAATTGCATAGACAAAAAAATAAGGGAAATGAATGCCCCAATGTCTCACTTTCATTAAAATCCACTTTCATCTTATTTTGTTCTTTCAGTATAAAACAAAACAGGGAACATAAAGCAACACAAGATCAAAGCAGAAAGCTTTGAAATGGCATTTTATCAGCCATTAGCTGGCTCTAAGGCACACTGAACAAGGAAAGCTGTAGAAGCAGCATCATCCCCCCCCACACACACTGCCTTCCCCCCTCCCCCCCTGCCTCTCTCCCTCCCTCCCATCACAGTTCTCTTCTCCATTTCCTCCCAGGTCTCTTTGAAAATTTGGAACTGACTCCCCACACTGACAATGACACATGACTAAGGAGAACAGTCGTGCCACTGAATGTAGTGTCTATCATCTGCTGGATCTCTGTGCCCTCTAAAAGTACGTTTGTGAGAGTGTTTTTGTGTTGTGCAGAAGTAACAGTGTCACATTTTATCAATATACCTGCTGTTCTGTGTTTTAGGGAATGACATGCCCCCCCAACCCACACACTGTCTTCTTCTTTTTCCCTCTCTTTCTCCCTCCCTCCTGCTCCCCTACAGAGGGAAATGAGTCCTTCTCACAATCCTGCGTCCTGACATTGTTTTGCTTTCACTCTGTCTTGCTGTGGTTGTTGTTGTGAACTGTGTGACCATTCTGCACTGGTCCATTTTTCTTTGTGTCCTTTTTAACCCCCTCCTCGTCTTCCTCGTCTCCCGATTCATCTGTTTCATCTTTGTCACTCCTTTCATCGTCCACTTTTTCCTGGAGAACAAAAAAAAACATGTCATTAATCAAGGAGACCCCCCCGACTCAAAATGTTCTCGAGCTCTGGATCCTGTCAGAACAAACTCAAACTGCCTTAGCTCGGGAACTGAATAGATATGCAGACTTATCCCCTACCTCATTCAAACAGATTTACATCGCCATTATTCAGAACAGGCCAATCACAACTGTTGATCTAATGGATAACAGGTTTAAGCGCTGCTGAGGCATTTTAGTAAACAACAAAGATGGCTGCCACTGAACTGAAACATTCTGCATTTGCCTTTGCATCAGTATTACAAAAAATAGTTTGGATTGCGATTTTTTTTTTTTAAATCTTGGCTGCTCAGTCATGCCAAAAGTTTGTAGATTATATCGAACTAGAAGCTGTATAAGTTAAATGTGGAAACTAGCTACCTAGCCTAGCAGCCTACTGCTATGTCACATGTTTCATTGCTCCAATTGATTCTGTCGTCTATGTCATGATTTGGTCTTTGTTTAGTTTGTATTTTGGAGTTTAGTTTAGTTTTCTTGTTTTAGTTCTACTTTCCCCTAGTGTTGCTTGTTTCCCTGAGTGTTAATTGTTTAGTCTTTAGTGTTTCCTGTTTTAGTTTGTAATTTCTTATTCTTGTTTCTCTGTGTTCCATGGTTCTTGATTTACTTTGTAGTTGTCCTCAGTGTTTCTTGTCTTGTGTTAATTCTTGTCTGCGTGTTCCCTCTTGTCTTGATTTGCCCTGATTGTCCTCACCTGTGTCTTGTTAGTTTCACCTGTCTCACCTGTGTCTGATTACCCATGTCTATTTAGTCTCTGTGTTTCTTCCCTTCTGTGTCGCATCATTATTGTTTGTGAGATGTTGGATGTCGTTTGTCTCCCTGTGATTCCTCGTGGCTACCCTTTTTGGATTAATTTTTGAAGTACGTTTTTGTTTGCCTTAGTGCCTTTTTAGTTTAAATAAATACATTTTTGTTATCTGCAATTGGGTCCTCCACCTCCTCATTCCACCGTGACAGAATGATGCGACCAACAATGGACCCAGCAGATTGTTTGGAGGAGATGGATTGTTTCCAGAAAGTAGCTTACTTTCAAGACATTTTTCGTTCGGTCAGGAGCACTGCTCAGGAAGAGCAGTCGCCCTGGACAGGCACCCGCCTGGCCATTTTTACTGGGACCCGTGGAGGAAAGAGAAATGCCACCCGTCGTCCTATCCTGTCTCCACGACCCAGCACCCCAGAGTCTCTACAGCCCCAGCAGTCGGTGTACCAGCCCAGGCCTCAACACAAGCCTCAGCTCCAGCCTCAGCTCCAGCTCCAGCCTCAGCTCCAGCCTCAGCTCCAGCCTCAGCTCCAGCTCCAGCCTCAGCTCCAGCCTCAGCTCCAGCCTCAGCTCCAGCCTCAGCTCAAGCCTCAGCTCAGCACTGCGTCCCTGCAGAGCACCCTCTGCTGCCTGTGACTGCTGAGCTCCGTAGTCCCCCTGTTGAAGAGAGGGGGATTTCTGCGGATTCCCTGTCGGCGGTCCGGCCGATTCCTGCGGATTCCCTGTCGGCGGTCCGGCCGATTCCTGCGGATTCCCTGTCGGCGGTCCGGCCGTTTCCTGACGTCGCCTCGGCGGTCCGGCCGACTCCTGACGTCGCCTCGGCGGTCCGGCCGACTCCTGACGTCTCTCCTGACGTCGCCTCGGCGGTCCGGCCAACTCCTGACGTCGCCTCGGCGGTCCGGCCGACTCCAGACGTACCCTTGGCGGTCCGGCCGACTCCTGACGTCCCCTCGGCGGTCCGGCCGACTCCTGACGTCTCTCCTGACGTCCCCTCGGCGGTCCGGCCGACTCCTGACGTCCTCTCGGCGGTCCGGCCGACTCCTGACGCCCCCTCGGCGGTCCTGCCGATTCCTGACGTCCCCTCGGCGGTCCGGCCGACTCCTGACGTCCCCTCGGCGGTCCGGCCGACTCCTGACGTCCCCTCGGCGGTCCGGCCGACTCCTGACGTCCTCTCGGCGGTCCGGCCGACTCCTGACGCCCCCTCGGCGGTCCTGCCGATTCCTGACGTCCCCTCGGCGGTCCGGCCGATTCCTGACGTCCCCTCGGCGGTCCGGCCGACTCCTGACGTCCCCTCGGCGGTCCGGCCGACTCCTGACGTCCCCTCGGCGGTCCGGCCGACTCCTGACGTCCCCTCGGCGGTCCGGCCGACTCCTGACGTCCCCTCGTCGGTCCGGCCGACTCCTGACGTACCCTCGTCGGTCCGGCCGACTCCTGACGTACCCTCGTCGGTCCGGCCGACTCCTGACGTACCCTCGTCGGTCCGGCCGACTCCTGACGTACCCTCGGCGGTCCGGCCGACTCCTGACGTACCCTCGTCGGTCTGGCCGACTCCTGACGTACACTCGGCGGTCCGGCCGACTTCTGTGTCTCTGTGGGAGGCCCTGCCAACACCTGATTCCAAGTTGGAGGTCCTGCCCACTCCTGTTTCTCGGTGGGAGGTTCTGCCCACTCCTGTTTCTCCGTTGGAGGATCTGCCCACTCCTATGTCTCGGTGGGAGGCCCTGCCAACACCTGATTCCAAGTTGGAGGTCCTGCCCACTCCTGTTTCTCAGTGGGAGGTTCTGCCCACTCCTGTTTCTCCGTTGGAGGATCTGCCCACTCCTATGTCTCGGTGGGAGGCCCTGCCAACACCCATTTCCAAGTTGGAGGCTGTGCCCGCTCCCGTTTCTCCGTTGGAGGATCTGCCCACTCCTATGTCTCTGTGGGAGGTCCTGCCAACACCTGTTTCCAAGTTGGCGGATCTGCCCACTCCTATGTCTCTGTGCGAGGCCCTGCCAACACCCGTTTCCAAGTTGGAGGATCTGCCCACTCTCGTGTCTCCGTCAGAGGTCCTGCCGACTCCGCAGCTTCCTGAGCACTCGTCTGGGGTCCTGCAGACTCCTGCGCCATCGTCAGAAGGCCTTCGGACTCCCCCTGAGCTGGTCTCTGTGTTTGGTCGGCCTCCTGGCCGCCCACCTGAACTGTTTCCTGTGTTTGGTCGGCTTCCTGGCCGCCCACCTGACCAGCTCACTGTGTGTGGTCGGCCTCCTGGCCGCCCACCTGAACTGTGTCCCGTGTTTGGTCGGCTTCCTGGTCGCCCACCTGACCAGCTCACTGTGTTCGGTAAGCCTCCGGGCCGCCCTCCTGATCTGCTCTCCGTGTTTGATCAGCCTCCCGGCCGCCCCCCTGAACTGTTCCCCGTGTTTGATCGACCTCCCGGCCGCCCCCCTGAACTGTTCCCCGTGTTTGATTGGCCTTCCGGCCGCCCCCCTGAACTGTTCCCTGTGTTTGATCAGCCTCCCGGCCGCCCCCCTGAACTGTTCCCCATGTTTGATCGGCCTCCCGGCCGCCCCATTGAACTGTGCAGCATGTCTGGTCTGCCTTCGGGCCGTCCACCTGAACTGTTCTTCTTGTTGGGCCGGCCTCCTGGCCGCCCTCCCGAACTGTCCGGGCTATGTGCCCTGCCTCCAGGCCGTCCGCCTGAGAGTCCGGAGTCCCTCCTCCGGACCCCCTCCACCCACCCTGTTTTGGTTTATTGACGTTTTGGAACGTCTGGGATCCGTCCCTTGAGGGGGGGGTTATGTCATGATTTGGTCTTTGTTTAGTTTGTATTTTGGAGTTTAGTTTAGTTTTCTTGTTTTAGTTCTACTTTCCCCTAGTGTTGCTTGTTTCCCTGAGTGTTAATTGTTTAGTCTTTAGTGTTTCCTGTTTTAGTTTGTAATTTCTTATTCTTGTTTCTCTGTGTTCCATGGTTCTTGATTTACTTTGTAGTTGTCCTCAGTGTTTCTTGTCTTGTGTTAATTCTTGTCTGCGTGTTCCCTCTTGTCTTGATTTGCCCTGATTGTCCTCACCTGTGTCTTGTTAGTTTCACCTGTCTCACCTGTGTCTGATTACCCATGTCTATTTAGTCTCTGTGTTTCTTCCCTTCTGTGTCGCATCATTATTGTTTGTGAGATGTTGGATGTCGTTTGTCTCCCTGTGATTCCTCGTGGCTACCCTTTTTGGATTAATTTTTGAAGTACGTTTTTGTTTGCCTTAGTGCCTTTTTAGTTTAAATAAATACATTTTTGTTATCTGCAATTGGGTCCTCCACCTCCTCATTCCACCGTGACAGAATGATGCGACCAACAATGGACCCAGCAGATTGTTTGGAGGAGATGGATTGTTTCCAGAAAGTAGCTTACTTTCAAGACATTTTTCGTTCGGTCAGGAGCACTGCTCAGGAAGAGCAGTCGCCCTGGACAGGCACCCGCCTGGCCATTTTTACTGGGACCCGTGGAGGAAAGAGAAATGCCACCCGTCGTCCTATCCTGTCTCCACGACCCAGCACCCCAGAGTCTCTACAGCCCCAGCAGTCGGTGTACCAGCCCAGGCCTCAACACAAGCCTCAGCTCCAGCCTCAGCTCCAGCTCCAGCCTCAGCTCCAGCCTCAGCTCCAGCCTCAGCTCCAGCTCCAGCCTCAGCTCCAGCCTCAGCTCCAGCCTCAGCTCCAGCCTCAGCTCAAGCCTCAGCTCAGCACTGCGTCCCTGCAGAGCACCCTCTGCTGCCTGTGACTGCTGAGCTCCGTAGTCCCCCTGTTGAAGAGAGGGGGATTTCTGCGGATTCCCTGTCGGCGGTCCGGCCGATTCCTGCGGATTCCCTGTCGGCGGTCCGGCCGATTCCTGCGGATTCCCTGTCGGCGGTCCGGCCGTTTCCTGACGTCGCCTCGGCGGTCCGGCCGACTCCTGACGTCGCCTCGGCGGTCCGGCCGACTCCTGACGTCTCTCCTGACGTCGCCTCGGCGGTCCGGCCAACTCCTGACGTCGCCTCGGCGGTCCGGCCGACTCCAGACGTACCCTTGGCGGTCCGGCCGACTCCTGACGTCCCCTCGGCGGTCCGGCCGACTCCTGACGTCTCTCCTGACGTCCCCTCGGCGGTCCGGCCGACTCCTGACGTCCTCTCGGCGGTCCGGCCGACTCCTGACGCCCCCTCGGCGGTCCTGCCGATTCCTGACGTCCCCTCGGCGGTCCGGCCGACTCCTGACGTCCCCTCGGCGGTCCGGCCGACTCCTGACGTCCCCCTCGGCGGTCCGGCCGACTCCTGACGTCCTCTCGGCGGTCCGGCCGACTCCTGACGCCCCCCTCGGCGGTCCTGCCGATTCCTGACGTCCCCTCGGCGGTCCGGCCGATTCCTGACGTCCCCTCGGCGGTCCGGCCGACTCCTGACGTCCCCTCGGCGGTCCGGCCGACTCCTGACGTCCCCCTCGGCGGTCCGGCCGACTCCTGACGTCCCCTCGGCGGTCCGGCCGACTCCTGACGTCCCCTCGTCGGTCCGGCCGACTCCTGACGTACCCTCGTCGGTCCGGCCGACTCCTGACGTACCCTCGTCGGTCCGGCCGACTCCTGACGTACCCTCGTCGGTCCGGCCGACTCCTGACGTACCCTCGGCGGTCCGGCCGACTCCTGACGTACCCTCGTCGGTCTGGCCGACTCCTGACGTACACTCGGCGGTCCGGCCGACTTCTGTGTCTCTGTGGGAGGCCCTGCCAACACCTGATTCCAAGTTGGAGGTCCTGCCCACTCCTGTTTCTCGGTGGGAGGTTCTGCCCACTCCTGTTTCTCCGTTGGAGGATCTGCCCACTCCTATGTCTCGGTGGGAGGCCCTGCCAACACCTGATTCCAAGTTGGAGGTCCTGCCCACTCCTGTTTCTCAGTGGGAGGTTCTGCCCACTCCTGTTTCTCCGTTGGAGGATCTGCCCACTCCTATGTCTCGGTGGGAGGCCCTGCCAACACCCATTTCCAAGTTGGAGGCTGTGCCCGCTCCCGTTTCTCCGTTGGAGGATCTGCCCACTCCTATGTCTCTGTGGGAGGTCCTGCCAACACCTGTTTCCAAGTTGGCGGATCTGCCCACTCCTATGTCTCTGTGCGAGGCCCTGCCAACACCCGTTTCCAAGTTGGAGGATCTGCCCACTCTCGTGTCTCCGTCAGAGGTCCTGCCGACTCCGCAGCTTCCTGAGCACTCGTCTGGGGTCCTGCAGACTCCTGCGCCATCGTCAGAAGGCCTTCGGACTCCCCCTGAGCTGGTCTCTGTGTTTGGTCGGCCTCCTGGCCGCCCACCTGAACTGTTTCCTGTGTTTGGTCGGCTTCCTGGCCGCCCACCTGACCAGCTCACTGTGTGTGGTCGGCCTCCTGGCCGCCCACCTGAACTGTGTCCCGTGTTTGGTCGGCTTCCTGGTCGCCCACCTGACCAGCTCACTGTGTTCGGTAAGCCTCCGGGCCGCCCTCCTGATCTGCTCTCCGTGTTTGATCAGCCTCCCGGCCGCCCCCCTGAACTGTTCCCCGTGTTTGATCGACCTCCCGGCCGCCCCCCTGAACTGTTCCCCGTGTTTGATTGGCCTTCCGGCCGCCCCCCTGAACTGTTCCCTGTGTTTGATCAGCCTCCCGGCCGCCCCCCTGAACTGTTCCCCATGTTTGATCGGCCTCCCGGCCGCCCCATTGAACTGTGCAGCATGTCTGGTCTGCCTTCGGGCCGTCCACCTGAACTGTTCTTCTTGTTGGGCCGGCCTCCTGGCCGCCCTCCCGAACTGTCCGGGCTATGTGCCCTGCCTCCAGGCCGTCCGCCTGAGAGTCCGGAGTCCCTCCTCCGGACCCCCTCCACCCACCCTGTTTTGGTTTATTGACGTTTTGGAACGTCTGGGATCCGTCCCTTGAGGGGGGGGTTATGTCATGATTTGGTCTTTGTTTAGTTTGTATTTTGGAGTTTAGTTTAGTTTTCTTGTTTTAGTTCTACTTTCCCCTAGTGTTGCTTGTTTCCCTGAGTGTTAATTGTTTAGTCTTTAGTGTTTCCTGTTTTAGTTTGTAATTTCTTATTCTTGTTTCTCTGTGTTCCATGGTTCTTGATTTACTTTGTAGTTGTCCTCAGTGTTTCTTGTCTTGTGTTAATTCTTGTCTGCGTGTTCCCTCTTGTCTTGATTTGCCCTGATTGTCCTCACCTGTGTCTTGTTAGTTTCACCTGTCTCACCTGTGTCTGATTACCCATGTCTATTTAGTCTCTGTGTTTCTTCCCTTCTGTGTCGCATCATTATTGTTTGTGAGATGTTGGATGTCGTTTGTCTCCCTGTGATTCCTCGTGGCTACCCTTTTTGGATTAATTTTTGAAGTACGTTTTTGTTTGCCTTAGTGCCTTTTTAGTTTAAATAAATACATTTTTGTTATCTGCAATTGGGTCCTCCACCTCCTCATTCCACCGTGACAGTCTAGAGTCAACACTTGAGACCTCCCCTTGAAAGCCCAAAATGAACTGAGAAGTTCCAGATTCTTTAATTTGTGGGTTTCTATATTGGTGTCATAATCAAAGATGGATGATAAGGATTTAGTCACCTCAGTCACTATGCATTTTCATTTTTTGTTTTTACAGAATCTTTAACTGTGCGTTTGATTTCTTGGTTTGCTTACATTGTTGGTGAGGAAGCGGACTGCTATGCGTATGATGAGGACGGCCCAGAAGATATGCAGACACTGCAGAACCATCAAAAGGCCGTTGAAAAAGTAGTAGCCAAAGAAGGGTTCATAGATGGTCACTGGGTACACCCACGTACAGTAAATAATCCTGAAATGGAGATAGTGAGGATTAAGGACAAGGTCACTTGGAAAACCTGCAGATGAATATTACAACAAGAGATTAAATCATTGTGTGTTAGTACCTGAAGGGAAAGACGACCAGACGAGTGATAATGAAGATTGCAGCAAATACGATGAAGATGTAGTTACAGGCATTTCGCCATCCAGCATAGTTGAACATCTTTGCAGACTGTCAAAGGGAAAGAGAAAGGAAATTGTCAAATAGGGTAGTTGTGGTTTAATAATACATTTCTTTAAATAATAAAAATTGTATTGGTTTTGCTCGTAGACCGTGTATAAGAAGTGGATCACTTGAGCCAGAAGCGACTACATGTTGACCATGGGGAGGATGCTAGATATTTATCCTGGTTGAAAGGTTGCTGTAGTCGTGATTTGTTAACCACAGGTAGCTACACCGTAAAGCATACTCTGCTTTGAAATCTGTTGTCCTCCTAAAGGGGCCATCATTTACAACTTTGACCTCATGCTGTAGTTAAAAGACTGAAATCTAGAACTTGAGACGATAGACTCATTAGGAAGTGGTTTACTGAGGTAATAAATCAATTATATAGCAGGGTCGTTTTCACATCTGCTTCCATGAAATCCGACTTCTTTCAGCAACGATCAAAATTAGCTGCACTTTTGTAACTAAGAGGCGACACTTCTTTTTTTATAGTCATTGATTAAGCTCTGTGTCCCACTAAAGATACTTGTAACCTCATTATAGCTTTGTCCACAAGGTGGCAGCGTATGATCATCAGACTGAACCACAGCACTCACTTCATCATGTCTGAACATAACTTTAAAACTGTGTGATGATGAAATGACAAATTGATTGATGTTGAAGGGGATACATGACATTAGAACAAAATAAGATGAAGTGATTATTGGCCCCATTCATTTTTAAAACCTTTATTATGTGTTACTTTTCAAAGCTCACCAGTTGTGATTGAAGGCACATGTCTGTTGTAGGTACAGTTTGTTGTCAGTGAATGTAATTTACTGGAATGACCCTGTGGAGACTTTTACCTCAAGAAAGTAATCAGAGGAGTCGTGCAACAGCATGATGAGAGTCCCAGCACGGATGTAATTAACGCACCAGGAAAAGCTGATAAGGAGGATGGTCGCCACATGATGAACGATTTGCTCCTTAAAGTCCTAAAAAGAAAGAAAGGAGACGTGTTAGTGATGTGTAGTGTCGGGAATTTGTGTTATGTATGTTTGAGTGGGTCTGCTTGCCAAGTGATAAATCCTTCTTAGAGGCAACTTTGTTATATTATTGTGTTGGAGAAACACACTGTGCCTTTTTGGCAGGATTTTCCCCACTGTGCTCAGCTGACCCAGGTTGAGCAAAGTCCAAACATTCACACACACACACACACACACACACACACACACACACACACACACACACACACACACACACACACGTGTAACAACACTTTAATGTCCACCCGCAGTGCAAGCCAGATGTTAAACTGCACAGAGAGAACATTTCCTATGTTGCTTAAAGTACATCGAAATGTAGTCGACTCATTACCATTACAGAACGTACACACACACACAAAAAATCACAGTCTGTTCCCATAGACATGTTTTTGTGTTCCCCAGAAAATATTCACGTACTTTTCTTTTGACATCAGAAGCCACACTGAAGAGCAGAGAGCTGTAGAAACCCAGCTCGATCATGTAGTACCAATACTGAGATGGCAGGAGAGTCTGAAAGAGAGACACCAGTTATTCTTTACATCAGTTGGTCTGTAAATGTCTACAACAAGTTTTCTCTCAGAATCCCCATAGCCTATTATTTAACATGAGTAGCCTCCAAAAGCAAAATCTTTCACTCTGAACTTAAAGATGTGAAATGTCTCAGTGTGCAAGAACATCCAACCACATTGAAGGAACGTATTCAAGATCTCTAAAGGAATTTGAAGTACCCCCTAAGGCCTTTTCATGTAGGGGCCAAACTTAAAATAAATTGTAAAGATTTTTGAACACCTGCAGCTAACAGGTGCATTCAGTGTACATAACCATCCCAGAGACGTACCAGCACAGGAAAGCCCTGCCACATCTCCTGCAGGTCATAAAGCCAAGGTTTCTGGAAGGAAAGATGAAGTGATGTGATTTAGACAGCAGAGCCCCACAGGTGAGATCATATCACCAAACTAAGCATGGCAATGAGATTACTATGATGGTTGGTTGGTCACTAGTGAGAATGTTTACAATAAGAGACAAAATGAGAAGGGGTGGAGGTTAACAAGGAAGTACTCACATCGATGAGGGCGGCCAGGCCAGCAATGAAAGCAAGAAGGTAAAAGGTAAATCTCCAACTGTAAGAGAACACACACACACACATACACACACACACACACACTTTCTACTCAGTCAATGGGGATAAGACAATAGACTATTTTTCAACCTGCAGACACTTAAATGCATCTCATAAACACACACACACACACACACACACACACACATTCTCACATACAGACATGAACAAACAGGGTGCAGCTAGGAAAGAAACAGAAGGCTGCATGAACGGCCTGGAGTTCTGGGGAACTACTCTGAGTCAAATCAGGACAAACACACTGACACACAATGAGTGCTGTCAGACAATATCCTCCCTGTTCATATCCTGTAACTCAGACAGTGAGGGGGTCATTCCCACCACAGCCTCTGCTACAGATGCAGTGAGGGGATTTCACACATAAAACACAGAGAAAGAAAAAGAAGAGGAGAAAGGTGAACAAAGAGGAAGAAGAGACCAGCGAGGAAAATCGGGGAGAGACACAGAAAGCCTGTTCACTTATAGACAATAGCTTGATTCAGAGGAGAAATGTCATAACATGCAGTGCTAAAGACACACCACAAACAGCAAGGCACAAACATGCAGTCACATGCGCATCCGCACAAACCAAGACAAGCCTGAAATGCAAAACATCAATCCACCACGGACTAACTTCAATAAAATGTTGCACATACATCTACAGCACACTCATCAGTCTAGAGTTATCTTCTTGTAGATTAAAGGGTTAAAGGGTCACTTCATCAAACTTCGAAAAGCTTTTAAATTCCGGTTTAATTGGACCAGGTGTTAAGGTTTTTGTAGATACACTGTAACAATGTACAGAACACGCTGAAGGGAATTTGATTACAAAAACAATCTCCCCAGATTTCAAAGGAAATGTTAATGTTGAAAAGCTGTCTGAGTACTTGAAGCTCCTGTAGATATTTATGTGTCCCGTGGACTAAGTGGTACCTCTTATGTCTGTAGTGTTCATATGTAAATAGTGATTCTAGCAAAAAAAAAACCTTCCTGCTTAATGAACTGCTAACTTGTAATTCCAAACAAAGCAGTAAAAAAGTAATATCTTTTAAAAGGTGCGTGTCTTGTTTTCATTTGAGTGAACTGACCCTTTAAGTCACATAAAATGCTTGAAATGATCTGTTGGCAAACATGAAATGCTCATGAAAATGAAGCTGATGGTGATGATAGGCATGTCCCTACACGGTTGTTATACATGAAACACCACACATATGTTGGACTAATAATAATACAATATAATGCATTTGTCTTTGAAATATGTGCCACATTAGTTTTGTGTCATCAGTCCACATTGTGAATCCAGCCAGCTGCCACTGGTTAGTTTCAGCAGCTTTGTATTTTCACGCTTACATACTGTTGGTTTAACTCCTGCCAAACATAAAAATAACTAACAGTGGTGACAGAGGCCCTGCTTCTGAGGCCGTTGTGCTAATGAATGTGTGAATGGTTGGATTTGTGTGTGTGTGTGTGTGTGTGTGTGTGTGTGTGTGTGTGTGTGTGGGTATTTGTTAATTATGAGGACTAATTCTATGAATACACACCACACTATAAGGACATTTTGAATTATGAGGACGAGTCAGAAGTCCTCATAATTCCGACACTGTAGGAGGGTTTATACATATAGTAGAAGCTCAAATACAAAATTTTAGCAAAAGTCCTTTTTATTCATAATTACTTGAAATTGTGTATAATCCGTGTATTGGAACAGTGCCCCTGTAGGCTGGTCCATGTAATTACACCTGTGTATAAATCACAGCTTCTGATTGGCTGACAGCAGGGGTCTCTGTAATGAATCATTAAGTTATTACTGTGTTAACTACATTTAATTTCAGATTACTTTGTGAATAGGCTACTGAAGATAAGTACACAGATAATACATTTGTTGTCTAAAATTGTTAGTTTATAAGTTTAAAAAAAGATCCGGATCATTCCTGTTCCTGCATCAAGCAGATGCATCATGGGATAATTTTAATGCTACATGAGGACACGCTCAAAAGGAGTTAAAGGTAAGCCATTAATATACAGTTACAAGAGAAACAAGCTCATTTTTGTTGTTGAAAGTGCCCGAAAATAGCATTCACTCAATGTAACCAGCTTATTGTCCGTTGAATTAGCTGGCTCTAGCTAGAATTAAGCACTTTAGCGGTTAGCGTTAGCGGTTAGCGTTAGCGGCTAGCGCTAGCCGTTAGCACTAGCAGCTAGCTAGTTTAGGCTTCATTTATCTGACTCTTTTCAGCAAGATACGATTTTAACATAATACAATTAAAAAAGGGTAGTATTAGGCTGATAAAATAACCTCTGACAGGGTGACATTAATGTGTGGAAGATGATAGGATGCTAGTGAGTGAATGTGGTTTTCCCAGGAAAGACTTCATTGCTCCATAGCTAAAGGTTAATTATTCTAGTATGGATATCACAGATTAGATTAAAATACATGTGTAGGATTAAGAACTGATTGAAGTTGCTCAGTGCATTGCAAAGGAAAGTCACATTAACTTATGCAAACATATAGCCTTCACATGATGTTATAATATCTCTTCAATTTAATCTGAGTGTATGTCAGTGAGTAATCGTAATCAGTGAATGTGAACCATTTTAAATTAGTCATATCATGTAAATAAAAAATGAGGTAGAGTGATAAATTGTGACTTCACTTGTGAAAGCTGCTATGGGATTGGGATTGTTGCCTAACACTGTCTGTAGTTCCTTGTCTGGAGTAACCTGTTAAATATGAATTAAGATTTCACCTTTAATAATCAAGACGAATGCTCAGGTAAGCTTTAACTGGGTGGCATGTTATCTTATATATCACAATAACTTAGCAAGAGCTCTTAGTGTCCCAGTGAATAGCATGAGCAATCACATACAATTAGGACTGGGTTTAAAAAATCAATTTTCTGATTTAAATCGATTCTCATATGAATGATCTGATATCGATTCATAAAATCCAAAGATTGATCTTTCAATAACTATATTATGTATTGTCAATGTAGTAATCAGACTTTGACATTATTTTATTCCCTTCCAAATAACCTCACAGACTGATCCTCATCATGTTGGTCCATCAGACACAATCGTCCCCATGGAGGAAAGTAACAAACAGGTAAATAATAAGCTGTCTCTTTGATAACCCAGCCATTGAATATGTGCAAGATAATGCAATATGTTCATACAATTGTCAAAATACTTTTTGTCAAAGAATTTTCTACATGCATTTAAGATTGAGTTTGTTTTCACAATTCTAAATATACTGTCCTCACATAACTTGAACATGAGTTGTATACATACTGACGACTTTGTGTTTGTAATTCAAAGTCTACATATACTGTCCTCACAAAACTTGAACATGAGTTGTATACATACTGACGACTTTGTGTTTGTAATTCAAAGACTAAATATACTGTCCTCACATAACTTGAACATGAGTTGTATACATACTGATGACTTTGTGTTTGTAATTCAAAGTCTACATATACTGTCCTCACATAACTTGAACATGAGTTGTATACATACTGATGACTTTGTGTTTGTAATTCAAAGACTACATATACTGTCCTCACATAACTTGAACATGAGTTGTATACATACTGACGACTTTGTGTTTGTAATTCAAAGTCTAAATATACTGTCCTCACATAACTTGAACATGAGTTGTATACATACTGACGACTTTGTGTTTGTAATTCAAAGTCTAAATATACTGTCCTCACATAACTTGAACATGAGTTGTATACATACTGACGACTTTGTGTTTGTAATTCAAAGTCTACATATACTGTCCTCACAAAACTTGAACATGAGTTGTATACATACTGACGACTTTGTGTTTGTAATTCAAAGTCTACATATACTGTCCTCACATAACTTGAACATGAGTTGTATACATACTGACGACTTTGTGTTTGTAATTCAAAGTCTACATATACTGTCCTCACATAACTTGAACATGAGTTGTATACATACTGACGACTTTGTAATTCAAAGTCTAAATATACTGTCCTCACATAACTTGAACATGAGTTGTACACATACTGACGACTTTGTGTTTGTAATTCAAAGTCTAAATATACTGTCCTCACATAACTTGAACATGAGTTGTATACATACTGACGACTTTGTGTTTGTAATTCAAAGTCTAAATATACTGTCCTCACAAAACTTGAACATGAGTTGTATACATACTGACGACTTTGTAATTCAAAGTCTAAATATACTGTCCTCACAAAACTTGAACATGAGTTGTATACATACTGACGACTTTGTGTTTGTAATTCAAAGTCTAAATATACTGTCCTCACATAACTTGAACATGAGTTGTATACATACTGACGACTTTGTGTTTGTAATTCAAAGTCTACATATACTGTCCTCACATAACTTGAACATGAGTTGTATACATACTGACGACTTTGTAATTCAAAGTCTAAATATACTGTCCTCACAAAACTTGAACATGAGTTGTACACATACTGACGACTTTGTGTTTGTAATTCAAAGTCTAAATATACTGTCCTCACAAAACTTGAACATGAGTTGTATACATACTGACGACTTTGTGTTTGTAATTCAAAGTCTAAATATACTGTCCTCACAAAACTTGAACATGAGTTGTATACATACTGACGACTTTGTGTTTGTAATTCAAAGTCTACATATACTGTCCTCACATAACATGAACATGAGTTGTATACTGACGACTTTGTAATTCAAAGTCTAAATATACTGTCCTCACATAACTTGAACATGAGTTGTATACATACTGACGACTTTGTGTTTGTAATTCAAAGACTAAATATACTGTCCTCACAAAACTTGAACATGAGTTGTATACATACTGACGACTTTGTGTTTGTAATTCAAAGTCTACATATACTGTCCTCACAAAACTTGAACATGAGTTGTATACATACTGACGACTTTGTGTTTGTAATTCAAAGTCTACATATACTGTCCTCACATAACTTGAACATGAGTTGTATACATACTGACGACTTTGTGTTTGTAATTCAAAGACTAAATATACTGTCCTCACATAACTTGAACATGAGTTGTATACATACTGACGACTTTGTGTTTGTAATTCAAAGTCTACATATACTGTCCTCACAAAACTTGAACATGAGTTGTATACATACTGACGACTTTGTGTTTGTAATTTAAAGTCTACATATACTGTCCTCACATAACTTGAACATGAGTTGTATACATACTGAGGACTGTGTTTGTAATTTAAAGTCTAAATATACTGTCCTCACATAACTTGAACATGAGTTGTATACATACTGACGACTTTGTGTTTGTAATTCAAAGTCTACATATACTGTCCTCACAAAACTTGAACATGAGTTGTATACATACTGACGACTTTGTGTTTGTAATTCAAAGACTACATATACTGTCCTCACATAACTTGAACATGAGTTGTATACATACTGACGACTTTGTGTTTGTAATTCAAAGTCTAAATATACTGTCCTCACATAACTTGAACATGAGTTGTATACATACTGACGACTTTGTGTTTGTAATTCAAAGTCTACATATACTGTCCTCACATAACTTGAACATGAGTTGTATACATACTGAGGACTGTGTTTGTAATTCAAAGTCTACATATACTGTCCTCACAAAACTTGAACATGAGTTGTATACATACTGACGACTTTGTGTTTGTAATTCAAAGTCTACATATACTGTCCTCACATAACTTGAACATGAGTTGTATACATACTGACGACTTTGTGTTTGTAATTCAAAGTCTAAATATACTGTCCTCACATAACTTGAACATGAGTTGTATACATACTGACGACTTTGTGTTTTTAATTCAAAGTCTACATATACTGTCCTCACATAACTTGAACATGAGTTGTATACATACTGACGACTGTGTTTGTAATTCAAAGTCTACATATACTGTCCTCACAAAACTTGAACATGAGTTGTATACATACTGACGACTTTGTGTTTGTAATTCAAAGACTACATATACTGTCCTCACAAAACTTGAACATGAGTTGTATACATACTGACGACTTTGTGTTTGTAATTCAAAGTCTACATATACTGTCCTCACATAACTTGAACATGAGTTGTATACATACTGACGACTTTGTGTTTGTAATTCAAAGTCTAAATATACTGTCCTCACATAACTTGAACATGAGTTGTATACATACTGAGGACTGTGTTTGTAATTCAAAGTCTAAATATACTGTCCTCACATAACTTGAACATGAGTTGTACACATACTGAAGACTTTGTGTTTGTAATTCAAAGTCTAAATATACTGTCCTCACATAACTTGAACATGAGTTGTATACATACTGACGACTTTGTGTTTGTAATTCAAAGTCTAAATATACTGTCCTCACATAACTTGAACATGAGTTGTACACATACTGACGACTTTGTGTTTGTAATTCAAAGTCTAAATATACTGTCCTCACATAACTTGAACATGAGTTGTATACATACTGACGACTTTGTGTTTGTAATTCAAAGTCTACATATACTGTCCTCACATAACTTGAACATGAGTTGTATACATACTGACGACTTTGTGTTTGTAATTCAAAGTCTAAATATACTGTCCTCACAAAACTTGAACATGAGTTGTATACATACTGACGACTTTGTGTTTGTAATTCAAAGTCTACATATACTGTCCTCACAAAACTTGAACATGAGTTGTATACATACTGACGACTGTGTTTGTAATTCAAAGTCTACATATACTGTCCTCACAAAACTTGAACATGAGTTGTATACATACTGAGGACTGTGTTTGTAATTCAAAGTCTACATATACTGTCCTCACATAACTTGAACATGAGTTGTATACATATTGAGGACTGTGTTTGTAATTCAAAGACTAAATATACTGTCCTCACATAACTTGAACATGAGTTGTATGCATACTGACGACTTTGTGTTTGTAATTCAAAGTCTACATATACTGTCCTCACATAACTTGAACATGAGTTGTATACATACTGAGGACTGTGTTTGTAATTCAAAGTCTAAATATACTGTCCTCACAAAACTTGAACATGAGTTGTATACATACTGAGGACTGTGTTTGTAATTCAAAGTCTACATATACTGTCCTCACAAAACTTGAACATGAGTTGTATACATACTGAGGACTGTGTTTGTAATTCAAAGTCTAAATATACTGTCCTCACAAAACTTGAACATGAGTTGTATACATACTGACGACTTTGTGTTTGTAATTCAAAGTCTAAATATACTGTCCTCACATAACTTGAACATGAGTTGTATACATACTGAGGACTGTGTTTGTAATTCAAAGTCTAAATATACTGTCCTCACAAAACTTGAACATGAGTTGTATACATACTGACGACTTTGTGTTTGTAATTCAAAGTCTAAATATACTGTCCTCACATAACTTGAACATGAGTTGTATACATACTGACGACTTTGTGTTTGTAATTCAAAGTCTAAATATACTGTCCTCACATAACTTGAACATGAGTTGTATACATACTGACGACTTTGTGTTTGTAATTCAAAGTCTACATATACTGTCCTCACAAAACTTGAACATGAGTTGTATACATACTGACGACTTTGTGTTTGTAATTCAAAGTCTACATATACTGTCCTCACAAAACTTGAACATGAGTTGTATACATACTGACGACTGTGTTTGTAATTCAAAGTCTAAATATACTGTCCTCACAAAACTTGAACATGAGTTGTATACATACTGAGGACTGTGTTTGTAATTCAAAGTCTAAATATACTGTCCTCACAAAACTTGAACATGAGTTGTATACATACTGAGGACTGTGTTTGTAATTCAAAGTCTAAATATACTGTCCTCACAAAACTTGAACATGAGTTGTATACATACTGACGACTTTGTGTTTGTAATTCAAAGTCTACATATACTGTCCTCACAAAACTTGAACATGAGTTGTATACATACTGACGACTTTGTGTTTGTAATTCAAAGTCTACATATACTGTCCTCACAAAACTTGAACATGAGTTGTATACATACTGACGACTGTGTTTGTAATTCAAAGTCTAAATATACTGTCCTCACAAAACTTGAACATGAGTTGTATACATACTGACGACTGTGTTTGTAATTCAAAGTCTAAATATACTGTCCTCACAAAACTTGAACATGAGTTGTATACATACTGAGGACTGTGTTTGTAATTCAAAGTCTAAATATACTGTCCTCACATAACTTGAACATGAGTTGTATACATATTGAGGACTGTGTGTTTGTAATTCAAAGTTGGTCTGCATGCTACTATAAGTTTTGACATTGTTTAGTTAATACTAACAGTATTACCTTCATGTTCTGCCACTCTTTAAATACATTGTGTCAACAACTTCAAACAAAGCATGTGCTTAATTGCTGTACAGATAAAAATCATTTATTTAAGCTTTTTCCCTCTCTAGATTCCAACTGAGACAGAGCCTCAGCAGACTCTGAGACACAACATCCAAAAGGTGACTTATTAACATTCAAACATTTGCATATAGTTGTGGCTTTTTTGTCCTCACTGTAAAAGTCTAATGAGGGTTTGTGATGCTATGCAACCTTTAGGATGGATGATTACTAAACAAAAGGAACCATTGTATGTAGGGCTGGGTATCACCACTGATTGTCTGAATCGATTCGATTACGATTCATAAGATCCCGATTTGATTCAATTTTGATTTATGTAGGGATATTTAAGTTACAATACCAATTCTGTTTCAATATGATTAGGATTCTCAGAGAAAAAATATTAAAAAGGTTTAGCTTAATATAAAAAAATAACCCCAGGAGAGCAATTAACCCCCGTGTTCCCCTCCGAATCACCCCGGCATTACAACATTACAGAGTAAAGCTAAAGTCCATCAGAGAATAATAAACCTTCTTTAATCCACTAAAACAAGCTTTTCTCTCTATTAAACTTCGACAAACACTTAATATAAACAGAATGTGTATCTTGGAGGTCTGTGTATCTCTGACTGCTCCTGCTGCGCGTGATGGAAGTGAAAAGTGTTGTGTGTATTTACAAGCGCTATATCTAAAGAGTTTATAACGTAGCTTGTTTCATAGAGTCTGAGTGGAGAAGTTCAGACAGCAGGCTGGGGGATCTATCGTTTAGTTAGCTGCAGAAACAGTGAGAGTGAACGAAGAATTCAGATCAACTGTTAAACTTAAAGTAAACTACTGCGCGCGGTTGCTGGCGCTCCAGTATGTGTGTCGTGTGTGCAGCAGCAGTGCATATTGGTGTGTCTCAGCGTGGGCTGCGGTGCTCGGTCATGGAGACTGCGGTGGCAGAGAGAGGAGCAGGAGGAGTAGCTGCAGCTACATCAGATGCGCTTACTAATCATTGCATAGGGAGCTATGTGTTTATTCAGTGACTGTCCTAATCCAATCCTCATAAAAATAAATTTAATCCATCATCAGTAATGTATGTGTAACACATAGTGTAACTTCAGTTAGCTCGCTCGGCTAACACAGAAGAAGCCATGTTGTTTAGCTCTTGTCTTGTGTCTGTCGACCAATCAGAGGGAGAATTTGAAATCAGTTGACATGTAAGGGCCAACGAGAAACCCCTACAGTCTGCTAACAGGCAGCACAGAAATACAAAAGATGAACTGATTTCAATGGATGAGGGGATTTTATGAATCCAAAACGCACCAGAAGCTAGAAATGGTGGAAGATTGGGCGTGGGGCTAGAAACTCCATCTTGTAATACCCAAACTGCTACAGAAACAGCATGTACACTACTAAAAGGGGTGTGGTTGCTGCCCTATGCTCCACTAAAGAGTCTAAAGGAACAAGAAGCTTGTACATATGACCAAACACGACCAAATCTAATAAAGTTATATTTAGGGTAATATATACTTAACTGCTGTGGCAGCTTTTAACTTCTGCCTGTAGGTCGGGATGAGATTAATCAGACAGTTATCAGAGAGTCCCAAAGCTGCACGGGGAACAGAGCGCATCCTTTAAAACTGTGTAGCAGTGATCCAGTGTGTTAGCTCTGCTGGTGGGAGACTTAGGGTGCGGTCACACTGGCAATCCGTACCGTGCCCAAGCACGCTTCAACCCTAAAGTCCAGTTCGTTTGGCCAGTGTGACCGCTCCGTACCGTGCTCAGGCACGGTACACTTCCATGGCTTTAGCACAATTCGCAGAGGTGTGCTTCGGCACGGTACACTTCATGCACAGGCACAAGCACGCGGGTACACAACGCTGACAGTCTTCATTAGGGAGAAATCCAGAGTTTCTGACTAAAATTACTCAAAATAAGTCACAAAGCTGTCATGTTCTCCGTGTTGTTCTCCATGCGGACGCGGACTCGCCAAGCGTCTCTTATTTTTTTAATTAATTTACGGCTTTATTTGATTAAAGTGACTCAGAATAAGCCACAAAGTAGCTGTCATGCTATCTGTGTTGTTCTCCGATGTCGCGGACTCGACTGGGCGTCCCTTTTTGTTTTCGTCAGTATGTATACAACTCATGTTTTTGTACGACGTTATGTACAAGAGGCAATCGTGCTCAGGCACGGTTAGTCCTGATGCAGTGTGACCGCAGGCCGTGCTGGCCAGTAGGGGAATGGCGCAGCGGGGGGGGTAATCGTGCTTGAGTACTGCACGGTACGGATGGTCAGTGGGACCGCGCCCTAAATATGCTGTCTGTATTTTGAAAGTTCATGGGTCAGATTTGCTCTGTTAAAATCACCCAGAATGAGAGAATGAGCGCTCTGACTATCTGAAAGTCTGGTAGGTGAAGTGAGGATGTGTTCACTGAGCCAGGTTTCAGTGAAAAACAGGGCGGCGGATCTGCAAAAGTCTGTGTTTCTATTATTTAGGAGCAGCAGTTCGTCCATCTTGTTGGCCGGGTGTTCCAGGTGAATGGACAGGAGCGCAGTGCGTCATCCCTGCTGCCTCCGCTTAATGAGCGCCCCTGCTTGCTTACCCCATAGGCGGCCACTCCGGCAAATTCCATTGAGAGCAGGGCTCGAGACTAACGGCGTCCCGTCGTCCCGGGGACGATAGAAAATGTGTTTGGGACGAACAGAAATCTCCCCCGGGACCCCTCCGGGACGCAAAGCATTTGTTGGTCTATAACTATCGCCAAGTAAATGAGATACCAAACCACCAGCTGACTACAACTCAGCGCATCTCCTCGCGCTATATAATGTGTATCTATTTTGGTTACTGTGCGCGAGACCTAATAAATATGAACATTCTAAAATGTTCCCTCCGCAGTACCGGTCCGTCTCTCCCCTCATTCACAAACGGTTTCAGCGTGACATCACTTCTAAACACAATAGCCTGCTGTGATGTTGCGCTCTATCACCAGCTTTCATCAGACTGTAGCCAAATACGTAATTATTACTGAACATTTCCTTCTTATCCGAAAACAATATCCCGCACAGACGGCCCGATCATACAGAGGTGAGCTGCTTTAGCGGAGCAGCGCTAAAATGCTTCCCTGAATTACGCACGGAGATGGCACAGATTCATGGCGCATAAAAAGACAGGGACAGAGTTAGAGTACGATAGTAAGAACATGTAGAAGAACGGACTGCCAGGCTCATATTGAAAGTCGTTTTACTGAGTTTACTCAGTTGAAAAACGTGAACTCCACACGGAGCTGATCAGACCGCAGTGCGCAACGCTGAAGGAAAAGTTCCCGTCTGTTCGTCTGGAAACATTTGATCATGTTTTAATGCCTGGCACTAAAATACCCGAAGATGACATCATTTGCATCAGAGACACTCAGTGAGCAGGTTTAATCTGTGATGAACCTTAACGAGTGCAAACTGTGCTGTGTCCTCCTGACGCACACATCTAAAGTCTCTCTCTCTCTCTCTCTCTCTCTCTCTCATAACTTGAACTGCAATATAAACAACTATATAAGTGAGTAATCTCAGAAACATTTAAATTCCATGTGCCAACATGCATGACAGAGATTTTGTGTTTTCAATCTGTAACCTGCAGTCTTATGATTTTATCTTTAGTGAATGCTAAAATTCCCACCTGTCTTTAAGCCACAGCACAAAATAAGCTTTTCAGCACAGAAATATACTAAATTTAAATAACCAATACACCCAACCTGCATGTCAAAAATCAACTTACCTGATATTAATTTGTTTTTCATATATTATATTAGAAAATGCAAGGGTCTACAACTCTTATTTGTATGTAGCAAAATAAATATTATTTATCTCCATAACTGGTGTTTTTTATTATGCCACTAACAATTACAGACGATAATAAGCAAAATTTTGATTTTCGGTCGGTTCAAATTCACTTCGGGACGGTTGAAGTTGTTTTTCGGGACGGTTCTGGGACGGTGGTGAGAAAAGTTAGTCTGGAGCCCTGATTGAGAGCTTCTTCTCCTATGGCAAGAATCTCCTCGTAAATTTCTGATTCAATAAAAAACAGTGAAAATGTTTGGCAGAGGACAGTCTGATGTTCAGTAGTTCTTCTCTGGTAAATGAGAACAGAGTAGGGGAGCAGAAAACTACAAAAGAAAACAAAAACACAACAAGTACGAAAGAGCAAAGTTCAGCGGCGCCATCTTGGCACAGTGAGATAAGGTTAATGTTTGAAAGACAGTATGTGTTAAGGCTAATAAAGTTATATTTAGGGTAATATATACTTCAACTGTTGAACATTATTGTTTGAAAGAACTGGAATGAAATGATTTTGTCATGTTGCAGGAATGAAACGAGCAAGGCGACCTGTTGAGGGACCTCCAGGCACCTCAGACGGTATAACCACCTACCTCAGTCCACTAGAATGCCAATTGTTCAAGTCTTTACATTTAGACAAAGTACTGCTACTGTTTGTTCTGAAGTGTTTCATATTTTATCTCTCATTTCATAGAAGATGAGTCAGCCCCAGAAGGCCCATCTCAAGGTAAAACAGGAAATGACATCAGACATTTGTTACATTGACTCTTGTGTTTACTTGCAGCTTGATTTTATGTAACAGGCTGTAATATCACGACAAGCACTTTCAAATGCACAGTTTATAGGAAGTCTAGGACATAAAACATGACCTAAGTAAATCTGGAACTGTCTGTTCTAACGAAGGCAATAGGTGAAACTATTTAAAGATATATTTAGGGCCCGAAGCACTGACAAGTGCGTAGGACCCTATTGGAACCCTTGTGATTATTTTTAGGGCCCGAAGCACTGACAAGTGCGTAGGACCCTATTGAAACCCTTAAAAAAAAAAATTATTTTTATTATTATCGTTCTTTTTCTTCCTCCTCTTTGAAGCCACTTTTGAGGGCCTGAACGTGAATGAAAACTCACCAAAATGTGCAAGGTCATCAGGTCTGGCGAAAAATTTGATATTTTCGCATTTTCGTAAAATAAGTTCGCGAAATGGCTCAGTGGCGCCCCCTTAAAATTTTCAAAAAGGCCTCCCCATAGATGTTTTTTTGTCGTACATGCATGAAAATTTGTATGCACATTAACCATGTCAGGACCTACATAAAATCCTCTTACACCCATAGTCAAAACATTACAGGAAGTCGGCCATATTTTTTTGAATTTTAAAAAAATGGCTCAAAATGGCTCAAATTGGCGTTTCACAGGTCACCTATTTGAATTAACTTGTTCGAAAGCGTTCATCCGATTGACGAAAACTCAGTGTTACTGTGTTCTAGACATGTTCAACATATTAAATTGTGCTCAACTCTTCCAAAACTTAAAGGGCGTGGCCGTGGCGTGCGTTCAAAGTTTAACGTGCGTTTTGCTACATTGTCAAAAGATTAAATGCTTATAACTCTAATGGGGAGTCATCAATCATCACCAAAAAATTCATGCATGATATATAGCCTGCCCTGAACATATCCATGATTGAAATTTTTTGATAAGTCACAGCGCCACCTGTTGACAACAGGAAGTCACTACTTTTCAATTACCACTAGCCATTGTTGCACAGTAGCTCAATTCCCCCTCAAAATTGTTGTGGACCATGCTAACACCTTGGCCATACAAGACTTTCAAGCTCAAACGCCTACGTCCAACGCTGTCATTCTACGGACGTATCGTTCGCCATCAAACAGGAAGTAGTTTTTTCACAGGCTTAACATTGTCCTACACTCCCGAAACGTCATACATATAATCCTGGTGGTAAAGCTAAAGATGTGATATCATTTAAATGAGTGGGCGTGGCTTAATGGCTAAGTGGCGCCCCCTATAATATTTCAAACACTCAGCCCCGGCGGCACGTTGAACCTACATTTCTGAATTTTTCTATGCATGTCCATCTTGCCAAGACCAACAAAAAACCCTCTTGCACCCATGCTCGAAATCCAACAGGAAGTCCAGTAGGATTTTTTGAAAGTCAAAAAATCGCGATTTTCCATCGTTTACAGGACACCTATTTGAATTAACTTGTTCGAAAGCGCTCATCCGATTGATGAAAACTCAGTGTTACTGTGTTCTAGACATGTTCAACATATTAAATTGTGCTCTACTCTTCCAAAACTCAAAGGGCGTGGCCGTGGCGTGCGGTCAAACTTTGATGTCTCGTCGCGCCACTTTTAACCTTTCCAAAAGGCCTCTCCATAGAAATGTTTTCACGTACATGCATAACAATTTTCAAGCACATTAACCATGTCAGGACCTACATAAAATCCTCTGGCACCCATATTCAAAAACTAACAGGTAGTCCGCCATCATTTTTTTTGTGTGTAAAAAAATGCCTAAATTTTGCATTTCACAGGCTACCTATTTGATTGATTTCCTCGAGCCACCATTTATCAGATCATTACGAAATTAGTGTCAGTGTGTTCTAGACATGTTAAAGATCCAAAGTTATGTGGAACCAAGATTCTACATAAAAGGGCGTGGCCCTGGCGTGCGGTCAAATTTGCATGTTTTTTTTAATCCATTTTTTAACCACAAAATGCCTATATGTCTGCCATGCAGAGGTCAATCATCACCAAATGTGTCATGCATGATAAAGGTCCTGCCCTGAACACATCCCTGCTTAAAATATTTGTATTACTTACAGCGCCACCTGTTGACAACAGGAAGTTACTGCTTGTAAATTAGCACTAGCCATTGCTACACAGTTGATCATATCCTCTTCAAAAGGGTTGTGGACCGTCCTAAGACCTTGGCCATACTACCTTTTCAAGCTCAAATGTCTGCGTCAAACGCTCTCACCATACAGACGCATCGTTCGCCACAAACAGGAAGTAGTTTGTTGAAGGGCTTAATATAGACGTAGAGTCACCAAACGTCATACACATGATCTCGGTAGGAAAGTTAAACTTGTCATGTGGGTATAGTAAGTGGGCGTGGCTAAAATGCTCAGTGGCGCCCCCTTGAAATTTTCAAAAAGGCCTCCCCTTACATGTTTTTTTGTCCTACATGCATGAATATTTTTATGCCCATTAACAATGTCAGGACCTACATAAAATCCTCTTACACCCATTGTCAAAACATTACAGGAAGTCCGCCATATTTTTTTTTGTGTGTAAAAGAATGCCTTAATTTTGCATTTCACAGGCTACCTATTTGAACGTATTTCCCCGAGCCACCATTTTTCCGATCATTAAGAAATTAGTGTCAGTGTGTTCTAGACATGTTAAAGATCCAAAGTTATGTGAAACCAAGATTCTACATAAAAGGGCGTGGCCATGGTGTACTGTCAAACTTTGATGTCTCGTGCACTCCCATGAAATTCTTTCAAAAGGCCCCCCCCAGAGGTTTTTTCCCTGACATGCATGACATTTTTTCTGCATATTAACCATGTCAGGACTTACATAAAATGCCGCAGTGCCCATTGTCAAAACCCAAAAGGAAGTCCACCATCATTTTTTGAATGTATAAATAATGACCAAATTTTGCATTTTCAGTCTTCCTATTTTAACATACTTCCCTGACACCCTGTTCATGCAATCATTGCGAACTCAGTGTCAGTGTGTTCTAGACATGTTTAAGATCTTTCGTTGTACGCCGCATGATTTTACATAAAAGGGCGTGGCCTCGGTGTACTGTCAAACTTTCACCTTTACACAAATCAAACTGTAAGGCCTGCTGCTTGGTCACGTCTCGCCGTTGCACTGCCGCGATTGCAACACACCCCGACATGCACGAAGTGCTTCGGGCCCTTCATCACCGCTTGCGGTTTTAATTCTTCTTCTTTTTTTTTTTGTTCCTCCTCTTTGCAGCCACTTTTGAGGGCCTGAACATGAATGAAAACTCACCAAAATGTGCAAGGTCATCAGGTCTGGCGAAAAATTTGATATTTTCGCATTTTCGTAAAATAAGTTCGCGAAATGGCTCAGTGGCGCCCTCTTGTAATTTTCAAAAAGGCCTCCCCATAGATGTTTTTTGGTCGTACATGCATGAAAATTTGTATGCATATTAACCATGTCAGGACCTACATAAAATCCTCTTACACCCATAGTCAAAACATTACAGGAAGTCGGCCATATTTTTTTGAATTTTGAAAACATGGCTCAAAATGGCTCAAATTGCCGTTTCACAGGTCACCTATTTGAATTAACTTGTTCGAAAGCGTTCATGTGATTGACGAAAACTCAGTGTTACTGTGTTCTAGACATGTTCAACATATTAAATTGTGCTCAACTCTTCCAAAACTTAAAGGGCGTGGCCGTGGCGTGCGTTCAGAGTTTAACGTGCGTTTTGGCACATTGCCAAAAAATGAAATGCTTATAACTCTAATGGGGAGTCTTCAATCATCACCAAAAAAATCATGCATGATATATAGCCTGCCCTGAACATATCCATGATTGAAATTTTTTGAAAAGTCACAGCACCACCTGTTGACAACAGGAAGTCACTACTTTTCAATTACCACTAGCCATTGCTGCACAGTAGCTCAATTCCCCCTCAAAATTGTTGTGGACCATGCTAACACCTTGGCCATACAAGACTTTCAAGCTCAAATGCCTACGTCCAACGCTGTCATTCTACGGACGTATCGTTCGCCATCAAACAGGAAGTAGTTTTTTCACAGGCTTAACATTGTCCTACACTCCCGAAACATCATACATATAATCCTGGTGGTGAAGTCAAACTTTTTGTATTATTAAAATGAGTGGGCGTGGCTTAATGGCTCAGTGGCGCCCCCTATAATATTTCAAACACTCAGCCCCAGCGGCACGTTGAACCTACAATTCTGAATTTTTCTATGCATATCCATCTTGCCAAGACCAACAAAAAACCCTCTTGCACCCATGCTCGAAATCCAACAGGAAGTCCAGTAGGATTTTTTGAAAGTCAAAAAAACGCGATTTTCGATCGTTTACAGGACACCTATTTGAAGTAACTTGTTCGAAAGCGCTCATCCGATTGATGAAAACTCAGTGTTACTGTGTTCTAGACATGTTCAACATATTAAATTGTGCTCTACTCTTCCAAAACTCAAAGGGCGTGTCCGTGGCGTGCGGTCAAACTTTGATGTCGGGTCGCGCCACTTTTAACCTTTCCAAAAGGCCTCTCCATAGAAATTTTTTCACGTACATACATAACAATTTTCAAGCACATTAACCATGTCAGGACCTACATAAAATCCTCTGGCACCCATATTCAAAAACTAACAGGTAGTCCGCCATCATTTTTTTTTTTTGTAAAAAAATGCCTCAATTTTGCATTTCACAGGCTACCTATTTGAACGTATTTCCTCGAGCCACCATTTATCAGATCATTACGAAATTAGTGTCAGTGTGTTCTAGACATGTTAAAGATCCAAAGTTATGTGGAACCAAGATTCTACATAAAAGGGCGTGGCCCTGGCGTGCGGTCAAATTTGCATGTTTTTTTTAATCCATTTTTTAACCACAAAATGCCTATATGTCTGCCATGCAGAGGTCAATCATCACCAAATGTGTCATGCATGATAAAGGTCCTGCCCTGAACACATCCATGCTTAAAATGTTTGTATTACTTACAGCGCCACCTGTTGACAACAGGAAGTTACTGCTTGTAAATTAGCACTAGCCATTGCTACACAGTTGATCATATCCTCTTCAAAAGGGTTGTGGACCGTCCTAAGACCTTGGCCATACTACCTTTTCAAGCTCAAATGTCTGCGTCAAACGCTCTCACCATACAGACGCGTCGTTCGCCACAAACAGGAAGTAGTTTGTTGAAGGGCTTAATATAGTCGTAGAGTCACCAAACGTCATACACATGATCTCAGTAGGAAAGTTAAACTTGTCATGTGGGTATAGTAAGTGGGCGTGGCTAAATGGCTCAGTGGCGCCCCCTTGAAATTTTCAAAAAGGCCTCCCCATTGATGTTTTTTTGTCCTACATGCATGAAAATTTTTATGCCCATTAACAATGTCAGGACCTACATAAAATCCTCTTACACTCATAGTCAAAACATTACAGGAAGTCCGCCATATTTTTTTTTGTGTTTAAAAAAATGCCTTAATTTTGCATTTCACAGGCTACCTATTTGAACGTATTTCCCCGAGCCACCATTTTTCCGATCATTAAGAAATTAGTGTCAGTGTGTTCTAGACATGTTAAAGATCCAAAGTTATGTGAAACCAAGATTCTACATAAAAGGGCGTGGCCATGGTGTACTGTCAAACTTTGATGTCTCGTGCACTCCCATGAAATTCTTTCAAAAGGCCCCCCCCAGGAGGTTTTTTCCCCGACATGCATGACATTTTTTCTGCATATTAACCATGTCAGGACTTACATAAAATGCCACAGTGCCCATTGTCAAAACCCAAAAGGAAGTCCACCATCATTTTTTGAATGTATAAATAATGACCAAATTTTGCATTTTCAGTCTTCCTATTTTAACATACTTCCCTGAGACCATGTTCATGCAATCATTGCCAACTCAGTGTCAGTGTGTTCTAGACATGTTTAAGATATCCCGTTGTGCTCAGCATGATTCTACACAAAAGGGCGTGGCCTCAGTGTATTGTCAAACTTTGACTTTTACACCAATCAAACTGTAAAGCCTGCTGCTTGGTCACGTCTCGCAGTTGCACTCCCGCGGTCGCAACACACCCCGACATGCACGAAGTGCTTCGGGCCCTTCATCACCGCTTGCGGTTTTAATTATATCTGTTTTCAGTTTCTGTCAGATGCTCTGAAATATTTAAAAGTTGTCTAAAAGATTGCTTTGGACATGTAGACGTAGTTGCAAAACAAAATGTAAATGACAGAGCAGTTTAAATGAAGATTAGTTCTCTTACTGTAGGGATTTTAATAGATGTTTCCCATCTTTTCAGGCATTAACATTGGTAGGAAGGACAAAAAACCCAGACGAAGGGAAGCATGTGAACTACCTGGTAAAAGCACACATACACACAAACATAAAGTAGACTAAGACCAAGAACTGTGTTTCAAGCTTAATAGCAACTTTGACTTTAAACCTTATTGTTTACATGAAGCAGGTGACTGCATGACCACATAGTAAAGAGGTGAAGTTTGAAGTTTTCTGAAGTAAACTATTCTTTATTTCCTTGAGGAAAATGTTAGTGGCAGGCAACCCTCCTGAGCTTTTCATTAACACATAAAATAAGCAGTGCTTGATAATACTATTTTTTTGTGATAATAAAATGGTCAACAGCTCTAAACTGTGGACATTAACTCTTCAATCTAGAAGTGAACTAAATGTCTACATAGACACAATTAATTTGAATAACCGCCTGATTTAAATAGAAATGCTTAATTTTAACTCATCAATCTTAAGAGAGTGATTTGATTTAGCCCATACTGAAAAACATTTTAATCTAAACAAATGGATTGGTATATGCCATTCTTTATTTCAATCAATGTAAACACTTTTTTCCGATCTTTTCGTCCTAGTTGGGGTAAAACTGTACTCGTGCCACGTGTCTGCCCCTCTTCAGACACGCATGTATATACACTTGTCTTTTAGTCCTCCTGTACTCTCCTTATTGAACAAAAGCAGGAAAAGCATTCACTGCTGAGCTTGCAGCCTTATTTGGAGAACCGGAGAAAAGTGTACACAATGTTGGCCTATTTTTATATAGAGAGATTTAATACAGAACTTAATAGTTACAGCTATACAGAAGTAGAAGCTACTGCTACTAAAATCTCTGGCGCACAGCAAGGGGCAATTGGAACGAGCGACATACAGTAGGAGCCACCAGGAATGGTGCCGCCAAGCCGGTAGCCAGTCAGCAAGCAACTGGCTGTCAGCCAGTTTCCAGGTAGTTCCCGGGCTAAGAGAGAGCCCCCCCTCTTCCTTGGGGGTGTGCCTAAACACGCCAATGTAGTTAGTTTCAGGATGGCGCCAGGAGATGGCGCTTCCCACACAAGTAAACGTCAACCTACACTAAACCTTATTTATTGTTTAGTCAGGCCCAGTTACTTCAGTTTATTCATATATTTATATTCTATATTTTCTGAAGTCTTTTGTGATGACAGCTTTTGGTAATAAATGACTGAGATCAGCTTTCTATGAACACTGGACCTCCTAGAATGGTAATAACTGAATGAACTCAGCTGTCATTCTAACTCAGACATTTATTAATGAATCCTGAATCATATCAGCTGCTGTTCACAAAGTCAGACTGAAGATATTCCGTGATCTTCTTCATGGAATTAAACAAATTCATTCTTTCTTCTCTCTACAATAACTTGAATTTTAATGTTCAAACCCTGACACATTTTCTTCTTTATGTTAGTGAGCATTGCTTTCATGTGGTTGTTAAAATAACAATGAAAGACGTCCTCTTAATGAGCTCACTGAGACGAGGCAGCGGGTTGTTTTTTGGTCAACGCGTTCATATCACTTTCACTGACGCGCTTGGCACTGCTTACTCCAGCCTGCGTCATGGCGCTTGCGCTGCAGCGTTCACGGTCGGGGCGCAGAAGCTGCTCAGTTATTGTACGAATTTCATTGTAAAGTTTTATTTATCGGGCCATTGTTCAAACGTAATGTCCCGTCAGCCTCCACTTTGTCACACATATTGCGTAAGGTTTGAGCCATGCACAGATAACCCCCCTCTCAAAGATAAATACAACTTTATAATAAATTTGTTTAATGTTTTGTTTTGGAGTAATTAATATCATTTTGTGAGGGAAGCGCCATCTCATGGCGACACCCTGCAGTTAAATACATTGCCACGTAAACAGTGGAATCTAGGCACGCCATAAAGATTAGGGGGGACTCTCTCTTTGCCCCGATACTGACTGACAGCTGGATGCCTGCTGAATAGCTACCGGCTCGGAAGGGACATTTTTTGAGGCTTCCTCTGTAAACAAAGCAACTGAATCCTAAGATAGTTTTAAGCGTGACACATCTAGTTACAGTGATAAGCTAACTTGTAGCACCATTCTTTTGCCAAAAATGCTAAAAAAAAAGCACATTCTGAGGCCCCGCACTATACTTTATGAATTGAGTTTGCAAAATATTAAAGAGAAAAGGAAGAGCATTGTTATTTGATCTGCACCTTTAGTCCATTGTCATGATTCTGCATATTAGAATCTGTGTCCAGAAGAAAAACATGTAACTGAACAAATGTTAAGGCACATTTTTACTGGATGGTTTGTGAATCTGTTTTCCTCTTTTGTAGATGAACTTGAAAATGCTGCTGACAATCCCAGGAAGAAACAAAAAAAACAGTGGTCTCCTACTGAGGTCTCAGCAATAGCAACACATTACCAAAGGGAAATTCGCAAGTATCATTCAATGCCAACAGTGCAAGACTGCTGAGCATCCTGCACTGGCTAATCGCTCTGTACAAAACATAAGAGACTTCGTGAGGAATCGGGGCATAACCCTCAAAAGAAAAAACAGCAATTGAAAAGTGGATTGAACTTTCAGAGTGTTCAAATCTTGTCCTTTGTTAAATGCTCTCTGTAATGTTAAAAGAGCTTAAGATCTTTAATGTTTATAAGAGGATCTGTTAATGTTTATGTTAATGGAGAAACTGACTTCAGTTATGTTGTCAAAAGTGTTGCCAAACTGAAAAATAAATGTTGGCCTTTGTTAACTGACCATGCATGCTGTAATGCTGTCATGCTGTTTTCTCTTATCTACTAATGTAGTAACACAGTTATTACACGACAAATAACAGCATACAAAGAGACTCTACATACAGTGTCTTTCAGATTGTTTGCTATATATTGTTTTTGCCCCGATAATGGGGGATCTCTGCATTGCACAGAGCTGCTTTTCTGTGTTTTGTAGAGAGATGTGTCCTCTTATATTAGGTTTGCCATATTAATGCACAATGAATTCATATTAGTGTTTATCTGTGTTACATGTATTCATTTTTGACCATTTTATACAGTGGGACACTTGTTACACACTTGTTTGTTTGTTGTTTATCCACTGTTCTTACAATGAATTTTAGTCCTTATAATAACCATTTTTGTCATGGGCGGGGCTTATACATCTAATTATCTGCTGTCCTCATAATTAAGTGTTTTGTCATGTTGTTACATTTTTTTTGTGTGTTGTGTTTATTAAAAATATGAAGTGAGATCTGTGTTCTATGGGCCAAAATATATTTTTTGATTCACTCCACATATCTGTAGAGCAACTGGAAAGGGGTGTCCCCTTAATACACCACCAGACCTGTTTGGTGGGCAGTGTCCTTATAGTTCACAGAAACCCGTATGTGTGTGTGTGTGTGTGTGTGTGTGTGTGTGTGTGAGACAAGAGTGGGGGTTACAGGCATGGTAGCAGCCGAGTGGCATTGTAATGGGTGCATGTTAAAAATAGAGGGCTGCTTTTGCCTTCAGAAATGTGCACATATAGCCAGAGGAACGCAAGGCTGTTCAGCTGTCTCAACCTGCTCCATAGCTGTATATAAGTGTCCATACAGTATGTTTAAGAGTGTTTGCATGTGTCTCTTACCTGGCTTCTCGAAACTTTTTGAGCAAACTCGGTCTGTCCTGGTTCCTTCGTCTTCTGAACCATCGCTGCACTTGTCTTTCTGACAAGCCCGTCTGTTTGCAGAGACTTGCAACAGAAGTCTTAAAGCAGCACACAGAAGTCAGATATAAGTATGTAATATTCAGACTCTATCTTTTGAATTATGAGCGGCTGTGCGCAAAACATGTACCTGTGTGGGGTTTTTGGTAATGTTACAGAAGTAGGACTCCAGTCTGGGGTTGTGAGGGGCTTTGAGCCGTACTGTGTCTTTGACCCCGAGCAGGGAAGCTAGAGGTGTAGCCACTGTCCTGCAATCACAACAAAAAGGTTGCTGAGATCGAAAGGAGATGAAATGTAGAGACAATAAGGCAACTAAAGAAGCATAGATAAAGCACAAGATGCAATCTTAAAACTGATTTGATTTGTGAGATATGATCTGCCCAAAGTTAAGGTCATTTCCTGTTTTCAGGTGAATTTAAAATCCACCATTTTTGCCTTTTTAACAAACTGCTAACGCCTGCTTTAGCAGAGGCTTTGTTGCCTCTAGTAGACGTGTTGTAGCACTTCTTCAAATTAAACTCCTCTGCTTCCTTTGTTTTTATTGAAGGGAGACAAATACACGTAAACAACATATATAAAGGGATCTTTCTCCTGTGAATCTAAATGTACGTCCCACTGCTGTGTGTAGCCAGTTATGTAACTCTTCATACACTTTTTTTTAAATGTCTGCGAACAAAAAGATCATCAAGTGTTTATTGTCATCAAGTGTGTAAATGTCTTACTACTTTACTGAAGTCTAGTTAGCCAGCTTTGTAATTTTTGACACCCTCTGGTTGGACGGGACGTAGGAATGAAAAAAAAATGAATGAAGAAGGGAGATTCTTGGTATTGGCAATAAAGCACAGGTGGACACAGGTTTAACGGTTGTCTGATTTCCAAAAGATGAACTCCTAGAAACAAGAACATTGTACTTGTTTGGGCAACAACATTAGACACTTGAAAGGTTGGAGCTTTAGTTATTTTAATCTAGGGCCTAGCACAGGGAATATTGAATAATTGCACTGCAAAAAAGCTGAGATAAAAACTGCATTCAGAGGAAAATTAGGTAATGCCAGATGAGATGATGACATAACTAAATGATGGACTAAAGTGGAGAGAAAACAAAAGAATGGCAGTGATGCAAAATACAAGAGTAAGACTCAGCAGAAGGAGCATGAAAAATGTTTAATTTTAGACAAAACACATATTTAAAGTAACAAAATAAACACACACATAGGTGACGAGTACAGGCATTAAAACATGGTGAAAAATGAACTGACCTTTCAAAGATCTGACGGATGATAAGGAATGCAAGTGCGATGGGCAGCGCCACCCACAAGTCGCCGGCTTTAGCATATACTCGTCCATCCCGATCCTCCAGGTCAGCCCAGCCCAGGCCTTTTGGAAACCACAGCCGCTCCTGCCAGAACCAATCCCTCAGCCCCAATAGCATCCTGCAACACAGGACACACGATAAGTCAACAAGTCTACGAGTTTATTTCACTCAAGATACACGTCCTAGCGGTAGAATCCACACATTCATGTTAACAAACTTGGTTTCATATTAAATCAGAAAAACACTGGCCATCCATAGGCAGGCACTATAAAGGCTGCAGCTTTACAGGGTGGGCTGTGTGTACAGGAAGACATCTGTGATTAGGAATGTTTGCTACCATGTAATTAAAAGAAGAAGAGATGGTTCCCTCTCACTGGAGGCCTGGCTGTTGGTTTCCCTAATGCATAAAACAGAGCACAAGCTGCATGCAGGGAGCTCAGGAGGCCCAAGTGAGGGAGGAGAAATCAGACCAACAACTAGGCTTCAACGTTTCAACACCACCAGTGCTGCCCTGAACCGACAGCAGCTGCAAGAGTTTAATTCAGAGAGTACAGAGATGAATATTTCTGCTGCTGAGATGAGGGAGTGGCTGAAAGAATAAGTAAAAGGGTGGCAGCGAGGGAGAAGTATCATCAGAGGGATATGAGTCATGATTGGTCCATATGTGCAGAGCAGCGGGGGCGCCCCCACACACTCCATCTCTGGAGTCCCCTTGCAGATCTACAGTAACTCCCCTCACGCCCAGTGCAGCTGTAAATGCCTAAGCCCTGTAACTGCTTCACTTCCACTCCCGTCCCCGCCCTGCTTCTCCCTGCCAGGAATCAAGAAGGATTCCCCCTTTGGCCCAGAGCTATTTGAAATACTCTCCCTCTCACTGCTAACTTCAAAATGTGCCCATATAAAAAAAATGTTTAGTACTCTTAAACCAAAGTAACTTTGGCCTTTTCGCTCAATAAGTAACATACCTTCTACGTTCTTAACCTAATGAAGCTCAGCATAAGTTCAAGCAGGAAGACAGTTTCATACTCATTGATTCATTAAGTGATCATTCCATCATGTCGCTCCTCTTTAAATCTGTTCTTGATCATTCCTTCATGTCGCTCCCCTTTTAATCCATTCTCCTCTCTGCTGCTGTCACTTTGTTGTCTCCCTTCTCCATCCCAGACACTTCCAATCCATCTTATCAGTGTCCAGGTCCAGCTCCTCAGCTAATCCTTCATCCTTCCTTCACCACCACCAATGTCTACACTTCATCAGGGGGGGTTTCCTGTCCTGCTCTTGGGGTCACTACGACTTTGGGTACATGAAGACATCACAATGGGGTCTCTAATTGCCAAAGACATTGCACATTTCTAAACTTGAACATGAAGTAAGGAAGTCTCTCCTGAATGAAATACATTTAACTCATAACTTGCTGTTTCTCTCCTTTCATCACAACAGCTGCAAAATGTAGAAACAAGAACTTTTCTAAAGGTTCGCATGAGACCGCTAACCGGTCGTATTCGGTGCTGCGTACTTTAGCTGGAAGCCAGAAAGAGCCGTCATTGGGGAAATTGATTGGTATTAACAGTAACCTGTACAATGGCATATGAGGAAATTCAAATATGAAGTCAGTGTTGAGACTTGATGCTAACTAGCTCTTAAGGCATGTGCGTCTCTTGTCATGTTTCACTGGATCATAATGAGTAGTGCTGGAAATCTTTGGGTGTCTCACATTTTGCTTCGATTTTGATTCTTGGGGTCACGATTCGATTCAGAATCTATTTCGATTCAAAACAATTCTGGATTCAGGGATCCATGGATTCAAGGTTTATTTATGAATGAGTACATACTTCAGGATCTACTCCAGTCATCTGTGAGACTGGCTGAATTTCTTGCTGCTCCATTTGGCATTCTACTGAGTTAAAGAGCTAGCCTTAGCACTTAGCAGGGAGTGACTTATTAGCCAATTTTTGGAAGTTACAAATCTATTTTAAATCTCAGAAGATAAGAATCTCCATTTTTCACACCCCTAATAATTAGTATCCCCCCAAAGTGCAGGATAAGTCGTTGATATTTTTGTTTGTTATCAAGGAAATAATATACACTAAACTCTATCATTTATAATACCTGAATGGTCCAGACACTGGCAAATTGATGAAAATCAGTGGAAAAAACCCAACAACTTCAAATTAGTTTTCACGTAAACTTTATGAAAAAGGTGTTAAAATGAGCTCAAATTTAATTGAATCAGGTACAATCTATCAAAATGACAAGGAAGAGTACATTTTTTAATGGGCCAGCTTCTTTTACTCAGTTGTTGTTTTTTCATAAATGTCCTTTTCTCCTGATTAGTTCTTTGAATCCAACTAAAGTCTGATGAGTTCTTGATGGGGGGTTTTCCACACAGATCTTCTCTTATTTAGTCTATCCTAAAGGCGAAACACATGGCTGCTACTTTGTACCCTCTGACACTGTCTATGAGACATGTCATGGTTGGGTGAGTCGCTTGTTTTCCACATCATGTCATGTTAGTCATGGCCCCTTTTTTCTGTTGCAACAGCACTTGCCGAGCGCTGGGCTCTTCCCTCTCTCTCTCTCTCTCTCTCTCTCTCTCTCTCTCTCTCTCACAGGTAGTGGTGGATGGGAAGGGGTGACATTTTTCCCTGTAACTTTGCCAACTGTTCCACTTCAGTAGCGCTCCATCTCACTTTTCCTCTAGAGTGTTCTGACAAATCTGGCTGAATAACAAGTTTGTGTGTAAGTCTGTCTCCACAAAAAAAACAGAGTAATCACACCAAAAACAGTTGACATATTAATGAGACTCTGAGGAAAAATACAAATGGTTCCAAGGTCAGAAATGCTGAGAGAGGTAGACAAACAATCTAACTACATGTGTTATAAATGATTTCTAATAAAAAACAACCTACTTTAAGCTTTAAGTGTATTCAGCTATAGATCAGCTTACACATGAAAAACCTGAAACCTGAAAACAAAAAGTTCTGAATACTTGAAACTAAAGAAGAACATTTTCTTTACATGTCTCATCCCTGCTGTGTGGGAGAGTTTAGAGGATACATTTAGGGTTACTAGTTGAGATCTCAGTAAATTCAGCAAGTTAAATCTCTTTTCCCCACACAGCTTTTTTAAACATCACATCCCATTGGTCCACAAGATCATATGACCAGACTCTGACCATTTCAAAGGTCCAATAACAAGAAAGGATTCCTCTGGCAGGGGAGGGAGAAAGGAAGTTTCCTAACAGCCTCCCCCCTCTCTCTTTTTTTTTTTTACTATGAATATACATTATAGGGATGTAGTGATTGTAAACAGAGATCAGGCTCCACATGCTTCTGACATGCTTCTATGTAAAGTTTATAAATCCATGATGCAGTTTGTTGAGAATGGATGAAATGAAGGGAACCAGCCTCAGAGGAAATACCTAAACCGACCAGACTGGAACCTGGTACAGAATCCAGGAACATTTAGAGAATGTAAACACACTGCCACCATACAGAGGAAACATCAGTTTTCCCATCTACACTCCATGCATGAATAACATCTAATTGAGTTTTACAGCCAACCAGTACTTTGTTTATCTGACTGATAGGAAATGAGTCGACGAGAGGAACATAAGTCACGAGACAGTAGCAAAATGCTGACTGTGAGTCACTCAAAATGTACCATCTAAGTTTGTATAACTACCCATTTATTCATATCCATCCTTGCTTGGCTGTTCTCTGATCTGAATCATTCAAATGGCAACATTTAAAACAATTAGCTGAAGGCTTGATAAGTCGGAGACAGAGTGGCACATCTACTACTGTTGATATCACACAAGGTCAAAAGAGTCCAAATGTGTCAGGCTGACTCAGGTAAGTCAGCAGCTCTTGATTATTACGTTGAATTGAACTTAACATTTCATATAAATTACAGCATTATGGCCTTACAGCTATAATACAAACTAATACAGAAATGCAGGTAAGCTCAGCCTGCCTATGAAGGGATAACTGTTACTCAATCAGGTGCAGGGTATCAAGTTCAAACTTGTTGAGTAATAGAAATACTACTATAGAGTTTGTCTCAAGCCTCTCATAAAGCCTTTACTGGTAGTGAAATATGACTTTTAAAGAAGGGGTCTTTTAAAAAAATCATTTTTACACTTCAGATCACTTTTGTGTGAATGTGTGTGTTGGGGGGGGGGCTGACATGTGGGTGTCTTTTTAAAAAGAGAAGGACAGTGGACAGAGTAGAAAACTGGGATGAAATAGTGGGGAATGAGATGCAGCAAAGTGCCGAGGGTCGCCCGCTTCGTGGACTATGGCCTCTGTACATGTGATGTCACTGATAGGCTATCCAGTCCTGCACATTTCAGATAACTTTAAACCATTATTTCCCTCAACTTTCCATCCTTTTTATTTTGGCTTGTAACTTCATTTAGAATGTGGTAAATTTACAAAGTTTATCATTTTCATTCTTTGATTAGATACTTTTAGAATAATGTTTCAAGATAAGCAAAATCAAGAGGAAATTAAACAAGTTAAGTTTACATTAAAGTAGAAAATTAGGTTTTATTGGGGGGGTGGGGGGGGGGGGGTCTTATTCCTCATTCTGAGTTAATATAAAACTACCATCGAGTATCAGTGCCAAAGCTAAGTAACATTATTACCACCAGTATCATTAGATTTGTGAACCTGCTATATTGGTTTACTTCATACCACACTGGGCCCAAAGTGGCACTGTAGTAATTCATTCTCAATGAGTAATGGAGTCCATTGCTGATATGATGCAGGGATTTCCTTACAATAAAAGGGGCTATAAAACTGTATTAACAGATGTTCTATTCACTCATAAATCTGTTTGTTTTGGTAATTAACTCGATGATTGTAAAATTCTCCTATGCCATTTAAATGACGTATGATAAGGAATGACTGACCTCATCTAACAGCTGATAACCACTGAAGAGGGTAAATAGTATTAGTGTACTGTATACATTAGAGCTTAGACCATTAGGCAATTAATAATTAAAACAAATATATATATTTTGATGATCACAGATGATTAGGTTTTACTCTTACTCTAAATTTGAATGACTTATTATTTCTCTGCCCTATATGACAGCAGTTTAATGTATTATGGCGTAACATGTTGATCATCTATGACAAGGTGGATTGTGGGAGATTTTATAGGGGGGTCTTTTCACTTATTTCTAATTACCATTAATAACTGAACTTAAGTTAAGGCAGTTTAAATGATGTTCTACTGTCATTTGAACCCTTATGAGTACAAATGATTTCATGGAAACGTTGAGTTAATGTTATGTACTGGTGCAAAGATGTAGCTCTGCCAAACATCAGTCTAACTGTTGATAACAGAAGATGTTTTCAGAATGCCAACCGTATGCATTGATATCCTTCATTTGGGGTCCAAAAATCAGTTTGTAGACCACAGATACAAATCCTGGGGCATACATGGAGGGATAAGTTGCAGTCATCTCTACAAATGGTTCATGAGCTGTAAATCATGTCATGCATTGGACATTTTGAGCCTGAGGGTTCTGAGGGGTGACTCATGGTCATCATTCACATTCTAGAAATTCCTCTGGATCTTAGTTAGCTTGAAGAACAGTTGAGCGTAATTTCATTAAAATACAAGATCCAGGGGTTGGGCAAACGCAGAGATGACAGGAAATGATATGCTGTGAGTAGGAGAAAACATGAAATCATCCTAAGGGCGGACAGCCAGTCTGTGGTGATCTGTTTCATCTATGTTATCCTTGTTTGAAATAGAGATCACAAGAAAGTCAACGTCAATATCTTTGACACTGATCTGTGGCCCTGATGAATAATTGATGAGGAGATTCAATCAGTCTGCAAACTGATTTGAATAGGCCCGTTCAGGAGGTGTGAGGGCAATATTGTTATGCTGATTCTTTTCAGACTGGATGCTGGATGCTATATGAAGCCCTTTTGAGTTAGCAGTGTTACCTCAGCCTGAGCAATTAGACCGGCACCTGGACACATGTGGGGCTATTCTCTCGGAGGAGAGGTAGCTCTAAAGGGTAATGATCTTCAAACATTAGCAAACCTGATGTACTGCTGTGACATACTGCTGTGGAAAGATAGTCAGGGCCAGAGCTGGAGATATTTCAGCGAGACAATAGTTTTCATTCACAGAAAATAAGTGATGTTTTTTTCTATATAGGCTAGGAAGGCCAGACGAACCAAAAACTAATACATCTATATTTTTCTCTTGAGAGGTTTTCTTGGACTTTACCCATGGGCTCAGTTAAAGTTTAACCTGTATGAAAAACGAATTGTTGTGATGCTCCCTTTGTTGGTTCTAACCCTAATCCAAATATAATTGACAGTTATTACAGAGCAAGCAACACATCCTCACATTTGACTAGCTGGAAGCATCACATTATTTGCATTTTTGTAAATAAATGACTGATTGATTGAGCACTACTGTCAGGCTCTCATGGGACTTTGCCCAATAGTTAACATGATGCTGGTCTAGATACAAAGACAGTCAATATCTACATTAAATTTCCCTGTTATCACATCACAGATTTACATAAAGCTGATTATTAATGTGTTTTCAAGGCCATGAACAAAACCCATTTAAAAAAAGGGAAAACTCTTACTTTTTTAATGACTTCTATCGGATGTAGTCGAGTCTCATCAATGACTTTGTAGCTACTAAATATCAATTTGTGATATTCTTATCCCTTACTTTTTTCAAGCTCGGATGTCATTGTGATGCCCATGCTAGCTTTAATGTTGCTATCCTCCAAAACGGAATAGCGGAAAAGCTAAGTGAAGACCACAGTGGAGCTAGGAGCAGATGTCCCATACGAAAACAAATCACTGAGACACTAAAAAAACACAATTAACACATGTTGTCATATGATTGCACCCGGGATATCTCTGTGTGTGTGCTTGAGGGTGTGTTTTCAGTGCGGTAGTTACAGTGATAATGTGGCATAATCCGCTGCTAGTTAGCAAACTTTAGAAACAGACCCACTATTGGGCCACGCGCCAGGAAGCCCTCGTGTAGTCATAGCAGATAACAACGTTTCACGATGTTAAAGTTAGACCTCCACTACGTTATTTTCGTCCTTTTTCAGGCGTTGAACCCCCCAAGGGTACCCCATCTTTTTAATTAATTGATTCCTACATGAATGCGTAATGACGTCCGAGCAAAGGATGCGAAGCGTGCGCCCCCTCCTCACGCGCACATAAGGGAATAACGTATACTTGACGAGCTGAAAGTGAAACAGTACTTACTTTGGTATTTTCCCCCGTTGTGTTGCGTAAAGTATGGCCTGCAAACACAAACAAATGTTCTCCACAAAGGCGTCCTGGTCCCTCTTAGCAAGCTAGCATAGGAAAAAAGGAATACTAACGGTCCTGTGGAGTGTGCCCAGCCCGCTGTGCTCAGAAGGGCGCTGTAAGTGCCAAGTTTAGTGTCCGGATGGATTTTTACATGTTTCCATGGAGAACAAAGTTTGTTTTTCTTCTCAAGTTCAACATTTATGGAGTGTAACAAAAAAGTGGCTACAGAATGGAGAACGTGTGAGATGCTGCAATGCGACCGGCAGCTTTTCTCAACACAAATGTTCGGCTGTTTTTCTTTCTCCCGTCGTGTCCCAGAGAATTTCTCCCCCCGTTGTGAGTCCTGGGAGTCGGCGGGGTCTGAGTGGACGTCTGGCCGGGCAGAGGCGGAGGTCAGGCCGGCACGAGAGCGGACTGAGAGGAGCAGGCAGAGGGAGGAGTGAGGGGATAACGGAGAGGGAGGGACGCAGATGACGTCCAAGCACATGAGAGAGCATTTGGCTGACACACACTTTACACACATCCGCATTTTGTTTCCGCTCGGGGAAAAGTTTCACTATCTTGTTTTTTTTTATCGTTGATCTGAATTTTAATCTCACACTTCCTTTATTTCCGTATTATTATAGACCTATTCCTTTTTAATCAAGGTTCTGTGTATGTAACTTTATCAACCCTTTTTGTTAGCTTTTTATAATTGAGGACGAAATCAATTGTATTGATTTTATAAAATTGAAGTAAGTAAACCAATCTTTTGTTTTCTTCCTTTTCCTAGCTGTTCTACATTTGTTTTTCTTTCTTTGGGTACTTTGACATGCCCCTCAGACCCAGAGTTTTCTGTGAGCTTGTGAACTGTTTTTTTCTGTCAAGTTAAAGTAGCCTACACTTGTCTCTAAATCTCATAAAATGTGAGTACAAAAGGCCATTTCAACCTACATTTTTTTTTTCAAAGGAGAATGACATGGTAGTTATATTTCTTTCATTTTGACCTGTTATCATACAACAAGCATGTGAAGGGATAACAAGCTGACATGTGTCACAGAATAAAGGTCTCACTAACCTCAGGTCTGTAAAACAGTATCCTTCAGATAGTAACAGTGCACATGTGAGACGGGTTCAATGGACAAGGTCAGTTAGGCTGCCACTGTTCCTCTCATGAATGGTAACCACAACCACTCTGGATCATGCTTGATTTTTAATGTACATATCTTGAAACACGTAGACCTAACAGGTAAAATGGGAATTATCAGCCCAATATAGACTTGTTAATCTTTTTAGCCCACCAGTGGTGCGGGATTGAAGAAAGAAGCCAAGCAAGCAGTATAACAAACAAACAAATCCAAAGCAGAGATTTGTTTGTTGACCTCCATCATTTTTTTTCTACACTTCTAATTTATCACTTCTTATAGAACTATGTTAAAATCTGTATTGTTTATTCTGACAACTACACACAACTGTCTCTAAGCTTTGGGCGCCTTGAGCAGTGTTTCCCAAAGTTGGGAACCCGGGGGGTCGCAAGATCCCAAAAGTGTTGTATGTTCACGCAATGCTAAAGTCTATGCATGGAAATGACTTGTATACTGCTCTTAGCCTTACTTACAATAATTTACTATATTAAATAATTGTATGTCTTTCAAGCTGTTGTATTCTTTTGTGTTGTTCTTTTGTGTTACCAGTTTGGATAGGCCTATTGTGTGGGTGTGGCTGTGCACTATGTTATATTCATTAACCACCTCCAGGGACAGTGGGGGTCTCCAGGCTTTGGCCCCCATGCTGATATCTGTATTTTGGAGATTACAAACTGAAAAGTTTGGGAACTCCTGGCCAACAGTATAATAATTAAAAAGGTTTGAGAACCACAGATGTATTGATGGTCCAGAGCATTAGTTATTTTTTAATCTCTTGTGCATATACATAATCAACATTTTCAAATGTTGTATTATGTGGTCATTAGGCTCAGTAATATCTTATTTTTAATCACAATTTGTTCTATCCCTTTTGGAAAATGGAACATCTTCTTACCAAGGGAGTTTAATCCCAAAGATCAAAAAATAAATAACGAAAAAACGATAAATAAGCAGCCTACTCCCAAAAATGTTTATAGCAGATAACAAGCTTGGCATATCAGCTTGATGACAAACATTCTCTTTCCAACTCTGCTTGAACTCTCTCTACGTATGCCCTCTGCTGGTCAGAAGATGTACGTGTCCTCTCTTAGTCATTCATGAGTTGAATTATACAAATCTACAAAATTTCTTTAAATGAAAAGTTATCCTTTAAAACCCCCACAACAACTGCTGAGAGTAAAATACAATCATTCAAACACATATACACTTAACAAACCACATTGGGACATTTAGTATGATACTTTTTATTTTAACTTAAAAAGAGAGTGGATCAAAAACAGGATTCAATAAATTAGAAATAAATATAATTGCTGTAATAATTAATACATACATTATAATTACTCCATTGCAAGAGTCTGACAGAAACAGGCCCTCAAAAGGTTTTTTTTTTTCTCTAGAAAATTCTAAAATTAAAATATTGCAACCCACTCAAACCCCTTCTCCCAATAAACAAAATAATTGATAAATTAGTAAATAAATAAAAAATAGCTCAAATATTAAAACCTCCCGAATAAAAGTGCAATCCCCCCTCCCCCAAGTTTCACCTAAAATCTAAGTAGAAATTTAAAATAGGTTAGTGATTTCCCATTTTACAATTTGGAATGTAATATCCCTTTATGAGGATGATGATGGTACTAGTGGTAATAATAATAATAATCATAATAATAACAATAATGTCGCCGTGTCCTTTCCAGTGTTTATCTAAAGTATTATTCTTTTTGCATTTTTTCCTGTTTTTTTTTTAAATGCAGCTCTTTGTAAACTAAATTATTTACACATCATTATGATTTTCTCCAAAGTCTCTCTATCCTACTCATTTAGTCGTCTTTTTTGTACTTTCTTTCTTTTTTTTTATTATGAAACATCGGCCCCTTTATATTTGTCATGTAACAGACATGGTATATTCTCATCAGTACCTTCCTTATATGCTTGGTCCGAGTCGTCTTAACTGTACTAAACACCCTGTTGGCAAACTGCAAACAGACCATCGTCAAACCAAGCTCTGGCTCTTATATGTAAAATGACTGACTTGTGTCAAATGTGTGTATTTGTGTGTCAGCAGGTGTGAATGTTTGTGCGTTTTATGTACATTTGTATATCAGCCTTGTACCGTGCATGGGCTGCAGCGTTCAGAGTGCATGTTGTGTGTGTGTATGTGGCTGCACTCCCGGGACGCTCAAAGGTAGCAGACAGCCTGAAAGCACTATGAACCCTGGGATTCCACCTCAGCTGGACTCTGAATGGTCACCTGCGAAGGGAAGGAGAGTTGGGAGGTAGAGAGAGGGAGGGACAGAGGAGGAGGATAAGTTAGAGAGTTAAGTTATAAATACAACAGAACTCCATGTTTCTGTCTCATCTTTACATCTGACCAAATGTGCCCCTCTCCCTTCAAAAAAACTGTTGTAGGCATGACTTATACTGCTATCAATGTCTTGCAGCAAACTAAAGCTTGGGATGCTCCTAGATCGTCTTTTTATTTCAGTTTCATCTCGGTGAGTAAAACACGAAGGCATCATTCACAGTTGTAAAGCTCTCGTCTCTCATCAGCAATAAATCATGGTGCTTGAACACATACAAACACAGTGTCTGAATCATGCAGATCAACACAGTGAAAGTCGATTATTCATGTTCTCTCGTGTGTGATAGAAAGTGTGTGTCTGGAGGTTTGGATGTGTGCTTTTTAAAGGCTCAGTTTCTGCGTTTATGTGTGTGTGACTTTATCGACATGTGTTGCGCTTGTGTGCCTTTGATCATGGCAAGCAAACACTACTACCGACATGCATCACTCTCTGGCATTTGCAGTATAGAAATTCTGGGTGATAGTTTTAATCTGGCTGATTTAGAGGCAGCAGTTTGATGTGTTCAATTCATGGTAGATAGGTCCAAAACACATTACACTATTTTCTACTTTGCGCAGGGATTTGTTTGCAAAAGTTTGCCTCGAAATAGAAATAGAATCCTTTATTTATAAAGTGTGCTGCCATGTGACGAAGCGTCCACACATCGGCCTGACAGCAGCTACACACTTTCTCCTCTTTAGTAAAGGTTAGGGTTTGTAGAGGGTTAAATTTACCTTAAGAGATCCTCTATTCTCTCTGTGTTATTTTTCTCCCAGAATTCCTATAGTTGAAGGCTGTTCTCCAATAAGCAAGAGGCACTTGTTTTTCCACCATAACAACCACATACCCTTTACCTCAAAACACGAGCTAGAGGGACAGAAAGAGGAGGTCTGGATGAAGAGAAGCGAAGAAAGACTCTGACGGCAGGGGGGGGGGGGGGGGGGGCAGTTAGAGGAGATAAAGAGACTGGAGGAGGAGGAGAAAGGGAGTAGTGAGGGGAAGAGGGAAGAAACACCACAAAAGCAGTGATAGAAGATGTAAAAGAATGCCAAGGAAGAGAAACAAAGGAGCAAAAAACTGAGGTGCCACATAAAACAGTGTAACAAATCAGAATCCAGGAATTTCAAACTCAGCCTATCAGAGTACAGCTCAACAAAATGCATGCTCGCCCATAATTGTATGCTTTTGTCATTTACTCAGATAGCCTTTCTGTTCCTTTCTGTCCTAACCTGTATGTCCAGTTTAAGCCATATTTAAAGTTATCAATGCATAATCATTACATTGCTTCTTGTCCAACATGGCTTGTTATAATTATATAAAGCATGAAAACATTTAAACGTTTTTTTATTAATCAAAATAAATGTCAAGTTTTTCAGTAAACTGTAGTTTATATTGATTCACCATTCCACTATGGAAGCCTCTGGGAAACCTCTGTATATAAACACCAGTATCACAAGGATTGTTATGCACTCCTGTATTACACACTAACAGTGTAACACAGACACATATGAACACATAGATGCCCACGCTCACTACTTTACCCAAACAGTTTGTTCAAATAATAATGACACCAAACAGAACACTACAGAAACTGATCAAAAACAAAGCTGCGAAAAAGTAACAAGCGTTGCTACAAAATTGATCAGATTACTATACAATCATTAAGTGTATCAAATATCCAATTAAATCAATTGATTCTGAGTACAGTCCTGGCTATTGACAGTTATTGATCAGTATGTGCACAGGTCAATACAAAATAAAGTCACAATGCACCAAACACAGTCTGTGGTCACTACAGCAACAGGACATGCAGGTCAACGCATGGCTGGTTGCTCGAGGTGACAGAACAAAAATTGCCAAGGGCAACCAACACAGGCAATCAATCGCCACAGCAACCCAAACACAGGCCAACCAATCAACTTACAACAATGTGAGAGGAAGGGGGGGTCGGGGCTTTATCAGTCACTAGGCAACCATTGCCATAGCGATGGGGTCCTCGTGTATTATGATTGGACGGAAGGATCTTGGGTGAGGTAAGTTGCCGTTTCAGGAAAAGATCAAAACAGCAGGAAAGAAAATTAAAAAAAAAAGGTTGTGAAAGAAAATAAAAAGGAAAACAATATTTTAGTACTTTCACTTTTCCTGAGTTTATGAAGTTGTGTTTATATGAGTAACCCAACTTTAATTTACTGATATTTCATGTTTAGCTTTTCTTTTTCACTTTTTTTTTTACCATCAATTAGCTTTGCAGTGTAACAGCTAATGCTGAGCTAATTTCATATTCCTGATCCTCAAACATACAACACCTCGCTTCCTCTTGTAAGTCGTGTCAATCATCACCCCTCACCTCTATTTCATGTCTTCTTCTTCCTCTCATATGTCACTCAGTATGGGCGGTTGGCATCTTTGGGCCTTTTGAGCTGCACTTTCAGTCTCTTCATGCCGATCTGGAAGCCGTTCATGGCCTGGATGGCAGCCTGAGCGCTGGCTGGGTTATCAAAACTCACAAATCCTGGAAGATAGAGAAAGAAAGTTGTTACAGTTTTTCAACAGAGCCTTTCTTCCACACAGCTCCTTTGTTTCAGTGTTCCAAAGACGCAATGATTAAACTGACGCAATATCTTATCCTTCGCAAAGTCACCCCCTGTGTTTTTGTCTTGTCCTTTACTTTCTCCAGTACGTCTGCTCTCCCCCATTTCCCTCAACCCCCTCTCCCTGTCTGTGTGTCTCACCGAAGCATTTGCTCTGGTTGGTGGCTCGGTCAACAAACACCTTCGCAGAGATGACATTGCCAAAGGGCAGGAACATCTGCAGCATCTCGGAGTCACTGAACTCCTGAGGCAGGTGGTAGATGAAGATGTTACAGCCCTCTGGACCTGAGACACACATGCACGCACACACACACACACACACACACACACACACACACACACACACACACACACACACACACACACACACACACACAGACAAATTATGCAGAGTGTGATAAATGATCTCAAGCCGTGAAACCCTTGTGATAAACAACTTTAAACACCATCACTGGAGAGAGGGGTGTGGCCCCCAGACAGACAGGAAGTCACATCACCTTCTCTCTGCTGCTGTTGCTGGGGCTGCTGGTGTTGCTGGGCAACCAGTGTTGGCTGCTGGGGGAACGGCTGCCCAACCAATCCGTAAGCAGCAGGATACGCCGCTATTGGGAGAGACAGTAATAAAGTGTGATTGGGTAAAAACAACAGGTGGCAACACAGCAGCGTCCAATAGAGTATTTTCAATTGAACTGAGATGTGTCCTGCTGAAGGTTAAAACTATTAACTGTAACAGTTACATGGAGCAAGTGTTAATGTCAGTGTTGATCTGAGCCTGTTATCTACACATTACAGTGCCCCCCTGACTCCATAGGAACAATCCATATATACATAAGATGTGGAGGTGTGATTATCTTTGGTTACTACCAGCAAATGCTGTGTTGCCTTTGTCAAGGGGAAATCAAATAAATCATGTTAAACTAATTCCATTAACTGCCCTTGAAACAACACTATCCTTGAAACAAGGGCGGTCAAACTGAAAACAGACAGTTTGACTTCCTTGTCCCCCATTTTAAAAAGTCTTTACTTAACTGACTACATGAGCCGTCTGCTTATCAGCACATTAATATTACTGAGCCATAACGTTTAATGCTGATTAGAGAAATAATGACACTAAAATGTGTCATTAGCAAAGCAAAATGTGTCTCTTTGCTTGATCTGAAGAGATTTTCAAGTACTTTACGTTGTGATTTTTTTTTTTGCGTTTCCATTTTTCTCTCTATACCATCCCAACCTTCCCTGAGAAACTGACACTTGTTGGGCCATATCTTTCTATACACTTGGCCTTTGTGTTGACCAAGTATAGTGCTCCCTTGTTGCAATACACCCAAAACTGTAGGTGTTGTGAGCGAAAGGTTAATTATTGTAAAGAATATGGAGCAAATTTAAATCTGTGCATATACTAACCTGTGTAGTGTTGCATGCCTGCATATGCCTGCTGTAGCGGGTCCAGAGCTGCTGGACTCTGAGCTGCAGAGCGAGAAAAAAAGCAAGCTGTGACAAAATAAATAAAGGAGTTTTTTTTCATGTCTGAAATTCAGTTGAAGATAAATCTGTATGACTCTGAGATATGATAGCAATACCTTGATATGGGTGAACGCCATTGGTGTAGAGGGCTTCTGTTGCTTGTTGTCCATTGGTGGGGGCGGGCAAACTGCTGTAGCCATTCACTCCCATTGGAGGAGGGAGAGCTGGCACAGGCGTTGCTGCCATAGTTGGTGGAGTGTTTGTACCTATAGACAGAGACAAAATAATAATACTCTGTTACTGCAACTCTTTCACTCTGTTTCATCATTCATGCAGCTACCCTGTAACAGCTATTGAACAACACTACTGAAAACATTTAAAGCTAGTTCTTTGAAACATTAGGACTTTTATTTTGATAGAGAAATGATCTAAAGACTTCAGATTCACAAACAACCATAACACTCTCTAATTTATTCACACCTAAAACTAAATGTATTACTAAAAAAATGGTCAAATTGTTATTTGTATGTATGATGGTGTGAGTTTGACTGTGTGACTGTTTGAGCCTACCCGAAGACGGCGCGATGGATGTAATGGGTGTGGCAATGATTCCGTTGGCATTGAGCGCCGCCATCTGCTGCATCTGTACGGCGGCAACTGTTGCCACAGGAGACAAGTACGCTGACTGGGCAACCAGGGCCTGCTGTTGAACAAGCTGCAAACAGAGAAGGAACCAGATAGCCAGAGTGAGGAAGGGGATTGAGCAATAAGAGTGGGAGGAGGAAGGAAGGAAGGAAGGAAGGAGGACAAACACACAGAGGAAAAAGAGGGTAAGACAAAGGAACAGTTAAATAGACATGGGAAAAGGGAGAGAGAGACAAAGAAGGGAAGAAATGAGAGGAAAGGACATGGAGGGGGAGTGATGGAGGAACAGATGAATAGAGATCTAATTACAAGGCCATTATGTCCTGAGTCAGTGGGTTAATGGTTGTGTGTTGCGGGAAAGCTAATGCCAGATGACGTATGTTCTGTTGTCTGTGTAATAACATTATCTCCAATTAGACCACTGATAGCCTCTTCAAACTTATTACATCCTTTCATAAGCACAGCACTCCCTTTACAAACTTCGTGTGTATATGTGTGTGTAGAGAGTAGAGTGTTTGTTGGTGCACTGCTTGCCTGTGCATTGACTGCCTGTGTGTAGGCGTTGTAGGCGGGGAAGTTGAGGGTCATGGGGCTAAAGATGCTGAGCTGGGAGGCCACCTGCTGCATCCTCCTCAGTCCCCGCTCCTTCTCTGTGTCGGCAAACTTCACCACCAGACTGGATGACGCTCCCTGTGTGGTTAAAGAATGTAACAGACGCTAAGTTTCAGCTGCAGAATTATGTTATGTCATGAATGAAATGATGAACATGTCATGTTCTAATGGGCCTGGGTTGCATGTTCACTGATTCATTCATTTTCTCTGTCGGGCACAGGCCAATCCTGCAAGACTATAGAGGTTGCCAAAACAGGACCAAAGCAAACTCTCCACTGTGACTTCTGTACATGGCCTTGGAGAACCATACAGCCATTATGTAATGTGTGCTTACCCTTTGTGTGCCTGTTGTAATCTTATACATGCAACTTACAGGCATTGTGCGGCTCCCATGCAAGCTGTTGATGGCAGCCTGTGCTTCAGAGTGTCCTTGGTATTTTACAAACGCGCACCCTGAAACAAAACAAAGTCAGTTTGAGCACACATATAATTAAATCACAGCATAGTACTTGATGATATAAGGTAGTTTGTGTGTATGCATGAGCAGATGTACTGTAGTGTTTCACCTTTGCTAGTGCCGTCAGGTCCTCTCAACACAGTACACTCGTCTATGCTTCCAAAGGGCTCAAACAGTCTTCTGACATCCTCGTCACTCTGTTGCTTTCCCAGCATGCCCACAAACAGTTTCCTGTCCTCTGAGAGTTTGAGGACATGTTAATAAAAGGGAGAAGAGGATTTAACATTAACTTTAATTCCCTCTGCCTGGTTAAATCTCTTTCAATAAGACTATAGAAGCTGTGTGAATGGAAATTGAGCAGTCTCTGGACACTACCATTTATGTCCACCAGGGAGCAGTCTTGACTATGTGAAAGCTAATAAGAGAGGGGAATGGATAGATTGTGATACAAATGTGTGTGTGTGTGTGTGTTTATGTACTTAAAGCAGAAGTCCAAGTAAGCCAGCAAGCACAGCTTTGACCACTGACACACTCAAATGTGCGTGTGTAAGTGTGTTACTATTTTAAATGCATGTCTCACCTCCTCTGCCCTCACTGTCAGCTGGTTTCACCTGGATTGGCCGATTCATCTGAGGAACAAGAAGGAACATAGACAGATAGTCAACCAAAACAAGTCTGCCTTAGCACAGGACATCTCTTTTCTACGCCATTTCTTATAAATCAACTCCAACTCTATGACCCTTAAAAAGATAAGGGTAAAATGTCAAAGTAGATTGCTGATCATCTCTTGATGAATAATCAAGGCCAGAAAATAAAAAATGTATTTTTATAAACGGGAACAAAAGGAACTAACATTATATCCACTGTTATTTGTCCTGCAACGGTAATTTTTTAAATATTTTGTTCAGGAACAGCTTAAAAAATTGATGGTGGTTTTATTTTTCCAAAATAAAGGCACAAATTAATTGGAAATTAATTAATAGGAAATATGTTATAGACTGATATGTTTTCTTGCATCTAGGTGAAAATCAGGCATATAGTTTCATGGATGGAAACAAGGTTTATGTTTAAAAAAAAACGGAACAATAAAGGAAAGAATACAGCAGACCTCAGGAAGCAGGTCAAATGATTTAAAAAGAGCTATGAGTTCCTTCTTTATTAAATCTACAGTTTGGTGAATTATCTTTCTTTGAAATTGGGTAATGTAGTTTATCATAATAAACAAAAAGGATATTTTCTTGAAACAATCCCTCGGGCATCCTTTTTCAAAACTTTAGCAGACTACAATAAAAGTCACAAAATAGTAAAAAAAATGTATTAAAGATGACCTCAACTTGCAGACTTTTTTGGAGAACTTGATTTAATCTGTGTTGTATGATACGGAGGCTTTTGAACAACTTGTTAAAATGTTTGATTACAGAAAATGTTAAAGATGTACAATAATGATATGTGTGCGTGTGCGTGTCCGTGTGGTTTTCAAATCACTTATAAATCAAGGTCAGCAGGTGACAGATGCATCGAAACTTTGTCCCCAAGCTGCTCTCTTTCTTTGTCAAAACACAATCTTACTATCTCTCTCACTCTAGAGCGCACATACACACACACACACACACACACACACACACACACACACACACACACACACACACACACAGAATGGACGGGGGATTGAGAAGTGACAAGATTAAGAATGCAGGGCCAGTTGATCTGGATTACACAAGAACTTTGGATTAGATGAGGGACAAGAGTAGATTGAGATGGAGAGAAGAGCGAGAGAGCGCGGGGGGAGGGGGGGGGGGGTATTGTAGTGGGATGATATGACAAGTGTGTGTAGGGAACGGGTGCAGTCAGCTAAAAATAAGAGGTTGGAGAAAGAGGAACAGAAAAAGAGAAAGGCCTGGGGGACCTCCACTGACTTCGGCCGATTGAAAGGGCAGGTGGAAGGCCAAGAGGAACCAAGAGAGTGAATGGAAAGGATGGAAAAAGAAGCTAACACGAGGAATGAGACAGAGAGTGGGAGGATGAAAGAAAAGTTGCCCCTGAGAGGATGATTCAAAAAGAATTGAGAGAGGGGGGGGAAGTGGGGGTGGAAGGGAAGGGGAGGGGTGGGGCGTGATTCAGTCGTGACTCTGACTGTCTAAAAAATGTCACGACTACAGAAATCCATGGTAATGTGTGCATGCTCACGCATGTTCTGAAAAGACCCTCAGTGCATATACTATCTGCAGCTGAACAGGTTTGTCACTCACAGAAAGACACAAAAACATCCTACACACACACACACATTGCTTAGTCATAGCACTAAGGCAATGAGACAGTGTTAATGCCAGAGGGATAGGGTGGGGGAGGAGAAAGGCTGCAGAGTGATGGTGATGAAAAGAGGGAAGAAACGCAAGAAAAGAGTAAGGAAAAATGGATAGAGCTGGCAGGAACGTTAAGGAGATAAGAGGGGCAGATTGGAGCAGAAAAAGGAAATAAACATCATGACTATGAAGTAGACACTCTGATTTTCCATTACAAACTTTGAACAACAATCACTGTTTTTCTTAACAAACATTGTTTTCATTTAGAGTCAGATTTAAAGTTCTAAACTGTGCAGCAGTGAAAAAGAAAATGTATCAATTATTGCTTTGTTCCACTGCCAGCCAGGAAGTGATTGTAACAATATTGGGGAATAAGATGTATTTTGCCAGAGTTATTCAAAGATAGAAAGGAGAAAAACTCAGATGAAAGAACACAGGATGATGGAAGGGAAAGAGGAGGAGGGAGGGGATGAGAAGGAAGAATGGAGAAAGGTCCCAGCGGGGTGTTAAGGCAATGTAATGAAGCTGGTAATTGAGGAGAGGGCAGAGCAGAGAGGGACTGGTCCATACATTTGATTAATCAGCTCTTAGCTGTCACCACAGAGCTATTGATCTAAGGCAAGGCCAGCACACATACACACACACACACAGTACGAGGTGCAAACCCACACCGATAAAATCAGGTCCGCACAAACACACACGGAGGCACAGGGTCTGCAGAGGAAGGAGTGATGTACATTTTTAACAACGCATCTTTAATGACTTAAGCTGTCGGCGTAAACGTAAACTTACAACTAATAAGCACACTGCCCTTTTTACAATATCCAACCATCCCATCCACTCATCCATCCATACATCCATCCATCCATCATATCCCAGCCCTGGGGCTAATGCTGTCCATCCATGTGGCCATCCATCTTGTGCTATCAACTCATCGATCAGTCCCATCTTGTTCATTGATTTGGGGCTGTGTTGTAGCGCAGGCTGATTGTAGCGAGATTTGTGTCCACTAACCCTTTCTCTATCCTTCTCTCCATCCATCACCTCATCCATTTCTCCTCTCATTAGGCCTATTCAAGCTCACCTCTGTGATCGTAAAACAGGCTGAGCAGAGGCATCTAATGATTGCCAACTACGGCTTATCAATCCAAGCTTATCAGTTTGTTTCTAAGAATATATGTGTTTGTGTGTGTGTGTGGGTGTGTGTGTGTGTGTGTGTGTGTGTGTGTGTGTGTGTGTGTGTGTGTGTGTGTGTGTGACTGACCGTTTGATTTCTGACAAAGTAACCAGGTTATATAAAATTCATGTAATGTAATAAAGATGGAGGAAGATGGTCCAGAAACAGCAGAGAATCTGAACACAAGACAGCAGGTGAGAGGTGCACACTGCCACAGCAAAGACAACACAATGGCATCGGAAAAATAGCATGGCAACCAGCTCGTTGTCATGGCGATCATATGACGGCACACTGGGTAGGTAAACAAGGATGCTTGTTGCCAAGGGCAACTGCTATGCTCTTTGGGTAAACAAAGAATTTATGCTGGAGGAGTGCTTTGCTGGCTGCATCCTATCCTCTTCATTATTATTTCCTATAACCAACTTTGTCTTGAGGGACAAATGAGACTTGAGTATTAGTAAAAATGTAAGAGAACCGAATGAACAGGACAGAAAACGTATGAGAATAAGATGTGGGAAGGGAGAAATAAATGTGATTTGGCTCAGAGCGAAGAGATAGAGGGGGAGAAGGTGAGGGAACTGAATCTATATTATAGTAGAGTAATTAAAATTCCCTTGAGCCTGAGAGAAAAATGCAAATAAAGTACAGTCGCTGCTAGTCAGTCACACTGTACTCTACTCTGTCTTTCTCTCTCCGTCTTAACTCCAACACACATGAACAGCCACACGCTCCTTTCAAGTCAAATTATCCTCTAATTACTCACGTTCCAATTAAGACTTAATCAACAGTAACCATCTGCAAACGTGCGCTCGTACACGGAGCAGGATTCATACTGTAGTGAGGTTTGATCTGTCCTGCTGCATACTAAGAAGCCCTCACTGAGAGTTTGTGTATCTCTGAGGACCAAGGATTCGTATGTGAGCAGCAGCAGCAGCGTGGCAATGCATGAGGGCCAGATATGTGATATATGATCATGTGTGTGCCTGCATAGCTACTGCCGCTCTGCTGAGGCACATCCACTCATACTCACGCCTGACCAAACCCTGCATGCAAACAAAGCTCCATTTGCATGCTGTGGTTCCGAGTCCGACACAGATACACATACAGTACATGTCACTCACACACGCACACACACAGAATTCCTCACACTTTTCTTCACTCCCGGAGCACCTTGCCCGCCCTTTTTCACGCACACAGAAACAAACACATACTACACACACAGTTAATCTTACTCCCTGCAGTAAAGCAGAGAGGATTGTGCCAGGATTAGGGGATATTAAATCCTTGGATTATCCAATCAAATCGTATTCTCCCCCCTCCCCCACCTACGCAAAATCACTGGAACAAACCATTGCGCCACATTATGAGGGTAGGGGGAAGTGTGCGTATGTAAATGCGTGTGTACGTGCACAATCCGGAACAGGGATTAAAGTACAGTGCTAAATCAATGTTATCTTTTTGGTCTTTTGATCCCTTTTTGATGACATCAAAACACTGGAGGGAAAAACTCACAAATGTTCATGCAAACTGAAATATAAAAGTGATTACAGCGTGACAACAGACAATGGCGTGTTATTGTGTGTGTATGTACAGTCACACAAACACTCTCTCTTCTTATCTCTTTCCCAAACACACACACACACACACACACACACACACACACACACACACACACACACACACACACACACACACACCCTTCCCCCCTTCAATCTCCCTCTGGAGTACTCCATCCACACAATTTCAGATGTCCATTTTCCAGCGTGCATAAGAGGAGAAAACTATTTATATCCCTTCTCCAGCATCAAACACTGTTTTTCCCTCTTTCTCTCCCCCATCCTCAATTCAACCTCTTTTCACTCTCAACTTCATAATCCCCGCCCCCCCTTCCTGATGATGACATGAGCCTCTCTTCTTTATCTTTTCCCATCCGTTCCCTCCTCTTTTTTATTCACTCCTTTTTCTCGTGTCTCTTCTACTGTACTTCTCATTTTTTCCTCTGTCAGTGCTGTAGTTACAAACTCTTATTTGTGAGTGTAGTGAACAAAAATTAGCTTGATAGCAGTACTGATGTTATTAGTACTGCTATTGACCATTTAATTTGAAAGAGGCATAATACTGCTTCAGACTTTTCATGCAGAGCAATACAAATTCATTGTTAAAATGATATCAAGAAAGAGGTTTAACTCCATTACTAAATGCCTCTAGTATAAATGTCAAACGGCTCTATGACATTTAGACCAGAGCAATACTTAAAATAACAATATCATGATAACTTTGATTGAATAGCTTTGATGTTGACGTGTTCATATTTGGGGTATGACTGCTGATGTTTTCACAAGACAGTTTTGACAAACACTCAAATGTGGTATGGATATGATGATCATGTAGTTATGATCACATTTATTATTAAATACTTTTTCACATATATTGAATTTGCCTCTATTGCCTCTGGAAAATAAAAAGCTAATAGTGCAACAGTCTAAAAGCATAAAACTGAGGAAATGTGAAAAATATAACAGTTTGTCAAATACTTTTATTCTGAAGGGGTATGAATTAATGACTTTTTGTAAACAGATTTGATCCCTGTAAATCAGCTGTAACACTTTCAGCTACAGCTAATCAATAAGTCAAGTGACAAAGCAGCCTGTACCCGATGTGGTAATTGATTGTTTCTTAGACTAAATGAAAATCCCAAATCTTGGATTTGAATATTTTTCGGTTTAAATGAAGGATACATTAATCTGGTTGTGGTTTGGACTGTATGTTAGACAAACCAAGAGCTTTTTAATTGGTCATTTGGAAGCAACATTGACTCGGTACTATTCAATTATCAATATTCAATTAACGATTACCATTGGTTATAAATAAAACAATACATAAACTGATGAAGAATAAAATTGGCACATTGATCCATAATGAAATCATTCTCAGTTGCAGTGCGTCTTCATCCCCACAACACTATCCAGTTGTAATAAGAAGATAACCAGAGCAATATTATAAACGTTTCATCTTTATATCAACTGTCTTGCTTGAATCATCCGCGTAACAATAATCCACAAAGGGCATGTTGTGCTTTTGTGTGTTTAACTCAGTAAACCTGGCTTGAAATTGAAGCATGTGACCCCTGGCTCACTGATGAAACTGCATTAGGTTTGAGATCCACAGCTGGATGAAGATACTGACGTGTGACAAACAGAGAGAGAGTGAGCAGCCCAGCAGCTCAGCTCCACCCCACCTCTTCTCTCTCTCTCTCGTGTCTCTCTTTATCACTCTAGCTGGGCTTTGCATCCCCCAGGTTACCTAGCAACCTGGCATCTCACTCTGCTTGGTTGCCTGGTAACGGGGGCCTGCAACCATAATACAGGCTCCTGAGCAGCCCATCCCCCTGCTCTCATCCCTCCCTCCGCTGTCTCTCTCATTCGATTCTTCACACCTGAGAAGTCTGCCCTCCTTCTCCTCCACTCAATACATTATCTGACAGTTAACCCTTCATCAGCCTCTCTACTGGAGCATGGATTACCAACACATTCTCTCCTCTCTCTCACTTACTGTCTGTCTTTATCACTCTGCATAGTAATGGCATCAAATCGTGCATAAAGCAGAACTAACCACCTTGTTGATCCCTATAATATTATGCTGTTTTTGTCAAACCCCAATGAGAGCATTTTGCATGCAGCGGTGGAGCACTCACTGAAATTTGATCCTCTGGATTTAGTCCAACATAATCCAGCAGCACTATAGCGGATAACTGTTAGACCTATGCACTTGGACATTCTTTCTATTTTAGGGAGTGTAAGTCCTTTGGGAAATGAGCTGGTGAATTAAAAAGGCTGCTCAAATCCATACAAATTCATGATTGCAAAAATCACATATTCAGTGAGATTACATTCAATACACTGCCAGTGACACAGTTTTGGATGCTCAGATAGTTACAGCGTTAGGAAGGATTTCCTAAAAATTATGCAAATTACCTGCAATTTCTTATAAAGGCTTGCTGGAAACTAAGTTAAAAGAGCTAATATTGACTCTAATTATTTTGTGCACACACGGAAGGAAACTTAATACATATTTTAGAGGTGTACTGTATCTTCAATACAACTAAAAACAACTAAGTGATACTTAGAGTTAGTATGTTGTCTGTTAGGCTGTGGTCACTTATTACTAAGGTGTTAATATTTAGCTGATCCAAGACCGCTCTAAGAGCACTCTAACACCTTAAGCCATCCAAGAAATGCTAAGCTTGTCTCGTAAAAGTTGTTTAATCTACCTGCTGTTGGCCTCAACAGACTCTCGTTTCATTGGTTTTTAATCTTTTTTTGCATTTATTGTATTTTCTATTAAGTAGAAAATGTGATCAAGCCCTGATCAACTCTTTACATCTAATAAACACAAGACAGAAATAAATACAGTCTTACATGCAAAAGCTCCAAATATGCTCTAAAATCAACATGAACTAAACAAAGAGGCTGTGATAAGGACCTCAATCCTTTCATTTTACTCTGCAGAAACCTACATTCATGCTAAATTGTTGTATTAAAAAAACTGGAATCAGTCCTTAATAAACCAAACAGAACGGAGCTACACGGAACCTTTTGTCCTTTTCTTCTATCTTCTTCCCCTGTTGGATGGAGCATTGTTAAGTGTGGTGATCTACAACAGTGTAATTTGGTGTTATAAAGCTCCAGCTTTGCCCCGTGGTCAGTATGAAAAGGCTGATATTTAAAGACAGCAGGTTGAAGTGTGGTTAGAGAGGAGACCTCAGTGCAGAGGTCACACCCCAGGTGCAGCTAAAGACCTAACATCCCCTTGCCTGCCTAATCACATAGACACACACACACACGTATCGTAAACACACACACACACACACACACACACACACACACACACACACACACACACACACACACACACACACACACACACACACACATACACACCAGTGGCCCCCTCTGACAGATGTCTCTGTTTAAACTGACAGAAGTGCGCCCTAACTCCCTCCCACTTCTCCACCACCCAGAAAAAGCCCTTTCTTCCACACACCACCCGCCTGCCCCTTCCTCCATGCTCATTATGGCAAACTTTTGTCTTGTTTCCTCCTTCTCTCTAACCCGACCTCCTCTGCTCCTCCCCTGTCTCACCCTGCCCCCTCCCTGTCTGTACAGCCCTATTCATGCCAAACCTCTTCATGGCCCTCCTCCATTGGTACTCTTAACCCCCCTTTCATTCACACACTCTTTGAGTGTGGGCCCTGCTTTGTATGTACAAGTGCAGGCAGACGTATACATTTGCATGCTGAGACTAGGTGTCTGGATGGCAGGCTGAAGATTTTAGTTCAATTGTATGAAACATGACAACACATGTTGCACAATTGTTCAACTTAAAATCAAGGTCCTGTACGTTGAGTCACAGCCAGTTTACACAGCAGTATGTGTTATCTGCAAACAGTAACATTTATTTCTAAATGATAAAGCTGTGAAAACAAATAAAATACTCTATGTCTATTAGTCAATGGAATCAAGGACCCAACTTCTGACTGAAATCTGCGTTCTCTTCTTCTCCTCTCTCGTTAATCAGTAATGCTATTCATCCCACTGTAGATTTTGATCTTAATCTGGGTACATATTCAAAGCCCCACCATGCAATTGCTGAGCTCTGGGCAGCTGCTAAGGTAACTGCATTTAAGTAATGTTTTTGGCCCTCTCTATACTGCCACTTGTTCTGTTATTTGAGAACTCATTTTAAATGTGTAAATAAAGACACAACCCTTATGTGTTTACAATTATAAATCAAATACAACTATTTGTTTAGGATTTAATTCAAATATGAATGTTTTTTTCACTGGGCATTCCTTTAATTTTCAGATTCATCACCTTAAGTGTGCAGCTTGCAGTAAGCCATGTGTGAATCCAGGATTTACTGTAAATGGGCACACTAAAGCTGCCCATGCTGTGCCTCACTCCAGGTTTGAAGCCAGCTTTAAGTTGCACATGTCGGCCCAGCATCAGATGCCATTATGATGACTGATAATTAAAACTAAACAGCTATTCCATTGTATGAATGTGGAAACTGCGCCCTGCAGATTTCTGTAGCTGGCTGGATTTACAAAACAGATGGTGTGAGAAATGGACTCCACTCAACTTTGTGAGACTTCAGAGCTCTGCATCACAGAGATGCAGATTTGGCATCGAACAATCACATAACCTGGTAATCATGTGTCCACACAAAAATAATTTTCAAACTGGCATAGACGCAAAATGTCCCACTGTGTGTGTGCATGTGTCTGTGTGTTCGTGTCAGGGCTTAAAGAGGCAGGCGCTCTCCAGGGTCAGGCTTTTATGAGGCTATGATTAGATTCTGCCTCAATTTTGTGGTGAAATATGAGACAGGCACTCTTTCTCTGTGCATGTTGCATGCACAAAATGCACTCATATGCGCATCCACATACAAGAACACACTTGGATGGCAAGCACAAATACGCACGCTCCCATAACGCAAAAACTTTTGTTTTAAAACAAACAAGCTAAATCCCCGTTAGCCTAAGCTGTACACAACCCAACACTAACAGCCCTCTACTCTGTATATCCCCTCTGTCTCTCTCTTTTTGGCACCCTGTCTTTCTATCTTCTGCTGGCACACACACATACAGGCACACACACTTGATTCTACACCTGTCCCTCTCCCATCCCACACACAGTGAGGATAAAAATAGAGAAACAGCATGAGGGAGGGGTGGGGGCGATACACATCACAAACCCCATCAGGCGAGGAGAGATAGAGGCAGAGGGATGGCAGAGGAGGAAGAGATGGAGAGGAAATGAAAGAGAGAGAGAATGAGAAAGGGAGCTGGGGTCTGTTCTAAATTGAAAGTGCAGCAGTAAGCAGTGAAGGGGAATAGTAAACAGTGCTGCTGACCACATAAATATGCTAAATTAGCCTACTAAGTCGCCCTAGTGGATAATTGCTCATCATAGCTTTGCCCCACAGGGAGACTGCCTGCCAGGCATCTTAGATTCCACATGGAAACACACTCTGAACATACACAACACACACACATGAACAAGTCTGGAGTGGCTCTGATAAACATCAACAACAAATACTGGATGACGGACACATGAAAAGATGGTGTGAACTTACCCAGTTTGAACACCACAAACATGCCAACAAAAACAAGCCACATTGTTTTACAGATGTTAGGGATGTTTATTTGTACAATGTAGATTTTTTTATATTCACTTTTCTTTCGTTTTTTTCATTGCTTCTGTAACTGACTCAATATCGTTGTAAATGAGTGTTGGCCCCCTTAATGATCCTTCAGGTATGAATAAATGTGGATTGATTGATTTGGCCTTCCTTTTAAGGAATATGTGACAAAGATTCTCTATAACAAAGATGACCCACTACAAGCTACACCAATGATATAGAATGCTATTCCAAACCTCAGAAAAAAGGCTATTGGGTTGCCAAATATTGTGAGAGTATTTTACTGAGACAGAGCAGGTGGTGTAACAAAGTTCATTTCTCCTGATTTGTAGATCTAAAAAATTAAATTCTTTCTGTTCAGAATATTTGAAAAATATAAAGCTTGTGAAAGTAGCTCCATTATTCACTTTGTAGAGTGACTATAGGGATAAAGGATCTGCCATAGCCTGTGCTTACATTACCCTACCCATGACTGGACACAGTATGAATTGACTCAGGACCTACTAAAGCTACTCACCCCATGCAAGTAGCCAGCTGAGTCCATGTGAGTACATACTGTGCATGTAAATAAACAGAGCCCTTTCAGTCTGTGACATGAATAACAAATCCACTGTTTCTCTCTTAAGTCCAGGGTCAATCAAATACATAACCATAGTTGTTTTGTTTGCATGACCTTGCATTAGCCAATTAATCACCTTAAGAACGCTGTCGTATCATATGCATTTAATAAATATCACTTCAACAAACCTTTATCATGTTTTTCATAAGTGTATCGATCTTCTGCTACTACATTTATTCTTAACTGATCGTTCTGTGGCGCTTCTTGATACCTTTTTAATAATTTATTAGGCATCAAGTGCGTCATGGGTAGTACAATGTGTGCACAAAGAAGTATTTAAGTGTGTGTGTACGTGTGTGTGTGTATCTGTAGGCTTCAGTTTGGCTCTAATCAAAGAACAGGGAGCAGAGTGCTGCCTTGAGAGCAGTGGAGCATGACAACACACACCTGGTAAGCTGCTTATCACACTTTAATTTCACCTACAGTGAGATCTGCGGATGCCAGCGTGACCAAACAGATGTGCTCGAGTGTGTTTGTATCGTATACACGTGTGTGTGTGTGTGTGTGTGTGTGTGTGTGTGTGTTGGCGAACGTTGTGTTTGAAGTAGAACGAAGATGAAGGGAGATATAAACGCAGAGAGGAGAGAGTGCAGATTAAATGGAGAGAGAGATATCAACGGCAAAGAACAAAAGGAAAAGATAAGAGGGACGATAAGGGAGGAAATACAGCAGCAGTAGCCTAGGGAGAGACAGAGCGATAAAAAGAGAGGAGAGGGGGATACGAGGTTAAAATCTAAACAGGCCTCAGAGAGAGAGAGAGTGAGGAAAGATGGATTGTAGGGATTAGGATAAAGCAAGGACAGTTTTGTAGGAAGTATTATTGCACATTCTGTGTGTGTGTTTGTATATTTTTGGCCAGTTTGTCAGCATGAATCTTTCTGTTCCATCAGTTTGTGAGAGTCCCTTCTGGATAGAAATGACAAAACAGGCTTCACTGCACATAGTTTAAGCCAAAAGTTAAAAAAGTTATTAGAATAGAAAAATGTAATGGCTCCTTTCTACCTAACACCAACAGCAACAGCTTTGGATAAAGTTGTGTGTGCATTGACAAATATCTGGTAGTTGGAATTGTATCACAATAACAAGAACATCTTTGCACAAACTATTCCTTTAAAAATGGATTCAGTGTCTTTGAGAATCAGTACGATATGTTACTTTAGAGATTTATATTTTCTTCCTCCCTCCTTGAACGTGAACATTAATAATTGTCCTGTCTTACTTGCACCATAAGAATTTGCATAGGCCTATGTCAATGTGTACACAGCAAGCTTTCTTTCTTTTTTCATCACAAACAATTCAAACCCATTCTTCAGTTGTGCTACATGATGGTGGTCCATCACTCATGTCGGCTGATATGGCCATCAAAGGGTGCTCCTGAAACTTTTACAGCTCTGAGAACAGCCAACCTGAATGTGATGAGTAGAGCTATGAGCCCTGACCTCTGACCTCGGACATGTGCTATAAGCCTCCAGGAACCAACCCTCAGTATTGACACAACTCCCAGCCAGTGGTTCAACATCTTCCGCTGTTCCTAAATCAACTGAATATATAAACACATCTGTTTATTGCTATCGTATTGTTTATGTCCTTTTACCTCATTCAGAAAAATGGGACATACTTCTTGATAAGCCTCATCAAGGTAAAACTGAAAACTTACATTTATGGCAGCAAACATTTAATCTCAGAGGATATTATTTGCCTCATTATTCTCATTTCGAGCAAAGCCTGCATGCAAAACAGAATGAGAAATTCAATTTCCAACTCCAAATTAACACTGATGTGCAGTAGCAAAACATGAGCTCTTTCATGTGGATGCATCCCAGAGGGAATCTCTGCGCCACATCTAATACACCAAAACATCTGCGCGCGACAGTGGGACTGGCTTGTGGTTCCGCTGTTGAATTTCTGCCACTGTGACTAATATAATGTAAGTCTCTTCCGCTCCCTCTGCTCTTCTCTTTCCCTCTGTGTCCAAATTAAACACAAGGCGCAGGACACTCTGATAATGCCATCTGTTCATCTCTCTAGCTCTATCTATCAACCCCTCTGTCCTTTTTCCTTATTTTCCAATCTAACAGTCTACTGCCCCTGCTGACGCTAGCGGGCTATACGTGTGAGGTAGGCTATAGTTTCTCTGTAGTTCTCTGTTTCTTCTTCGTCCTTTCTTTTCTCTACTGGCTGGTTGCAACTGTTAAATCAGCGTTAAATCCCATCAGTGAGCGGCAGACAGAAGCAGCAGAAGAGCTCTCTAGAATCAGACTTGTCACTTCTCTCTTGTAAGAGAAACACATCTGTATGAGTGTCTGATGCTACAGCCCCATTAAAATTGTATGAGGTGCCTGACGTTCCACCAGCAGCTGCAATTAAGAGCAATCCCAACATACACACATATATGCATACACACCGACCTCAGCCCACCCCTCGCCTAAACGTGGGCCTGGGATCTGACTATGAAAATGAGTTTGTGAGAAACTAATCATGCAGCTTAACAAGTGGAGCCAGGAAAAGAAGGGGGTGAGAAGGGAGGAGAGGGAGGAGACAGGGGTGTGAAACGGTCAAAAGGGTCAACTAATCAAGAGGAGGGGGAAATGAGACGAGGGGTAGAGGAACTGTGAGGGGGGAGGAGGGTGATGGTAAGAGTGCGAGAGAGGGACTGACGTTGAGAGGAGGACTTAGAAGAAGGGTTACCATAAATGACTGTGAAATGAGAATCGGAGGAGGAAGCGTGAGTGTGCAGTGAGGGAAAAAAAAGAGGAGGACAGCAGGAAAAAAAGAGGGGATGAAAGAAGGATCCATGAAGAGATTTTAGAGAGGAAGAAAAGCTAGCGATGACAGGGTTGGGGGTAGAGAAGAGAACATTCTGTAATATTCTTACTGGTGCAGGGAAACTGGGGAGGAGTTGAACAGAGGACAGAGGGGATTTGAAGGGAAAGAAGAGATAAAATGTAAAAGAGGGACAGCATGGAGGGTTGGGGGACAAAAATAAAAGGAGGAATAAGGGAGAGATGAAAAAGCAATTCTTATGGAAAGAAAAGACCTGGACAATGGACGGATGTGTGAGGAGGAAGAGAGAAATTCTCTGAAGTCATTTCTAAATCCTGTCAAAGACGGTTAGAGGCAGGGAGAGAGACGAGAGAGACGAGAGAGAAGAAGACACGCAGGATAGAGGAAGGGTAAAGACAGGTAGAGGAAAGTGATAGCAGAGCTAAACGTTTGAGGAGAGACAGGAGGGAGAGATGTTGCACCCTGCAGAAGCATTCAAGATCAAATGAAGCCATTAAAATAATGCTGTGGAATTATTTAAAAGGAAGATTCCTATAAATCTTAAAGTGCAGCGATGATCAGTAGATTAGTGAATTAATCATAAAGGAAAATTATTTGCCAACTGTTTTCTTCATACTATTGTTTCAGTCATTTTCCAAGCAAAAATGTCACAAATGTTGGTTCTATGTTCTTTAATGAAAGAATTTGCTACTCTTCTTTGTCATGTATGACAGCATATGAAGAGTCTGAGGGATTCAGAGTGAAAATAAAGGAATTTTAAAACACTTTTGCTTCTTGGGAAAACAATCTGGAAAATTGTGGTAACCATTTTTTGACAATATGAGACTAGAAATTTCAAAATGAATTGTCAATAAATCTCGCAAACACGTATCAACACATCTAACCATGCTGTTCAGCAAAGAGTAAGAAACATGTGCAGGTGTTCTGTATAAAGTAAAATGTTGGTTAAAAAAATGTGTTTGAGTGTTTTAAATGTTCCAGTATTCATCATCCACATTGTTCATATTCATGAATGTACTTCACTGAGAAGGCGTCTTGACAGAATAAGGGACACTATCCCTTTAAAAATTCAAAAACTCAAAGGGCAAAGCAAAATACTCCAAATCGAGGAAAGCCAATAATGTTGCTCATTAACAGTCTGGGCTTATTGAAAACCAACAATGATCGCCACACCCTCATTTCAGCACTATTCTTCCTCTGGGGAGTGGTGCCTTTGATTGTGTGTGTGTGTGTGTGTGTGTGTGTGTGTGTGTGTGTGTGTGTGTGTGTGTGTGTGTGTGTGTGTGTGTGTGTGTGTGTGTGTGTGTGTGTGTGTGTGTGTGTGTGTGTGTGTGTGTGTGTGTGTGTGTGCCGGCTCTTTAGCAAACCTGTACTGCTAACGAGTATCCTCCCTGCAAATGTTTCCTCTGAGTGTCCGGAATATAAATCACAATTAATCTGGATATTGCAGCAAACTATCTCCTCTTCCGCAAGGATGCAGTTATTGATGTCACAAACAGGAAAGGATTAAGTAAACGCTAGTGGAGGGTTGAAGGGATAAGTCAAAGGACAAAGGGCAGAACAGGAACGAGGAATGAGACGCAGTAGACAGAGGAAAGGTCAGACTCCTTAGCAGGCCCTAATTGGATTAATGTCATTATTAACATGCTGCTTTGTATGAGGCATTCCTGAGCTGCGTGGAAAAGCATGCGTGATTGCAATATGTATGTACGCATGGATTTGTGTTTGAGTGTTTCAGAACATTTCCCCTCCCCCAAAGCCTTCTTTTCAGGCTCTTAACCAACCATTTTCTCTCAGAGATCTTATCAACTCCAGCTTGCAGAGAAGGTGCAGGAACGTAAACTCTGGCCATGGGCAGGGTAACAGAAATAAAGAGAGACATAGAAATTCTCAACGAAAATGTTGTAGGTTCGGTTTCTTAAATGCTGCAAAAAATCATCCCTACAAAAAAAATGTTTACACTATCAAAGCACTCTCTTTGGTTTTGGTAGAAGTTAATTTTTTAAAACAGTAACTGCAAGTATAATTTTGAGTGCAGTCGAAACCAGGTCAGAGAGAAAAAAAGAGCAGGAGCGACAGAGAGGTACAGCCCAAGAGACAGACGCAAATCTCACATGGTGCCCCATCCATAATGAACAGAGCCCAGCCGCAGCAAACGATCCCTCACAGGAGAGACTGAGGGAGACTGGGATGAGACAAAGGGGAACAGCTACATTAATTACACACTCTCTCCAGGCGGGAGCTATCACCAGAGGGTAACAGGAGAGGGGACTGACGGAGAGATGGAGAGACAGAGAAAGACAGAGAAATGGAGATGATAATGCTGGCAGAGTACCCTATGTGTCTCCTGTGAGAGGTAGTGTTTGTCCTCAGCAGCAAGACGCCTGCTGGCTGCTGAGTTATGTCACAGTGTTACTAATGGGAGCTGAACGTCCAATAGTACCCACACACACACACACACACTGATCTGAGCGTCTGTGTGTATCGATGTGTATACAGCGTGGTTGGAAACGTCTGTGTATGTACGTGGGGGGATGGTGCTCCTGTGATATGAACGTATGTGCAAGCTTGTGTACATTGTTGCATAAGTTTGCACTGTCTGGGGATGTCTGTGCGTTGTCTGTTTGTGTGCTGTCTGTTTGTGTGCACTTACCCCTGGTAGCGTTTTCTGCTCATGAAGAGCGCTCTGGGCTTTCAGGGCTGAATCTCTCGCACAGTACGTCAGAAACGCACATCCTGTCAGATAGAGAGAGACAGGGAGAGAGGGAGAGAGAGAGAGAGAAAAAGAAAAGTAGAGGTAGAAAAGGTCAGCATGCAGCTCTAATATTTGTCGTTCTCTATCTCTGTCTCTGTATCATCCTATACAAAAACACACAGTCACACACCATTTAAATCATTTAAAAGTCCTTTTCTAATACCGCCCCTGTTTGCTCCTTAACTATTCTGAATTATGACTGGGGGAAAACTTTGCGAGAGCTTAAAAATATAAATATAATCATGCACTGTAACTACACTTGACAAGATCATGATGATGCACTCTAGAGCAGAGAAGGACACTCCACGGCACGGCACATTTCAGAACGTCACGGCACGAGTCAGCACACATGACAGCACCACAGAAGTGTGCGCGGGGCTAACAAGGCCTTACAGGCTGGGCACAGTCAGGTTCCTGCGCTATTCCAACCACTATGCATGCCTCACGATCACTCCAAATACACTCCCTCTGTTTCTCCTATGTGCTGTACCTGTGTCTGTGTGTGTGAGGGAGGGGTAGGTAGCAGAGCTGGCTGGCCAGGGCTGTTTACTACACCTGTCACCAGCACTAAGACAACAAGATTAGCAGCAGGTTAGCATCCAGACACACTAATGTAGATCCAGAGTAAAGAAGAGAAGATTTAACGATTAGGAAGGAAACATTCACACAGAGTGTACAACAGGAGAACTGAGAATGACTCGACATACAGTAAAGTCTGCAACACACACACACACACACACACACACACACACACAAACACACACACATCTTATGGTCCATCTCATTGCTTTTAAGAGGGGCTTATACTGTGGCCGTGGGGATTCTCAAAACAACAGACTCTTTCCCCTGTGTCACCCAGGCTTACAGGCCCATTACACTGATTGGAGCATACAGCCTAATCGTGTTCATAACACACAGGACCTCAGGTCAGTGTGGGAGTGTGTGTGAGGGAGAGAGTGTGTGCGAGTGTGTGTTTTCTGCAGTTTTATTACCGATCTATTGTTAGAGGGGGCCATTATTTAAAGCCACGTAATCATTAACACCATTAGGAGGCTCACAACTCTGCCGTCTTTACCATATATTACAAAGCGATTCATCACAGCTTTATATAGTGTCCTTCTTGGTAAATGTGTCTCTTGGTGTTTGGTTCACAGTGTGCATTTGTTTGCCTGTCTTCATGATCTTATGTTGCAGCGTTAACAGGAGAAGGAGACGAGAATAGGTGTGACAGTTTCCATGGTGACATGTTACACACAGCGCAGGAATATCCACCCCTCTATCTGTCTTACTGTCATATGTCTACCTATCTAGTATCTAGCTATCTGTCTTTTCTGTCCAAGTAAATCCTGTGTTATAATGGCGAGACCTACCTTTGTGCATGCCAGTGTATTTGTCTTTAATCACAGTTAGCTCATAGATTTTGCCAAACTGCTCAAAGATAGGCTTGAGGTCCTTCTCTTCCAGATTCCGGGGAATCTGCCCCACAAATAGCTTGATGGCGTCAGCCTCCTTCATCAGGACAGTGTGCAGCGGACGACTGGGTACTCGGGGGCCGAGGGGCAGACAGATCAGGAGCAGGTAGCCCTGGAGAGGAGCAAACGATGCTGGATGAGTGGTGACAGCCAGAGAAGTGGGCATTAATAATGATGATGAAAACAATAGCCCCAGAAATATCACTTATTAGCAGTTTGGTTTAAAATACAGCAACTAGTTTTTAAATACTAATGCGACACTTATAAATATTTACTCCTACGATATTACAATATAATCCTTAGTTTTCCGCAGGGGCCTTAATTTTTGATTTGATCTGAATTTCATTTATTGTAGTATAATTATAGAGGCAATGTTACATGAAAAATGTAAAAATACAAATATATTATTAGCTATTATTTTTTGCAAAATGTATAATTATCATATAAATGTTTCAAAGTGCGCCCCCCAAATATTTAAAAATATAAAGATCATGATTATGTTTTTTTATTTCCAAGCCTATTGACAAAGGGCTCAGGCAGCTTCTGCTAAAACAATTATGCAAATGTTAATTAGCCAATCATAAAACAATGATGGGACTTTTATTTCCCTCTTATCAATTATGTATATGTATATTCATCGAAAATATATGTAAGCATGTATTACCTTTTAGTGGTTAAACAGCGCTCAGGATCCCTATACACAGAAAAGAGAAGAAACAGTGTGATTGGGGGTAAATCATTGCAAAAGAGCGGTTTCTTTGTTTAGCCAGCTGTAGGTTACAGCATACACACGGATGTCATGGGGCTCCCTTGCTCTTTGTCCGATCCCCCCTCAATGTACACATACACATATACATGCACACGCGCACACACCTAAACAAAACAACACAAGCAAATGTACAGGGTTCTGATATCAAAGTTCTTACCGTTTGCAGAGGATGCTTATAGGCACAGTGTTGCCTTGTGTGGATTAGAAATTAAAGAGGGGTGCTCGCTTTTGGGTCCCCGTTGTTGTCCCGTCCTCCTTCCCCCCCTCTCTGGATGCTCTCCGCTCTTTGTGCCTGCCGTGCTCTCCCTCTTCTTCTCCTCCTCCTCCTCCTCCTTTTTGGAGCACAGACTCTACAGGCTCGGATGGGTTGTCAAATATCCCCCCGTGTTCCTGCTCTGGAGGTCCAGAGGTTGCGGTCCTGTAGCAGGTGTCACAGCTTGTCACCGGGTCCCGCTGAAATTAAACCAACCTCTGGACACTCAGAATGCGGAGTGGACCGAGCTAGCTTGGTAGTTTTCACTTAAGCGAAAGCCCACTCTTAATTCCTCTTTAATTACAAAGTGATAACTGGCTAACCAGCTGCCTTAAACTGTTTTAAACTTGCCTGTTTTTCTTACCAGCCTATTTCAGCCTTGCGTATTGTTGCAACAGTTAACGGTGGCTGCTCTTTCTTACTATTCTCGCTACTTCCCAAATTTCTTCTAACGTCTCACTCGTCCGACGGCTAGATGGCTTTTCACGTCGTATACCGGTATCTCTTCTGCTCTTTCTCTCCCTCCCCCTCCTCTCACCAGAGTGGTTGCTATCTTGTGACGTAACTCCCAGGGACCGTCAATATCTGTGTTCGTTTTACGCATACAAAAAAGTAAAGTAAACAACCATTTAAACGCTCACTGACCTGTACAGCTCTCTCTGTCAAGCTCAGTGATAAATATCCCATATTTCTAAGATTTTACTATTAATGGTGTCTTTATCCTTTCCCGGAGCGACATTTTGCAGGTGAAACTTTGTAGACGTTCCCTAGGCGACACTGCGCGGAGCCGCCTATTGTTCTAGCCGCGAGCCCTGGCCTTGGTGCTGAAACGAGGCCTCCTGACGTGAAGCCGAGGCGCGCGGCCGATGACGTGCACGCAGTCACGACTACTACAGCTGTTCACGCCCGAGCCCGAAATCACGCTCACACCCACACAGAGTAAAATGTGTGACAGAGTCAGAAGGAGAGATAGCTTGGGGTTGGAGTTGGCCTACTTTACAGCCTGTACTTTGGAAAGCCAGCCGACATTGGGCTATTTCACTGGAATATATAAAGACAGGCAGCCTCCAGTATTAATACTACACAAACCAACATCATATTTGTATCTAGATATGCTGTGTGCATGTGCGTGCCAAGAGAGGGGTTGAGTGGAAAGAGAGAGTCATAGGGTTCATGGTAATTTACTCCGTAAGGTCACCATCTGCCTGTTTTGCCTCGTGCCCCCAGTGAACCTGCATCACTGGCTACGTTCATTTACCATATATATATATATATATATACCCCCCACCCACACAACACACACACGTGCGTGTATATTACCACTACAAAGAGAAGGCATGCTAACTCAAGCCCGACCAAAGTGTGTGAACTGTGTGCAAGAAGGCAGAGGGCATCACGCCACCGGAGCTGTTAAGCCTCCCTGCACGATAAGGAAGACACGACAGCGATGCATGCGAGACCAAAAGCAAGGATGCCGAGGAGGGAAAAACTTTCACTATATGCTACTCGGCTTTCTTTGTAACCATGGCAGACTAATCCTTTATTCCCTTCACCTTTAGGCTAAAGTAAACTTTTGCAAACAATAAAATATACAGCAGTTTATAAAACGTATTTTAAAATATGTTGTTTTAATATCAATTTTTCTAGTCGTGTGCATGAAAGGTATTCCCTAATGTTACAACTAATCACAGATTGCAATAGCCGAATTATCAACTAACACCAAGAAATTCTGGCTGAGCCTTAAGCTATAGGCTGACACTTCTGTTGTTTGGGTCTGCTATTTGAGTGTTGTAAGAATCTGGAGGGAGTAAACTTCACTGCCCATTATTAATAATAAACTTGATTTAGGAACACTACCTTAAACTCCAACCTAATATGAACAAATGTATCTTAAATGTCTTGCTTTATTCTTGACATTTTAAATCTAGAGGGCATTTACATATGATTGCTGATCTGCCATTTTGGTCGGATCACAATCAAATTAATTAAAAATATTGGCTATCTCAAGAGACTTCGTGAGCAAATCAATATCAATGGTTTTAAAACACAAGTATGAGAAATACAATCATGAAATATAAAAGAAAAATAAAGTACAAACATTTTTTCTATATATTGTCATAAACCAATATATACATTACCCAATCAAAACATCTTTGGTATTACAAGTCATGCTTGCAATTCCAAACCTCATTTAATATTAAGAAAAAACAAAACAAGCAAACAACTAGTCACAATGCAGACTTGGCCCCAAAGAGAGACATTTGCCCCACAGACAACTCATTTCCTGAGGGCAACTGCTCAATCACTATGAGACTCAACATCGCCATCATTTGGAGGAAACTGGAAATATCATCCCTAACCCCTCCAGAAATTAAACATGACACTTCATTCCTGTTTCAGTTTTATTTAAAACGAAGCTTTGAGATAATAATTTTTCCACACTTTTTTTTGCATGATAAAAAAATCATCTGTGTATTCGTAATAATAATCTCATAAACTCTGGTGGTAACAAAGATAATTTGCTACAGCTCCTTAAAACAGAAAATAAATTACATGTTCTTCAGATAATAGATAAATTACTATCCTTTTTGTTTTTGTATAAAACACTTTTTTTTTACTACAAGGGATAAGAGACAAGAATGAAACACATGCGGCAGCTACAACACAGAACGACACACACACGCACGCACTCGCACACACTCGCACACACACACACACACACACACATGCACACGCACACACACACACACACATGCACACACATCACAGGATAACAGACAACTCATACATGCACACATTCAAAACTCAAAACAATACAGTAACTGATTCTCTTGTCAAAAGCACAAAACAATAGTAATATAACAGTTTGATGTGAATAAATGTAGTCTACAACAACACTTCTAACTACTCAGTTATAAAACATAAGCGCTTTCTATGTTCAAAGAAATATAGACATTAAAACATATCTGACAAATATACAGACCCCTCCCCTTTGTAAAGGCAGGGTTTATTGTGTGTGTATTCCTTTTTAAGAGCTGGATAAAGAGAAAAAAAGAATAGTAAAAAAAAGTTGTAAGAGAAAAAGAGAGAGAAAGATAAGGCAAAAAGAGTACTTACACACATATACAGAGGTTGCTGTCTCACTATGTGACATATTTACTTTCAAATCAAAGCAACATGATTGCGTTTCATCCGTTCAATCAGCTGCTCTATTAACACCCTCTTTTAAGAAGCAGCTTCTTTTGTGGTTTCCATGAGCTTTTAAAATTCTGGCTTCACCTACTCTCATAGGACAGATTCATCACCCCCTCTCCAAAAGGAGATGATGGAATCACATTAAATATGTATTGAGATGAGGTGAGAAAAAAGGGAGGACATGAAGTTGTTCTTCAGATATGAAAACGCAGTTGTAATGGGGATGTGATCACTCAAATGCAAAAAATTAGGTCAGCCAGGAGTGAATCACTTTTCCAAACCTGTGCGTTGCCAAGTTCATCATTGAAGGAGATATGTTCTATATATTTTTTTATAATTGTTTAGAAACCAAAAAAAAATACACAAACCAGTGAGAGGCTCATATACTGTAGCTTATAAAAACACTATTGCAATGGGTGTTGTTCTCATTCATTGGTATGAAAATGGGCACTGTAGTTTAGTTGTTCTAGATCCTGCATACACAGTCCTGGTGTCATTAATGTTCACTATTGTGAGAAGATCCACAGCTGAAAATAGTCCCTAACACAAGAAGAATGTTTCTCGTATTTGAGTAACAGTTTCTCTAAACTACAGGTCCCATCCACTTTTGAAAATACTGTACATTTAAACATATTTCAAACTATTTACTTGTGTGTCATTGTAAGAGATTTACAACGCAGGGACCAAATGAGGCTTGGGGACGCATGCCGGGGAAGTCAAAATATTATTTTTTTTACGTGATTTGTGTACAAGTAGAAAAGTATAGAATATCACATGTGTGATCATGTCTTTGTGTTTTATTACATCATGTCCGTTATTTAATTTAGAAAATAAATAGCTGCAGCTATTAGCCGCAGAAGCTCTCTGCCAGGCCTACATATGTTCGACTGACATAGACATGTTGAAGAAGCAAACAGAGTGTATGTAGCTTGTTTTGTCTAGTTTTCTTTCTGTGTGGGAAGAATCTCACTTCTTCCTGTTCTGAAATATTTTTGGTCACTTACTGCCATGTACGGCTCACACCTTTGGTTCATCTGTCCCAGTACTGTAGTGAACAATAAGAGGACACTACAAGACTATTTTTTTTGCCAACAGAAAAACAAAAAGACTTGTAAATGAAATCCTTCTTGATTTGTGGGGTAGACAACTGTAGATTTGCAGTGTCCATAAAACAGTAGATCTAATCCTGTAGATCTTTAGCACACATGTTACTACACAGTTTATTTAGTGCACATGCTAATTATTTGATCTGCACATTTTTCAATAATATTAAGTGGTATGCATGTCTAATTCTAGCAGCTCTAAGTCCTTGAAGATAAGAGAGGATATAAAAAAATATTTTTTTTTTGCTGCTGAAACACAGCTGTGTCTTCAGGGAGCTCCTTCTATGACAATCTCTCAACCAAGGAAGTTGTGTGAAATGACAGTGAACGCATCACTCAGCCCTGCTTGACGCATGTAAAGCTACCGCATGGAGTAAAAAGAGGCAAGTTCAGAAGAAGATGTGGTTCTAAGAGACACTATAAACAGCGTTATGGAAAAAAGAAACCGGCTGCTTTCACATTGTTTTCCCTGAAGAATCGGGAGAAAATAGCTAAATGTTAACTGTCGCAGGGATTAGGTCTATTCTGGGCTGTCCATTTCTTTATGATCTGATGAGCCCTTTTGTAATAATCCTTGCCTCTCTCACACCTGGGCGGTGATTGGTGGGTCAGTGCCTCTTTGCACGCTGAGCACTCTGGGTACAGGAAGCACAGCAGGCAGACTTGTAGTAGGAGTAGACACACAGCCTGGCCTGAACCACCATCACACAGTTATGACGTCTGTCTTTGCAGTTTTCATCTGTGAACAGAGAAGAAGAGACAGAGTTTGGTATGGAGAAAAAAGAATACACAAATGGATGATTACACACTCCCATGGTCTCACACACTTACCTGATACTTGTGGACTGCAGGGTATCGTGTTACAGATCTGCTCCTGGTCAGGTTTGGTGCTGGTATCACATTCTTGACTGTGCTTTTTGTCCTGCGTCAGACACCGTACCTCCCTCATTTGTAAGCCTTTTCCACAAGAACGTGAGCACTGAGAACAAAGGCAGAGTTTGTTATGATAAAGTTTTCAATAAAAGTTCTCCTGACAACACTTTTTTTTTTCTGTCACATTGTTTCTTACAGCACTCCACTCCGTTGTAAACCACTGCGACTGGCACTCTTCCATCTCACACTGTTGAACAGCTGCAGGTTTGTCCAGATTAGCACACTCACTGGCTGGTACAATGGTCAAATCATTCCCCATTTTCTGGACACATATGATGTCTCGTCTCTGAGTTCCATTCCCACAGGGGACATTACACTGAAAGAAGAACAAAAGTTGGGTTAGGGTTACAGCAGCTTTGTTTTTTTAACTACTTATTCTAACACTGCATTATGAATGTCATTTTATTCCAAAGAAACATACAAACTTTTGTATATAAAATACTAAATCTCCTTCTCTCTCCTCTCATACCTGTGTCCAGGGGCTGCTGTACCACATGGTTGTAGGCACACAGGGTCCCCCATTACAGGCCTTCATCTCAGCTGGTTTCTCCCCAACACAGTCCCCTCCTCCTTCACCCTCTCTCACCCCTCCTCTGGTCAGACACACCACCTCCCTCTTCTGCACCCCGGGGCCACACTGCGCTGAACACTGAGGAACAAAGTGGAAGATCATGTTGAGGTTTGCTCTAAAGTGCTGGTGTTCATGTTTTCTTTTTTCCTTCAGCTCTTGTGTACTTGTGTTACTCACCGTGTTGGACCAGCCAGTGAAGTACCAGTTTGTTACACACGGCCCCATGTTGCACTCCTCGCTCCCCTGTGGGCGACCTCTGGAGTTGCAATCCTTGTCATTCACCACAGCACCTTGATCGCTGACGCAACGCACGCCTCTCGTCCTCCTCCCAACTCCACAGTCCACAGAGCACTGAGACACGCGGAGAGGAGGATGAAAGAAAGGGCCTTAAATGAGACGTCTAACTTAACAAACACTAACTTCAGCTTCATTAGAATCTACAGTGTAGAGTCATTGAAATACTACATGACAAAACTAATTTATGCACGGCAGGAGAGAAACACAAGACAAACAATTTAAAAAAGGGATAGATGAAAAGATGTAAGTGACAGATGCCACTGGTGAAAACATTTTTAATTGAGTAATGAATGAAAAAAAAAGTGGGATTATTTGTCATTTAAAACTAAAACCAGGTGCTTGTTGGTTCAAATTATGTGATTTCTGATTATATATTACAATTTTATAAGAATCTTGGTTAAATATCTAATTGTGATCATTGCATGTCATTAGAGATATTAAAATGTTTATTTCAATAAATGTGTGTCAGATCTGTGTCTTTGTGGTAAGTATATATATTTTTTTTAAATCATCCAGGGGGCAGCAGTAGTTCAGTCTGTAGGGACTTCGGTTGGGAGCCGGAGGGTCGCCGGTTCAAGTGCGTACCAAATCTGGAAATCTGGTAGCTGGAGAGGTGCCAGTTCACTTCCTGAGCACTGCCGAGGTGCCCTTAAGCAAGGCACCCTCTTTCTCTCAATCACTCTCTCACTGTCCTTCCGAATCTCTGTAGCGCACAGAGCGCAATGGCTGTACGGTACACACCTGTTACTAATTCTTAAACTCTTTTTTTTTAGATGTATATTGATCAGCTGTCAGTGTTTTGGGTCTCTGAATCAAAAGTAACCAGTTGAAAGGAAGAGGCAGTTTGCAGTGACAATGGAACTCCATTCCCCATTGCCCTTCTATTTACTAAAATCAACTCGAACCCAATGTCTCTCTCTCTCTTTTGCTTGCAAGTTTTGTGGCCCATCATTCGGCCTCTTTTCACCCTTCAGGTGATACATACCACCAGTCACAACACTGTTGCTTTCAACCTACCGTGCCCCAGTCAGAGCTGACCTCCCAGTGGGAGCAGAGGGCGAGCTGACAGGCCTGTGTGGAATCGGGTGGGGTGAGGCTGGCACAGCGCTGCGGATGGACCATGGTGGAGCGGTTCCCAAAGCTCTGCCTGCACTGGAGCTGCCGCTGCTGCATCCCATTGCCACAGGACACGCTGCACTCGGACCACGCACTAGCCTCCCAGCTGAAAGATACAGAGAGGGCGACATTAGGGACAAATCATGTTTGAGGCCTTCACAGTTATTTTCAAAATTCCCCCCCAAATTATGTTTTTTTAATTTCAGTAACAAATTTGGTACCTGCACATTTGCTGAATCTTTTAATCAAGTCATTACAGTATACACATCTATAGTCTGTATCAGTTAGCTCTAACTTGAAAAAAAAAAAGAGTAGACAGCAAGAAGTCTTCATCTTCATCTCATCTCATCATGTTGTTTGTCTGTCATTAACTTCAAATCATGGACAGAGATCTGCCAACACCAGTGACTGGATGATAACAGTTGCAGTAAAAATCAACCAATTTAAAGAAGTTTCCAGGAAAAGGGCTAAGGCTGTAAAGACTAAGGCTGGATGTCTGCACTTGAAAAATAAATAATTAGAAAATTGCATTTCCTGTAGAAAATTCACGAGAATGCTGACAACTGAAATGCATTAAAACACTGCTTATATTTTTTGGGGGTCATTTGCCTTTTAACAAATAAAAGTAGTAGTATTTCTTTTTTCTTTATCTAATTATAAAGAATAGGCCAAAGCAGCAATTCAAATAGAAACAAATGACCTCATAATGGCAGTGCTGGGTGGATTTCTAGCCGTGATAAATGAGCTACGAAAAATGCACTTTCTTCCAACCTTCCACTTCCTGTAGGTCTTAAATAGTTGAGCTTAATATAAATCTTGAATATGTCCATATGATGTATAACTGTGTGTTTCCTCACAAGGGTGGGCAGGAGTGTGTGTTACACGGCTCTTCCTCAGGGACAGGTTTTGCTGCAGAGTCACATTTTCTCTCTGGGACTTCCTCGTCTGTGTGGCGATCTATACACAGAATGACTCTGTGCTGTTGGCCTACAGAGATGGAGAGACAGGAATAGATACACAGAGAGACATTAGCTCCATGTTCTTGTAGTTGCACAAACTTACCAGAGGAGGGAGGCTTCAACACATCCAATGTGACCAAGGGGAAATCTATCTGAAAATGACACATATATGAAGCTCTGCAAGGCTTATTTGATTCTGACCTTTGCCACAGGAAGCTGAACACTCTGTGAGCCCGCCTCTCCTCCACACGAAAGGTGGCTGAGTGTCCAGCGGCAGGTCAGTGCGAGGGGGGATCCGAGCATTCCTGTTGGGAGCAGAGCCTCGAGGACGTGACCTCTCAGGTCCCCAACGGTCAGAGGAGTGAGAGGGGAACGAAGGGAGCGAAACAGGAGGTGGAGCAGGAGGAGGTTCTTCTACTGACACAGTGAGGGGACCTGTGTTAGAAGTAAAAAAATAAAAAAGGACATTCAGACAAATTAGAAAGGGAAGTTTGGGAAACAGACATGAGGAGGAGGAGAAAAGAGTGATAAAGAGGGAGGAAAGGGGCTAATGTTGAAAAATCGAGAATAGGAGGAAAACAGTGAGTCAGAGGCTAATGATGTCATGATGAGGTCAGGGTCTCATGACAGCGAACATGTGGACCAGATAGCCTCCCATCTAGGTCATACACAAACACACAAACACATTAATCCCTCCCACTTGGCCCACAACCGCACCCATCCCGATCCATAAACACGTCAATCATTCTGGGCTGTAGTGGTGTTTCCTTAACTAATTTGGAAAGAATGAATCTCAAGATCTTCGGCTTGATTTACGGTTCAATTCTGACACTGGCAAGAATCCACTTCTAGTTTGTGTTCAAAATGACTATTGAGAACTTTAAGTGTCTCTATGCTACCATAAAGAACACATTGGTGAAACAGAAGAAAGATAATCAGAAAGATTAAGTGTGTTTAACGCACTGCGAAGAGGTGCCCTCCCTGGATCTCGCTCTCTCAGCCTCTCTCTGGGTGCTGCCTCTCTGGGCGTCTCCCTCTCTCTCTCCGTCAGCCTCTCCCTCTCTCCCTCTTTCTTCTCCACGGGGATGTAAAACTCATAGTCGATGCCCGGGTTCTCCTTGTGGAATATAATCTGAAGAGGGCGAGAGAACAGACAGATCTAGAGATGGAAGGAGCCAACGACAGGAACCCCCTTAAAACAACATGTACTGCCCCTAACAGGGACATAAGAGGACATGGTGAGCTACAGGGACTGCTCAAGGAAGCCTCAGCAGGGTGTTTGTCTGTGTCCTCCTTCTTAATATAAAACCCTGCAGCTCTTTCTACAATACTTTACAAAGTCAGGGTCCTCTAAACTCAATTAGCCGGAGTCATGTGGCAACAACTTTATGATCTATTTTTGACAAAAGATAGGTTGCACTGTAACTCAGTCAGACGCTCAATCTGGTGACTCTTTGAACACTTCAATACAAATTAAGAGACCATAATCATTTTAAGCTAGGTTGACCTGATCTGATATGCTCCCAATAATATGATAATTCATCATAGTTTAGGGATAAAACCATACACATAACTGTTCAAAAAACATGTGTTACATCAACAACTTGTGTTTGAAAAGTATAGAGTTTTTGTTTTGTTTTTGGACATGGGTAAGCCGTTTACTTATTTAGGAATCCCAGAGCAAACATGCATCCATACATTTTATTTACTTCATTTAACCCATGATAACAAGTCATTTACGGTTGTTTTCTAGAGTTTTCTCAGCTTATTGTCCTGCCTTGGTTCTTATGTTATTGTGTTGTTTGAGGTTTTTTTGGTGTTGTTTGGGTTCTTTTATTGTTTGGGGTTTTTATGTTTTTGAGTTCTAAAGCTGTATGTCAAAGCACTTTGTAGTTGAAGGTGCTATATTAATAAAGTTATTATCATTCTTGTTCTCTCGGGATAACAAAGCTGTTCTTTTTTTTCATAATAACGTGATTATTTTCTTGCGTTCTAAAAAACGAAACATTAGGCTTGTCGCTGCAATAGGCCCTGCTACCATTGCCCACACTAATGAGGTAAGTTAAGCTTATTTCTGCATTTGATTAGTGCTTTTACATCTCTATGGATACAAGATAAATAAGTCGAGATCTCAAGAAACAACCAGAATGTACTTGTTATCACAAGAAAAAGGAGTAAATAAAATATATAGATGCATGTTCACTTAGGGCTTCTGTACTTCCTCCCTGTTTACAGTCTTTAAGTACTTTACAACCTTGTGAAAGTTATTAACTACTTTGTAATGCTCCTTTACTTTACATGTTTTTGGTGGCGCCATCCAAAGGCCAGGCTTTATAATGTTTTCCAAACAGTGGCAAAGATCTACAGTGCAGCAGATCTTTCTTTCTGTTTTTCATCCATCGACAGTTATTCCAAGCGTGTAATGAGCATTACTACCTAACAGAACTACTTGGGAGGTTTTTATGTATTATTTCAAAATCCCATGAAGCCTAAAAAATGCAGGCGATTTTGGAGGACATTTTTCAAACTCTGGCTTCGGTTGAGGCTTGCTATTTTTACCCCCTCCTGCTCTGTAGCTGCTAGATGCAAAGCTGCAGATGACTCCCTTTCCTTAATAAGATCTTAGCCTGAGGTCAGAGTTGTTATTATTGAGCCCTGTATACTCTGATGTGGCTCAAACTAAGCTTTGGTATATCTGTCTCTATCCTGCCATAATGCCAAAATAATGCTGCCTATCTTGAGGATCTTGACACAGAGCAGGCGAGCGTAGCCTCAGGCTTAGAATAATGTTATGGAGATGTGAAACATTCTGCGTATACACATGTGTGTCCATAATCACGTGTGTGATTCTTATCATTAATTTAATTTTGCCATTCCATAGTGTATGTTTGCTTACAGGTTTAAATTAAAAGTCTTCCTGTGGTCTGGTTCTTACATATAGCTGTAGCTGGGTGGTTGTCGGTCCTCGCGCCCTGAGGGTCTCCCCTTTCTCCTCCTCCCCCTCCGCGTGTACTCTAGGTCGGGTGTAGGTGAAGGTTGTCCCTCCCGCCTGGTACTCCCCTGGTGGGTCCACCGCCCAACGCCCGTTTACAACCGACACCCCGGTGCCGCTCCTCATTGCTGGAAAAATGTAGAGAGGGGGGTAGAGCGGAGAAAGGTTTGGGTCAAGTTTTCTTCTCTTGTTTTGGCCTTGTTTAGTCTACAAACTGGCGAATTCTTAGGAAAACCCCATGAGTTCAAATACACTTTTAGAAAGAAAAACACAGACTTTGGAGTGCTGTCTCCTTACCAAACAGTGGGGTAGCTAGACAAACACTCACAAGTACATGCACACACTTCACTGGTTCCTTATGGGCTGTTACAATACTGGATTTATCTGCTTGAAGCCAAAGAGGCCACAACTTTTACAGTCCTATAGTCCAAGCCAGTACACACAGGCTCTGGGGCCAAATCTCATTCCAAGATCTTTAATTCCTTTTGCAACATTTTTTCAACAAATCTGTAATTGCTCATTGTTGTGCAAATGATTCTGTTTGTGTCTACAAGATCTTACCCAGGTAATTTGGGCTTGCTCGTCTCTCCATGATGTTAATGAATGTAGCTCCATGCGGGATGTCCAGGATCTTGTGGTAACCAAGGGGAACAGTGACATTTTGGAAGCTCCCCGTCACCTTTCGGCAGGTGGTTTCCCTCCCGTCACACACCCCACACTTGTCAATCAGAGAGCCAGAGCCAAGAACCCCATCGCAGCCCTCAGTCTGGCAGGAGGAAAAGGTGAAAAGAATAAAATGATGGGTGAGACAATCAGGGGGGAAAATTTGGGGTTTGGAAAAGAGAAATGTGGCAGGAACAGAGAAAAGCTGTTTAAAACTCGTTGACATTTCAAGTCCATTGGCCGTGTTTGTTTCACCATTGTTATTGTAAATTGGTAACTGTTTCTGGCCACATTCCTAGCAAAAAACAGAAAGGTTTAAAAAGTGAATCAAAAAGAGAAAATGAGAGACACAAAAGGGGGAGACAGAAAAGAAGAGACAAAAAGCAATGCAATAAAAAAGATTGGATACAATTGGAATCTGAATGCCACGCTTAAATAAGCCAGCAGAAAGGAGACTCAGAGTGCCAGGTTCTGTTCTTTCTCAACCTTGGCTAGACAGGATGGTCTCAAATCTCACACACACACAACAACTCACATTTAAATACACTCACCAGACACCGTCCTTCTACACACACATCGTTTGTGCTGACGTTGAAGCAAGGAGTACCATCTCTGACACGCTCAGCCTGGCGAACGTAGAAACGGTAGCCAGCAGGTCTGCAGGTCAGCTCGCACTGCTTGTCGGCACCAACTGCAACATACGCACAAAGTTTAGGTGGATCAGAGCATCCTCTTATATGTTACTGAAATGCGTGTGGCTGTGTAAGATTTCTTGTAGTTTCTTTGTGTATCTGCCAGCTGTGGAGAAGACTCATTTGGGTGATGAGAGGCCATGCCATCTAACCCCCTGACTGTCATGCAGCGTAAATGTAATTCACTATTTCCTCTGCTCAAATGTACAAGTGCACTCTCCACTGCATGTTCCCAGGAGAAACATTCCCAGAAGAGCGGTGAAAACATAAGTCTGAGGAAGGTTTGATTTATGTAAGAGAACAAACAGACAGTCACAGTAGGGAGACTTGTAGTTGGAGAGGGAGAAGAGAAAAGAAGCCTCAGAGAAAGAAAATATAGCTTCAAGGTAAAAGAAGAAATTGAAGTCCTTCAGTACCAGGCAAACAGTCGCTCTGAGAATACAAGAATGTCTGAAGGGATGAGGGGTGAAATGCAAGAAAAAAGTAGCCCTGAAATACAACTAAAGGAAGAGTTCAACATTTGGGGAAATATGCTTACCTACTTTATTTCTCCAAGAGGGTATCAACCTATTTTATGTAATAGTTCATCATTTATCATCTAATCACTTAAACCAACTGTGATCCATTTAACATCTTGAAAATCCAAGTATTTAACAATAAAAGTACTGTGTTGATTTATGAGACTTAGTTGGTGGGTGCATTTTTGAACTTTGTATGGAGCCTGGCGAGCTGTTTCCAGAATGTATACTAAGCCAGAGTAACCGTTTCTACTTATTTTAAGCAAATTGTGGGTTTGTTAAGTGATTGACTTTTGCATAATAAGTCTAGACAGTGGTGAATGCATTGTCAATATAACTAGATTACAAGGGGTTGCACGGTGGTGCAGTGGTTAGTGCTGTTCCCCTTACAGCAAGGAGGTTCCTGGTTCGAATCTGTGTCAGACAGGGCCTCTCTGTGTGGAGTTTGTTCTCCATGCATCCTCTCCGGGTACTCCGGCTTCCTCCCATACTCCAAAGACATGCTCGTCAATTGGTGTGGCTGGCTGTCTCTATATGTCAGCCCTGTGACTGACTGGCGAACAGTCCAGGGTGTACCCCCGCCTCTCACCCAATGACAGCTGGGAAAAGCACCAGCCCCCCGCGAGAAAAGCAGTATAGATAATTGATGGATAAATATTACAATTTGAGTGTTGGCACCAAGTTTAGAGTGATCAATTTCAGGAAAATCACACGCAGCGGTTGTCACCAAGCATTTATAAGTCAGAAAAAAGATAGAGGTGGAAAAGTGAACTGTTTTCTCAGGTGTCTGCTGAGCTATTTGGTTACTATGCATACTATACTTACTGCATTCAGAGATCTCGCTGGAGTCAGCAATTAGTTAGGGTTGAGTCTAGTCTCATTTTGGTGTTGTCTGCAAGGTAACTAGAAGCATATAGTCCTGATTTTTGCTGCAGCAGTTTTGCTTTCAGTGACCCTTGTAATAAATGTTATACAATCACATTGCTTAAGTGGGGGTAGTGAGATCATCTTCTGCCTCAAATGACGGCCAATAATATGTTTAACTAATCCTTTAAAGAAGAGAGAAAAGGCAGTGAGAGAAGAAAGGACAGCGAGCAGGTCAACTGTTTGACATCCTCTTTAAGGTTAGAGACTGATGTTGTGCTTTGGGGTTAAAGGGCTTGGAAGAAGCTGTCGTGTGTGTGTGTGCTTATGTGAAATAGAGTTTAAACCTGAGGTCTTAGTATGGTATGGCAAACGGGAGGGAGGAATTTCTGTAAGTGGAGTTAAGGGGTTAAAAGGACAAATTCTGTGTTTCAGGATTTATGACTTCTCACTGTGGTTTCATATTTCTTTGCCTAAATCAAGAAACATGAACCCAATACTTTGTTCCATTTAAACAGGTACACTATAAAACCTTGCCAAATAAATGGTCACAAACTTTTGTACACTTTATCATTCAGGTCCTTGGGGCAGTTTGAGTAGCAGAGTGGAGAAGTAGACGTTTGGCTCCAAAAGACCTTCTTTATGGGAAATGTTAATGTAATGTGTGATTCTGATTCCAGAAACACTTGACTTTCTTTTGATAATTATAAAGATTGTTTCTCAATGGGAAAGTGTGTGGTAAGTATCCCAAAGCCCCAACCATCTTCAGAGTCAGGATGTGCACAGGAGATAAAAGAGAACATAAACTGAAGGTCGCAGGATCCTTAGTTTGACCTGAAAGGAACAATAGAAAACGCAAAAAGTCGACCTCAGCCCTTTGCTGCATGTCATCCCCTACTCTTTCCTCCCAACATTTCCTGTCTCTCTTCAGCTGCCCTATCCAATAAAGGCTAAAAGGCCCAAAAATAACCTTAAAAAATCAACACAATCCCTTGAACTTTAACATTTAGTTCTACATAACTACTGTGTACAGATCTACTATCCTTTAAGACCATCCAAACAAGCTAAACATCTATCAACACTTATTTATCATTCTTTTGTTACTGTCTGATAATTGCATGGAAGCAGATGTACAAAACATATTTAGAAAGTAACAGAAAGGGAGGCAGAGTTCCCATCCGCTCTCTCTCCACTCTTGTTCTCTCTTTCCGTCCATCATAGTTATCTTTGAGAGATTAGACCGGAGACAGTGACAGAAAAGCGAGGGGAGCTAAAAGTGAGAGACGTGTCATGTACTCCCTGCCTCTCTCTCTCTCTCTCTCTCTCCCCGTCTCTTTATTCACCTCCTCATCTCCTTTGCTCTCTGCTTTTTCATGCACTGAAGTCATGCTTGAGCACTCTCCAACTCCTAATCACCTTGAAATTTCCCCCTTATTTTTGGCTCTATCTTTCATTTGTCTCTACCTACTTCTCTGCTTCTCTGTTTCCCTTTGTTTGCCTCCATCTCTTCCACTGTCTCCCTCTCTTTATCTCTCTCTCTCTGAGCTTAGTGTTCAGACAGTGGAATATATGTCGTCTAAATATACTTCCCCACTATCTCTCCGTCTAAACAAACTTCAACAGGGAGAGAGAAAGAGGGAGGCAGTGGGACAGGAAGAGGGGAGGATGGGTGCGCAGAGAGGGGATGAGGCCTGAAATAAGTGAATATTGAAGTAAAACAACACCTGCACGTGCAGCTTTTACAAATCTAAAAGGGGCTGCTTTGGAGAGCTAAGCTTGTGGGAGGAAACTTTACCACTGAAATGATTCAGGATTATAAGTTTTGTAGTTTACAGCTGTAATGGCAGCTTTACAGTTTAAGCTTCCAATTTCAAGCCATAGGCCATAACACTTTGCAGTACATACATAACCGGGTTGTCACCTTAGACGCAAAAACACAAGCTAAGTAGCAAAAGCTGACTACAGGGTCAAACATAAATACAAACTGAAAATGCATGCAGTGCCATAAAAGTCCTAAACAGATGAGTGCAGCTGGAGATAAATGACTAATACACCATTGGATGTCTAAATACACACACATACTCCTTGCAGCCTGCAGTGTGTTGATGGGAAACTAGATATGGAGGATTGGGCAGCAGCCAATGGGAGCGGGCTGGAGTAAACACTGCGATAGAGTTTACTTAGCAGAGTGGAGAGGATCATCTCCAGTGCTGATCGAGTGTGTGTGTGACCCAGCTGACGTCATCTGAAAAAACTTCAGACAAATCCAGTTTTATATCCACCCCCATGAAAGTCAACCAATAAATCTGACATCGGCCATTTGGTGGCTTCTTTTATCCAAAATATTCTCACAATAACATGTCTAGAATGTGTCTTTCTGAAGCCAGATTCATGATTTACCCCCATATCACAGATCGTCTGATATGAAATATGTCTTTTCCCCCCTTTTGGCTCTGTCCTCTCCTCTTCTCAGCAGATATTAGACACGGTGGTTTAAAATAAGCCAGATTAGAGCAAAGGGCAAGAAGACACAGTAGATAGAGAAAATGTAAGGGCGAATAAATTCAGGATAAATACAGTAATCTCCCTCTTTCCCCTCACAAACACACAGAAACAGGGGGTGGTCAGTGAAAGGAAAGCCCTCTGAGTGTTTGTGCAGACAGTTGGACTCCAGCTGATAACTGGGCGATGACTCCTGGTACAGAGGTACGGCATATGTTGTCTAGATCTGCTTGCATCCACGTCTACTCTGCTGCTCTGACAAGACTGAAAAACATCAGTAAAAGCTGTAAGGTGTTCTACCAGCAAAGCACTGACCTTTGACCTTGTATATCAGAAATGGAAATACGTTTTTTCCATCAGACCCATTGTCTTTAAGTGCTAATCTTTTGCAGGGTCACAAGGGATGATGAGCTCGGACGGGGTGACAAAATATACACTATAGGCCTGCAACCATTAACATTAATATCCAAATACACATGCAATTAGGTTTTTCAAACAAACAAGAAATATGGTCAAGGATTTTTCTCTTTTACTGGAGCGGCGCATTATGCCATTTTGGGAGATAATGCATAACAGTTGAGAGAGACACTGTAAGTTTGTGTCTGATTTTGGTTTATTTCCTAATATGCCAGCTCTTTCATCTGTTTTCCTAAAACCTGAAAAAAAACGTTCTTGATTGGCTGTATAGAAGAATATATAATAACACAAAATATTTGGTTATAAAACAAAATGGTAAAATAATTTTGTCCATATGGTCTACCACTACCTGCATGTGTCTGGATTTGCAGAAGGAAATCCACCCAGGAATTGGGAAAACATGCAAGACCTTCAAGTCAGATAAATCGAATCTAGGACTGCTGCGCCAACGCACTATCCTGGAGCACTTTATGGTAATAACACACTGAGGCATGACACAGAATAAAAAAATCTAAGGGCTACTATCTCTTATTTCCATAGTACAAAGCTGTGTTATGTGATGACATTGAACTATGGAAATATGATACTTTAAACCAGCATTAACTGTTGCATTTTGGTGATTTGGGGGCATTGGCTCATGTCCTGCTTTTTCTCACCAGCTAATAAACCACTCTTTCTGCTGTTTGGTGCTGAGCAGGTTGTGCACAGTGGGTTGGTCAAACCTTTTAAAATTGTAAAAAAAACTGCATCTGTATCTGAATTGCATCTGGAAACAAGGCTGATGATATCAGTTACAGAACAACCAAAATATTCAGCTTAAAGGTGCTAAAATGCTCTGTAGAGAAGAGGGGAGGTTTTCTGTGGGTTTGTCAATATTAAGATTTTTCTCAATACTGCTTTTTCTTTCATCAATAATGTAAAACATTTGCTTGACATAGTTTGCTGGCGTAACAAAGTATATGGGATCATGGGAGTTGTTGTCTTCATTTTGAATCATAGACCATTTCTGAAGAAAACCTACCTGACTTGACTTAAGAAGAAATGATGGTCATAGACAAGGTAGTGTATGCACGACTTTTAAACAAATGATGGTTTGATGTATTCACATTATGTTGTTTAATTTCAAGAGGAATTAGCTGCAACAAACACAAAGACTTATAATCTAGTGTGTCCCTGAAGACAGGTGAGGCAATGTTACCCTGAATTTAATTCAGTTTTTCTTTGGGTTTAAAAGTCATTTGAGAAAGTGTTAAAACACTGCCCAACACAGTACATCACAAGGGTCTATTTATTTCTAGTTGGAAATTACTGTAAATCTCTAACTCTGAGCATTTTTTATCATTATTCCTTTTTTACAAATCCTATTTGTGGTACACTCTCTACTGTTGTGGATCGAGTAAAACTAAATGAATACATGTGGTTTGTGTTGATGGTCTAGTGATTCTGGCTCTATACTAAGGAACACCAGCCAGCTGATACAATATTCACAAGTGCACATATGCAGACACATACACAAACTTACATGCACAAACATTTTTCCACATGTTATCTCAGATCCACTAGGCAGTTCATCTACCGCAGAAGCACACATGCCAAGAAGCCCACACTGTAATTACACAGAGGCTTCTTCATTGTATGTCTTACTGTAATGACAAACACTGTTGATATCATCTCACAGCTGTGTTTCTTTCACTTTTCCTCCTCCATTCTTTCCCTCCCAAAGCCCCCATGTTTCCAATATTTTCTCTATCTGCTTTTCTTTTTCTCCTGAATTCCTCAAATATCTGTTTAGAGTTGCCTCTCTTTCTCTCTCTCTCCCTCCAGCATTGGAAAACAAAGATAAATAGACACAATCTCCACCGCGCTGCTGAACTATTGTACTCTTAACAAGAGAGTAAATAAACACACTCAACCACACAAGGACACACTCAGAAATACAGGCACACACACGCCACGTTTTCTCCCTTCGCTCCCAGCCGTCATGTGACAAAAACACTTGCATCTCATCACCTCTCACCTCCTGATTCTCTGAATTTCTTTCTCTCTTTATCTCACTCAGTTGGAATCTGTATGCTTAGTCAGAACAGGGAGGAGAAAGCTTGGCAGAAGAGGCCAGGAGATGTTGGACAAATGAGAGGAAAAAAGAGAGGAGGGAGAGCATTTAGAACAAAGAATAAAAGCAGATCGAGTTCCAGTCATTCTCTTTTCCCCTTGACTCTCAACACCCTCATCGCTACATGACTGCTTCAATGAGAGGAGGGCTGGGCACGCTGTGGAGACCTGCCAATGCACTAAAGCCAGAGCAACATTTGACTCACTTAAACACACACATATTACTGATGCTTTCCCCCGACTCCCTCCCTATTCAAGCATTTAATTCACACAATAAACCTATTATCACGTTAAAGGTCTGTGCAGCATGTATGTTTACTTTATGTCCTCACCCTCAGTGAAAGCTTCCCAGTTGTAGAGGCGACCCATGAACTCCTGGGTGTTAAATGCTGCACACTGCTCGGCTCTGGAATCCAATGCACCTCCTCCACACACCTGGAGGACAGAAACACAGAGAATTAGAGATAGAAATGTGCAAAATACAGTGCAACATATTGATCTAATATAAAATCATGCAGCTATTAAACCGTGATGGTAGTTTCTCTCCAAGTCCCTGGAGAAATAAGGGTGGAGCAGAAGGAAAATTTGAGAAAAAACAGCTTATAAAAAAGGGAGAAATTAACTTGAGATCCCGAAGTAAGCGCAAACACGCAATTATACCCTGATACACACACACAAGCACACACATATTCATTTAGTCTCCGTGCTGCTCTTGGCAGTCAGAGAGTGTATTAGAACCATATGGAAATAATAGATTTTTTGGAAGCGGCTCCTCTCATAAATCCCCTGTCGCTTTAAGTGCATGACCACAACTGTTTGTGACTGTGTGTGCACGTGCATCTGTGTGAGCATGTGCATGTGCGTATGAGCACATGTCCAGCTTGTGCTCCGTCAGGCGGAGTCCTTACGGAGCTGTACAGTGGAAAGAGTTTTAACATACCTGCACTTAAACAACAGCTGAAACATCAGGCAGACACTTTATACTACTGTACTGACTATAACTCACTGAGCCCTGTAGGACACACGCATGCACGCACGCACGCACACACACACACACACACACACACACACACACACACACACACACACAAATGACGCTAACACGCACACACATTGTTGGAAAGTAACATTTACCCATTTGCTATACTGTAGTTAAATCTTAAGGTAGTATTCCCACTTCATGCTATTTTATACATCTATTGTGCCAAACTTCAGAAGGAAATACTGCACTTTAAGACATGCAAACAATGTGGTTCTATGGATGTTAATGCAATTATGTGGAAGTGGTTAGTCCACTGCTTTGGTTGTAAAATATTTAACCTCAAATGTCCAAATACTGGCTAAAAAATTATCCTCAGCTATTCTTTGTTTTTTTGTGCTTATCAGCAAATGCTAGCCACTACCATGGTTAGCTTAGACAGTCAAAATGGTAAACAATATACCTGCTAAACACCAGATATTTTGCTATTCTATTTTGTTGTATTTTCTTCTGTTGCAGTAAATAGAAGTAAATAGTTAATAGTTTCAGTTTATGGTTTTCCTCATACATCTATAAAGCTATTGCTAGAAGCCTGTCAGCTTCGCTAATCGCAAAGACTGGAAGCAGGCAGGAAATAGTAGCTTGGCTGCGTCCAAAAGTCACGAAATCCACATTCCAAGCCTTTAAAGCTCCCTAATCAACTTCTTTGAGATTTCAGTAGGCAGATTTCACAACCTTTGGACCGAGCCAAAGGTGCTATGTCAAGCAAACGGTTCTGCTAACGTATCGTTAGCATATCTGTCTATTTTTATTCAATGGACAGATATGAGAGTTAGAAAAACGAATATTTCCCAACTCTCATGTGAAAGTATTTCTTTCAGACGTCTTTATTTTTTGCTTAAGTAATTAATCAAATGAAATACATTTGCTGTACCATATAGTGGGAGTATTTCTACATAATTACTTGTAGGCTACTAGAGCAAACACAATGAGCTTCATTAGGTATCATTACTCTGGGAAACCACAAGGACTCTGTCTGGTTAGAAACCAACCAAGTTTACCGCCCTTTGATATATATCTGGTACACACACACACACACACACACACACACACACACACACACACACACACACACACACACACACACACACACAAAGACTGACAGAGCTCTCAGGTTTCCTCGTCACTCTGATCCCTGTCAGCTCAGTAATCTTCTTGTCTTTCACTCCTCTCTTTCTTTGATTCTTTCCTCTTTTTTTCTTTCTTTCTGAACATCTCTTCACTCTCGCAGCTGCCACAAACAGCTGGAAAGTTCCTCCACACTTGTCTTCAGAGACCAGAGTACTGGAGTAGTCAGTTTCAGCCACACACACAGACACACACTCAAGCACACAGAAATCCTTATTTCCCATGTGAACCAGCCTCTGCGACAAAGTGGAACTAAAAAGACTCTGGTGGATAAACCGACAAAGCATGCTCTAAATTTCACACTTTCCCTTTGTCTTGTTTCTGTCTGTGACTAAAGGAATGCATGCGTGGCTGTCTTGTCACAAGGCTGTCATAAGGATCATTCTGCTCTGTAGAAGTGTGAAACCAGCACATGAAACTTTATGTGTGCACTCCTCCACAGTTTCACGCTGCTTGAACAGGCTTATTTTGTCATATTTATGAGCGTATATGTTATAATCTGGCTAAAGCCTCTTATACGTGAGTGTGGTTGGACTCCATCCGCTGAATACGTGAGCATGCGGCCTGTATGTGACCTGATGGTTTTAAGAAACACAGTAAATCTGCCCCGGATGTGTGTGTGAAATGTGGTTGTTAATGGTTGTAAATATTTCTGCTGGACATAAATATGTTGAGCCCTGGTTTAATCTGGATGGTTTCTGTGTATCTCTATATGTGTGTGTGCCTGTGGGACCATAAACATGAGGTTTACAACAAGCCCAAACACACACATAAACATTGTGTGTGCAGCTATGGGACATTTTAGTACAGTAACAAGAAGAAAAGAAGGAAAAAGCCACCATAAAAGTCAAAAAAGGAATGTGAATTGAAAAGAAAGAATGCAGAAAAAGTCAAGTGTGCATTCATGTGTTGGTGATTGTACAAGCACTAAAGAGCGAGGGGATTCTCCTCCTAAAAAGAGTTTGGGGTGTGTAAAAACAGAGGGAGGCTAATGGACTGAATGAAGGAGGGAGGGTGTGGGCAGGGGGTCTTGGTGTTTCATTGTTCTGGAAGGGAATTGTGTGTTATTTTTGTAAGGCTGGTACACTTCTCTTTCCCTCATTTACTGTGAGTAGATGGTAAAGGGGTCTCCTAATAACAGGCAGAGGGGAGCTTGAACAGAGGGAGAGGTGGTGACAGAGGGAGGGAGAAAGGGAGAGTGACAGTTATTGAAAGGGCTGAGGAGGGGAGAGAAGAAAGACAGATTGCTTTTACAGGAGCAAAATACTTAAAGAAGGTTCTGGGTGAAGGAGGTAGAGGGAGGTAGTGTGTGTGTGGTGAGGAGAGGAGAGGGCACCAAGGATGGGCCTGGACCTGTGGATAAATCATAACACCACAAATACGGTACACTCCAAACAGAGTGAAAAGCATTCACGTCTTTAGAAGCATTCAAAGTATTTGTAAGAATAATTTAAAAAAAAAGGTATTTAAATTGCCAGTTTATTTATTAAACTGAATATCAGCTCGAGACCTGCAGCCTCGCTCCTACGACTGAACGGTCCTCCTACGGTCTGGAAAAATGAAGCCAAGTGCAAAATCCTGCAGTTCGTAGAGTGTCCGCTTGAGGCTGGCTCCAGGAACACCAGAAGTCACATACACATGGCTGGCAAAAAAGCCGTTTTTACAGCATACATAAACATGTTAACAGCCTGGTCCAAAAAACAAAATAGTTCTGATTAGCTATTGTCATCCTGGGCACACTGTACGGGGGTGATTTTTTTTTAAACTGCTCCGTTTTGATTTTGAAAATGATACGTGCTATCCATAGTTAGGCGCGTAGCTGACATGATTGACAGGTGGGCTTAATGTAACGGTTAGTCAAGAGGCTTAAAACCCGCCTCAGCTTCGGCTCTAAGCCTGTCGTTAGGTTGACTGAAAGTTAGGCTGGGACAGGATTTCCATCATGGGGGCGGCTGCCGATGAGCCCCCTGCCGTAACAGATGGCTGACGTCACTCAGGCTTCGTCCGTTACTATTTACAATCTATGTCTATAACTACCATATAGAATTCAATAGTAAATTGTTCCTAAATGTACCTTTATTTAACCAGGAAGTCCCACTGAGATTAAAAATCTCTGTTACAAGAGAGACATGGCCAAGAAATAAAGTAGATGTAACAAAAATAAGATATAGCCTATTATAATTTTTTACTCAGCCAATTTAACTAGTTCCACATCTTAACCAAAACGTACTGTTGCCAAGCAACCCCAACATTCACCTGCACTCACGTTATTTTCTTTGTCCATGCTTTCCATTGATCAGATACTTAGTTCTATGAATATTTATTTAAATGTTTAAATTGATCATGCTGCGAGTAAATCAGGGTCTGTTTTAAGATTCAGACGTATGGGCTGGATTAATCAGCACAAATTCTGTTGTCATGTTAATTTACAGTATTTAGAATACCTGGCTTAGAAGGAGTGATACATGTTGTGATAGTATCAGTGATGTTGTACTTTATAACATGAAATCCCTCATGTCCAGTAAGAAAACAAGGTCAGAACTAACTGTTGTATGAGAAGTTTTTAAATTTTGTTTGGCCTTTATTCTCTTTTTTTTTTAGGGTTGCTACGAGAAACAGACAGGAAATGAGAGAGCAGAGGGGTTTGCTGACTGGAATCAAACCAGGCCCTACTGTTATATCCTACGCATTTAAAATAACCAGGACACCTGTTTTAGTTTCACCCAGGAACTATAATTATGAACTCTAAATACTTCTTCTTAGCAGAAAACATTCATCAAGTTGAGGGATGGAAACAAGTATTGTTTTGAATCTGGGTTCTTGTAATTGATTGACACTTGTATTGAAGCATGTCAAACAATACCAAGCTCTGAAAATAAACCGTCCTTGTAGTTGTCTCTCTTTGAAACTCTTTGCACACTTTTTTTTTGATTAATTGATTCAATGAAAATTACTTTCTCTTCCTCTGTCGTGCTTTGTAGTGCTCTTAATCATTTACACTCCCTTATCAATCAACCAGATACTGTAACATATAGCTCACCGAAGTCATGACTAATATCTGGTTATCTTCATTATGATAACAACATGAGTCACAAGAAACACGTGTGGTCAGAAAAGATGTAAACAGGTCAGCAGATTAGGCAGATTACCTGACAAAAGTGAGCATGAACAAAATGCTAAGGGAGGATAAAATGCTGTACTGCACAGGAGAAAAGACATTTTAAAAAGAAGAAGACAAAATGCAAACTGTGATGATTTATTACAATAAACCGTTTGGGAAATTATTTAACCCTTTGGCCTGTTTTGTCTTTAAAAAATAGGCTACACTATTTTAAACTCTCTAAATGTGTCTGACTGCTTGTGTTTGTTTCTCCATTTGAATTGTTTAAGTGATGTCTGAGAAGGTTCTCAGGCTGCAACAATGAATGTGATTAATCTGGAGATATCAATGTGAATAACAGAGATGACCCAAACTTGTTCACCTCCCCAATTTGTATTAAACCAAGATTTCACTGCAATCACAACTTCTTTCTCAAATACAATCAAAGAAAAGGAATTTAAATCCACTTAAAGGTGCCCTGATGCATAAGCAAACATAAAACGAGGCCTGACGTGAAAGATATCAAAACTGGCAGCTTTGGAGCGGCTGACTGACGGGTTGAAAGTTAAAGAGTGATTGCAGCGGAGAGCAGGTGAAAGAAAAGTGAATCCAGCTGCTGAAAGAGAGACAGTCAATGTTTTTATACGGGAGCAGAGAAAGTTTTCGATGTTTTACTAGCAGGGAGGGGGGCCGGAGAGAAAAGGTTTCTGTGCAATATATAAGAGGATGACTGGGGGAGGTTACAGCCTGAAGGCTTAAAGATTTGTCCTACACACACCCATACACACACAAGCCAAGGTCCAGATCACACATAACACTGTGACGTGTAACACAAACACCCAGAGTGGCCCAGACAAGACTAATGAGTTTCGAGGAGGGACAGATTATGAGTTAAGCGGGAACCTTTCACCACGTGTGTTTCCGCAGGGAAAGCCCAGGTGACACGTCGTCGTCATCCTATCAGACTTTTTTTTTTCTGTGCAGGTCTGTGCCTGCACAGCTGGCCACATCATCTCACTCAGACATACAGGTTAAGGCTGGCCGGTCATTCCTCAGGCATTACAGCAACACTGCACAGACAAAGCAAGTGACCGCCAGCCCCTGTGGCCATAAATCAACACACTCCACACGCCGACACTAATCACTGTATGCAACGCACACACAAATCCGTAACATATGATAAAATGAATGTCTACGCTCACGTATGTGTTTGTCCTCAGCGATTAACATTCTCTGCTTAATCTTGTGACCTATGCTGTTTGTAAGTGCTTTGCAGAGCAATACCCAGGTCCCGGCCTTGACCCTAGGGGGGAGTCAGGAGTCCCCCAGAGGAAACACAGCTCATCTATCAACAACAGGGGAATGTCAAAAAGAGTTGGCCCCGTGCTGTGCAAAACAAATTTCAAGGAAACTTTTTCAGTTGAGCCTGAAAACAGTTCAACTATTGTGTATAGATAGAAAAAAACACCAGATAAGCACAGTAACCTCAGGGTCAATAAATGAAACCACAACTTTTCTCAAAGCTACTCAACGTGACATTCTTTTCATGTTCCACTTTGCTTGTAGCAGCTCTCCACACTTACAACATATTTTTACACACAGGTTCTTCATATGCCCTGTAAATCTTGATTTAACCACATATTTTCACAATAATACATGGCTGTGACAGAGAGAAAGGGGTGAGGTGGGGGTGGAGTGTGAACAGAAATGCTCCATTTCCCAAGGACCTATTTTTTCAAAACAGCTCCAAACGTCTGCACTAAACTATGTGGAGGATTTTTTTTTTTTTTACTGTTTAAAGTAATGCTAGTTCCTCTGCCCGGAAATCTTCTGCAAGTGGATCTAGAATTGCAATAATTGGAAACTGTGTGCTCCGAGCTCTGACTGCAGATGTTTTTGAGAATTTCGGCTTAGTCTTATTTACCTTTATGGATTCCCGAAGCTCTTTTTGTTTTTGTAAGAGGTCAGTTATGTTGTTTTCTAGGTCAAAATCGTGGTCATATTGGAAACTTAAGTCGTGATGTCATATCACATTTCAGGGTGTTTTTTTTAGCCATGTCTTGTGTTCTCAGTCATAATTACTGTTTCTCAGTGTTAGTTCTCAGTGTCCTGGGGTCTGTCTATCTTGGCAGTCACACTAATGAAGACATTTTTACTCAAATTAAGGCTTTCCTGGTTCAAAGAGTAGTTTGACATTTTGGTTTAAAACACGTTTTCACTTTCTTACTGAGAGTCAGAGATCAGCATTAGGCTATCACCCTGACATCTGTCCATTAAGTATAAGACTGTAGCAAAAAGCTGGTTAGCCTAGCTTTGCATTTAATCAGTTAACTGAAGTGTATACACATACTCTTGTAGTTTTACAGATCCTCATGTGTCAACCTTTTTTCCTGGAGTCTTGTCATAGTTTTTTTTAACACCTATATGTCAAACTAGTCAGAAATAGGCTGTTTCCCCCTAGTTTCAGAAGCTAAGCTAACCAGCTGCTTTTTATAGCTTCATATGTTGACTGTGCAGACATGTAGCTTAATATTTACAAACTTGAGAGTGATAACAATCATGAAATCTTACCCAAGAAAGCAAATAAGCATGTCATCAGAATTAAAAAGGTTTTATTTTATTAAAGATTGCATTTTTCAAAAAACACAGAGAGAGAAATGAGCGAGGAGATGGAAAAGGAGTCGGAGAAGGCAGAAAGCGCTGGAAAAAAAAAAACATGAAAGCAGGATTTGAGGGCAACTCAGAGTGCACAGGAGCTGATATAAACAGACTTTAACAAGCACAGATGCCTGCTTTTTGTAGAGAAACAGGTACTGCTGCTTGTTAAAAGCACCCAAAGCAAATATAGTACAGATCAGCCTGAATGAGTCAGTGTGGTTTATTGTGTGCGTGTGTGTGCTGGACTTAATAAACCTACACATCTGGGCCTGTTTGTCACTTCATGAGAACAACAGAGAGCCGGGCTGCAAACAGTCATTAATGCTGAGGAGCGTGGCTTAGTGATGATAGTTGGAATAACATATTTCCTTCCTGCATTTCAATGCCTGAGTAATGACACACTGTGATTAGAGCATATGACTCTCACTGCAGCAGCCTGAAGCAATGTAAGCATGCACGGTACAACAACTCCTCAGGCGTCAGCTACAACAGCCAGGTCAATGTCTTCTCTGTGTGTATTTGTACATAAGTTGTCCACTTATTTTGTATTTTCTCTTCTCTGGAGTGTATGCTTATCTGTATTATAGGTTGTGCTATATCTTTGCTGTCATCTTGAGGATGTGGAGGTACTTTTTTCAGCCCTGTTGGCTGTCTGCAACAACTTTCATGTGTAGGATGTACTCTGTGCTGCATTTTGATTCAGTTCATTTATCAACAAGTCTATGAACAGGCTTATAATTGGTTCCTGTATTGACAATCAATTTAACAGTTCAGTCTTTTTGCAAAGACTGAGGACTTGGATAGTTTATTGGACAAAACAATGCTCCTTTTTATTTTTTGTTTTGTCATTTCAGATATTAAGGAATAAATAGTTAATATTGACAATGATCTTTAATTGCAGACCTGGATTATATGAAGTCTGTGAGGTGCAGCCCAAGGAGGAAAAAAAACTCCAAGCACAGCTTATCTATCGCTGTAGTAAGTAAAATTGACTCATGGTGTATCAGATATTTCAACATTTTCACCTATCCTCAAAATATTTCCCATTTTAGCCAGAGAGAGAGAGAGAGGTTGTTACCTCCTCCATAGCTTTAAGTACAAACAGGGCACTGCAAAGAGCAGGTTAGATCCTGCTGTTCTTTTAAATGTGCAGAACTCTTTGCCTCCGTTTTTGAGGTTGCTATAGTTTAAATCCGTTATCTTGTTGCTGTGACCAGTATAACCACAGAAACCAAAGCAGGGCATCAAAGAGGAACTTGTTCACCTCTAACCCAGCGAAGAAAAAGAAGATTGAAAAAGAGAAGGTGCAGCAAAAAAATACTTTGCAAAAACGAAAGGGTGGAGACCTTCCAAGACTCAAAATGAGATTTTTAAAGTGCTATTTTATTTGGACTAGATGAAGACGTAAAAATCACAAAAAACTCCATCTTATAGCTTTATTGTCAAGGCATGGTCATGTTAGACCTTAATGTTACACGTCATGCAGCTGATATTCAGAAAAGAGTATAAATGAGGAAATGGTTAGCAGCAGTATGTCACTGTCTATTTACAACATTTTTCTCAGAAGTTAGAAAAATTCTAAGAAAATTCCTTAAAACTCTATTTATGGCACCAATACTGAACAAGACACATTTTACTGTTTGTTTTAAGGTCTAACATGACAGTTAGGTGACAAGAACGGCATCTAAAAAGTAAAAAAAAATTGATTTTCCCCCAAGGTTTCTCCTGATTCCTCAGACCCTTTTACAACAAATCGTGTTCTCTGTCATAAGCTCAATGCCGCTGGGAGTGACAGCCTGTGGTGCAGGACAGTCACATTAGGAGAAAGAACAATATTCAGAGAGATTTAACTGATTTCTTCAAACTAAGAACACAAGTTGGGAAGAGAATGAGGGAAGGCAGGGTCGGTGTTATTAACTGCTGCCTATGAACATTTTAAAACTTTGTGATTCTGAACTTGCAGCACTTGTTGCTGCAGAGCCGATCAATGTTATTCACTTAGTCAATATTTAATGCAGAAAAAAAGGACATATGAGGAAACTAAGGCCTGGGACTAGTGGTTAGGTCGCGCCCCATGTTCAGAGGCTAAAGTCCTCCAAGCGGACGGCCCAGGCTCAAGTCCAACCTGTGGCTCCTTTCCTGCGTCTTATTCCCCACTCTCTCTCTCTCTCTCTCTCTCCAGTTTCTTACTCTATCCACTGCCCTCTTAGATAAAAGCAAAAAGCCCAAAAATAAATCTTGTAAAAAAATAAATAAACTAAGGTGAGAGGGAATACTCAAAGGGTTATAAAGACATTCAAGAAAACTGCAGGAAAAGAAGTGTGTCGTTCTGGGCCTCTGTTGTTTTTTGTTTTTGAGGCAGCTTCTTTTCGATTTTCACCTTTCTCCTCCCCTCTCTCTCTCTCTGACTGAATAATGTCTGCTCTTGTCATACTCTGCACAAAGAGACACACAGACACACGCAGGCTTTTCCATCAATCTTTCTCTTCCTCTGACAAAAACTTCCTGCAGAATCTTTTTCTCTCCATCACAACCCATCTGTTGTTGCTGCTCTTTTGCACTACTCTTCCCTACTCTGTCTTCCTCCCTCCTTTCTCGCCCAAACCCTCAACCGCTTTCATCTCCACTTCTTCTCTACCTCCCCATACTTTCTCTCCCCTCACCCTTTAGCCCGCCCTCCCACTAGCTGATTTTTCTAAAAACAGAACCCTCTTTCACTACAACGTAGCTGCGTCACTTCCTTTACCCCCCTACACATACACACATTACACACACACACCCCCCCACACACACTTCCCCTTTCACCCTCCTCATTTCCTCTGTCCCTCTCTTGGTTCCCCTCTTGCTTCTATGAAACAGTAAAAAAAAAAACACGTACACAGCCAATCATACTTGTGGAGGGCCTCAGGCACAGTTTGTTATGACAAACACACCTAACAGATAATAGGATGTGTCATACTCAGTCTGGCTCACTCCCTCAATCGCACACACATACACACACACACACACACACACACACATACACACACACATACATGTATGGGCAAAGTCCTGCATTCATCAGAACATAAACCTATATTTTTAACCAAATGTGGGTCGACAATCTTCTGCAGGAGCAAACAAGGCTGCAAGGGAGGCTAATGTCGGGTAAATATGTAACCTTATGAGTCAGGCTCAGCCATCACAGGACTACTATTAGCTGCTGGCACATACACACAAACACACACATACACACAGCAAGTATTCTTCCAGCTACTGAATCTGTTTTTACATGGGGATTATCACACACACAGGCACAGAAAGAAAGAGAGACATACAGACATGGAGCGAGAGAGAGGGATGAAAGAGGGTGAGGCCGGCGGCCAAATTATCTTAACAGAGTTAAGTCAAGAGCCCAAGAGTGCCAACCTGGACCTGCATATAAGAGTCTACTTCCACTCGACCAAAGAGCTAGTTGTGGAAATAACTTTGGAGAGGGAAAATGCATAAGTGTGTCGATGTGTGTTACTTCAATCTTATCATCTCCTCCTGCGCTCTCACTTGAAACAGCTTTAAGTGTTCTGCTGGCATTAATAACCCTCCCAAATGTCACTCTGGGTATTTTTGTCCCCATGATCAGATCTTAAAAAAGGGACACTGGTGTCCCTTTTTAAGTTTAGGTTATGTTTTTTATATCTCCTGCATGTCGCTCCATGACTCACGTGTGATATCTCAGAAGTGGTTGATACATTTGAAATAAACCTGAACGTAAACGGTACTTTCTCAGCACTGCTGTTTTTTTCTTCATCATCAACTGACCGAATGAAGATTCTACAGTAGCTATCTATTTTTGAGCTTGTGGTTGAAAGAGAAAAACCATTCAATATGAACGGTGTGACTTTCCAGACATTGTGGCTCTCTTTGCAGACGTGAAGCGATTCATTGATGTTGGAAAATATTAAAGATGGCACTGATTGGTTTGTGCATCTGATATATAAAAATTATCCTGGATTTTGAGCTTTCAATAAAAAAACTAAAAAAAAGACACAGAATGTAAACAATAAATTACTTAAAAGATAAGTTGGATGTAATCTGATCATTGAAACTATTTGTCTAAACTCTTTTTCCACAACATTCCCTCTCAATTTCACATTAAATTCAGTGAAATCAAGCGAAACATTCCTGTCTAAGTGAAACCTGCAAGGGTGACCTTACTTTCTCACTTGTGTGTTGATGGCGAGTTGGCCAATCACAGGCCTGTTTGGGTCTCTGGTTGCTTTCCTTGGCAGCACGTACGAAAGCTTTACTACTGATCACGCTTGCACTGAGAGGCAGTAAGAGGTATGAAGCAGGTTGCGACCCCAATCATCTCTGCAGGTCCCGAGCCAGACATTACATCAGTAAGCACACAAACACACACAGGCACACACAGCTGAAGTCTACATACATATTTATACTCATACATATGTGCAAACAGAAGCAAAGGTTCTGAACAAACATGTGAAAAAAAGCAGGTGTATGGCTTCACAAGCTAGGTGTGTATTTTGGTTGTGTACCAGGAAACACAATCGCCTTGGAGGCACTTGTAGTCAGTTTCCATCGGAGTGCTCGTAGACAAGCAGCCAGTGTCAGAGCAGGGGAATGATCTACCTATCAAATACACTCTGCTGACCTTCAACTCTTCCGTTTATGGCCGCTTAACTGCTCCCTTCAAAACATGCTGTGTGTCTAAATCAAGCTTGACTGCGGGCTGAATAAAGCAGAGATGATCAAGGGATAAACATACTGAGAAGCTGCTTATTAAAAGGTTGTTCGATCAGAAAAAAAAGCGGAATATTTCTCTTGCTTCTGGGGTTTTCTTACCTGCGAGAAGCACCTGCGGTATTCCTTCTCTGGACCAGAGCATCTGTAAACCTGTGGAGTTCCTCTTCCTCCATCCCTGCCTGGTTCCTCCCCCAGGTGTGGGGTGTGCTGGTGCTGCAGCGGGTAGATGTTCCCTGCGGCTGGTGCCTGGGGGTTGAAGCCTGGGTGGAGCTCCCTGTCTCTGTGCGTGGCAGCAGAGCGATGGAGTGATGTGGAAAAAGGAGAAGCGGCAGGAGAGTTAGGGCGGGAGAGAGGAGAGATGGGAGGAGGCGGGGCGGTGACTGAGTGCCAGTTGAAGCGGTGACGGCTGGATGGGAGAGACAGTGATGGGGACGAGGAGCGGGAGATGGAGTGAAAGGGAGGGGTTCGCTCCCTTGCCCTGCTGTGATCTGTGTTAGCCTGTGCGGGTCTAACAAAGTGGCGATGTGGGATGCTGGCTGTGGTCGTGGTCATTGTGGGGAGTTCCTCAGCAGCAGGTCCCTCAGTGATCTCGTCCTCTTCACTCCTCCCGACCTCCCTGTCCTCTCTTCTTCTCTTATTCTCCTCCTCCTCTCTCCTGGTATTCTCCGTGGTGTCTTCATGTGTGGCGAGTTCAGGTCCTGATGTTGCAGCTTCAGTTCCATTAGCAGTGTGGCGAGCCTGCCGGTTAGGACGATGAAGAGGCAGAGAGAACGGGACTCTGCCGTACCCAAACTGACCGGGACGGATGTTGGAAGATCTGTATAAAAAAACAGTAAGCATTTAGACAGAAACACAGGCAGAGACATGGATAAAGAGAGAAACCATGGACAAATAGATACAGCTTATGTTGGCTGTTCAACACGATTATAACCGACATGAAGCCAGCACTCTGTAATGAGCAGACAGAGTAGTGCAGTGTCTGTTTGTGTGACAAAAACCAGGAGTTATGATGTAATGACACGGCAGATACCAGAGGCCCGCATAGGCTTAACTCAAGATACTTAAACATCATAACAAACCCTCTCTAAGGTCTCAGCAAAGTCAGCACTTTTACTGTAAATAACACCAACCGAATGGTTTCTCAACAGAGGAGTCTTTTTGTTGTGTGACCTCTTTGTTGCTAAGTTTGGGCTGTCTGTGGTACATTTTACCTTCTATTCCGCACTGAGGTTTCTGTGTTCAGATGGGGTGACTTTTGCAGTTCATGCTGACTCTTTTGTTCTTCTGTTTATTCTAAACAAGCTGCTGTTGCTACTGCCAGTGAGGTAAGACTCACTTCCTGTTAGATGGGGTCATTTTCCAGGAAAACATCAAATCTGAGTGCTAAGCAAAGCTCATGTGGAAGTCTCCATTGACTTTGAGTTGCTTAAATCAATGTTTCAGAATTAAAATAACATCTTTAGTAATTATTAATTTACTAGGCCAGTCATCACACCAGTGTGATAATGTAATATTGACTGATTCTATTGGTATTACACACAAATAATGACTGATTGGGACAAAATTATACTGGTAAAATTTTGAGCAAACTATACAGTAACTACAATAACATTTTCAGACAGGAATTGACACAAAACTCTCTACCGTGTTTAATCAGGACGTCATCTTTCTTTGCCTGTGGAGTTGTCCAAAGGTTTGGAAATTTCCATTTTTTTAAAGAGCATTTTTCATCTTAGTTGTCTTAAAATATAGTGGAATTTTGAACATCCACATTTTTTCATGACAGTTGTTTGATTCGCTCTGCGTAGGATGATTGTGGGATCGATTCATAACTCATCTGTCACAAATTACATCTGTGCTGTCACATCTGCACAGACACTCTCCTTATCTATCAGCATATGCAGTTATATTTAAGTGTGAGCTCTAAATGCTTTGTTTGCTATCCTATAAGGTCACACTCACCTCCTGGCTGGTAAACCCTCCCGATTGGTGGAAATCGACCTCCTGCTCCCGCCCCCTCCGGTCCTGGGTGCTCCTGGATTGGTCGGTCTCCTGACGATCCGTGCCGGCTGGTTGTAGCCATGTGACGGAGCCTGATACGGCGATCGGTAAACAGACATGTGGTCCTGATTGGTTGGGGAGAACTCTGACTGGTAAAAAGGAGGTGATAGATTGTCCTGTCCCAGTACAGGAGCTCCTCCTCCTCCTCCTCCATCGTTGGAATCCCGAAACAGCGACAAGCCTGGGTTGAGATTGGAGGGGTTTGGTTGGGAGTGGTAAGATGGGCGTTGCCCAGGGTAACGAGGAGGGTAGTAGGGCCGCACAGGTGAGATGACTGGACCTCCAATGCCCCCAGGCACGTAGCCCGCCCAATTAGGTGTAGAGCGAGAGAGGGGAGGAGCTTGGGGAGGGGGAGGAGGTAAACACTTCCTGGTCCTCTGTGACACGCCCACACCGCAGGTCTGAGAGCATTCAGACCACTCTCCCCAGATAGACCACACACCCTCTGCAGGCTCCGCCTCAAACACCTGTCTGGACCGTCTGCCTGTCATCTGTCAACCGCACACATAAACACAAATATATACACACAGACACAAATAAATTAGAGGATAATCGTGCATATACAATGTTGAAATATTTAAAAATACTGCCCAGCAATTGTATGTCAATGCTATCATTAAAGTTGTGTTTTACATCAACATCTGTTCAGTCTCGTATAACACATGTAGAGAAAACTCTGAAGGAATAAAATGTAAAATGATATCCTTCAATCAATCTATTTGGGAGAAATCCAAAGTTTCACCATTTCACCTTTACAATTCAATGAAATATCTAGTTGTTAAAACAGTGATTCAGAGGAGTACAGAACTATGATAGTGATCATTCTTGAGGAAAATTAGAAGAATGGACAGACCGATGGACAATACCCCCAATAATCTTCATTTTTTATCATTTTAAATATTTGTGTGAAATATTTTTATGGTTGGAACAGAGGCAATAAGAAACCAACTATTTCTTGTTTTGTTTGACCAAATGCTATTGTGTTTTGCATCTTTCTTTAAAATCTGGAATTCATCGATAACCAAATAACCTGCCAAAAAAGAAATTCTGACACGTCAATACAATCTGGCCAGACGTTTCTTTTATTAATTGTTGGCCAAGAAGAAGCTCAAAATAAGTTCCCAGAGGCTTCAGTGAAATCTTTTCATTTCCTTCTTTGTCCATTCAACAGTGCAAAACCCAACATTTTTCATTCACTAAACATGATTAATGAAGAAAGCCAGAACATGTTAACATCAGAGAGACTATGATCCAGTGGATTTTGGCTTAAGAATTCAATCAATCAATCAACTTATCAACATTTCAGCTCTGGTTATCTTGCAACCTATTAAAGGCTATTTTTGTAGTAATTACCAAGAATCTGATGTGCTACATTTTTCCTCATCACTACCTGTCAGACCCCCTGACAACTAAAGAGAGATTTTTAACAAAAGGTCATCTGTTCATGAGGTAAGCGCTCCATCGTCACCACCTTTCAGCGCTCAGCGGTACACGAAATCTGTGTGAAGCCACAACCTGTACCTCTTCAACTTTTTCTTACTTTGTTTTTATTAACCTAGTACCACAATGAAGTACTGATTAAATCAAATGAAAAATCTAAAAAAGTGTTTTTCTCTACTAAAATGTTTGGAGTCTTTAATTTAATCCAGCAGTTGGAGCCAGAAAAAGATGACAAAGAGTTTCATTTGGATTAACTTTGATTCAAACCAAGGTCACTGGTTTATTTCATACCCATCTAAAACTTAAAGGGTGAATAAAATCAAGTTAAGCTTCTTAAAAAGTGCTTCTGAATTGAATGCCCAAGTGCTCCACGGCTGACTGAAACTCTGCTGTAAAAGAGGTGAAAACTGCCAGCCTTGGCAATATTTGAAAGAACTACTTAGCTTAGCAAAAACGTTGCCATTGCAAAATCAGAAATCTCTGTGCAGACGTATTTCTTCACAGTCCACTGATGAGCTTGTCTTGTGAGTTTCCTTCCTTTTGATTCCAAAATAAAAATCCTGAACTCCTCATAGTTCATAGGGGTTTAGAAGAGACCCAGTCACCTGCCAACAGCTCATGAGCAGATGGATAAAATCACCGGAGTGTGGTTAGTGTGAAAGTGCAGCAGAGAGGATGAGATTGTGGCTAATCTGGCCGTGCTTGTGTGTTTGTATGTTGGAGAGCTTGTATTTTAGTGCCAAGCCGGGCTTTGATGTGCTCCTCTGCGGCTGAAGATAAATGTTTCTCTGCTCATGTCATAAGTGAAGCGTTGGCCTGGTTGGCACAGCAGAGGACATCAGAGCTGAACAAAAGTTTCCATTCAGAAAGAAGCAAAACATCAATCTGAGCTCCACTTCACTCCCTTTCTCGAGTGTGTAAATGTGTTTGTACATGGGCAGAAATATGCAAGCAAACATACTGTACAAGCTGTTTGGGACAGGTGTAAGCGGCAAATGTGTGTGCTCCTGATTAAAAAAAAAGTTCCTTTCTCTTGCTAAGCTGTCCAGATATTTTCGGGAGACAAAGAAAGAGAAATGGGTGAAATGAGGGAGGGAAGGAGGTGTTGAGTCAGGCAGGCCTTAATGACCCTGATATTGTGTGTGTGTGTGTGTGTGTGTGTGTGTGTGTGTGTGTGTGTGTGTGTGTGTGTGCTTGTGCGTGTGTGTGCTTGTGCGTGTGCGTGTGCGTGTGTGTGCGTGCGTGCGTGTGTGTGTGTGTGTGTGAGGTGTGGTCTGTCATAATGGGGGACATCAAACCCACAGCTGCCACATAATAACTGGGACCATTAATGAGCTGGGTGCAGTGACCTCCAGAGCTACTGGTTAAACTCTGCCACACTGTCCCAGCAGACCTGTTCCCGCTCAGACTGAAGCTGTGAACTCTGCCTCTGATGTTATTTCATCCATTTAAACAAATGATCATACTGGTGTGACGTCCCTTTGAAGGTTAGGTTCCCATGTTTTTACATTCTGATTTAAAACAATATCAACACGTGTATGTAGATTGACCTTTTTTCAGGGTTTTATACTATCATTCCTTTTCTTTGTGCTGGGACTTCTTGGAAGGGGAAACTGAATCTACCGGAGTTTTTGTCTTGAGAACAAGTTTATTGTGAGAAACACGTTTTAGAACATAACATTCCTTTGGAAAGAAGTATTTAAGTTACAGTAAGATAAAGATTGTTGTTCTAGATGTTAAGATGTGTTTACTTCAATTATACTGGATTACAACCAAGAAAAGCCGGACACAACTAAGAAGCAACACTGAAAGAAGAAGTATACTGTTAAAGGGCAAGCTCTATATGTTAGATAAAAATGTAGAATCTAAAGACAATTTGACATATTTACCCTTTAAAGTTTTTCATTTAACACACATCCTACAGTTAGGGAGACATTACCAGTCAATTGGAGTCGTGTTTCTGGTTACCTGACAAACTTGAATCCAAAATTCACCCTCCTTTTAGCTCTGTTTTTGGTCTTCACCACTACAAAGAAATGGTATCTGTCCCTTTAGCTGCTAAATGCTTCACTATGTTATCCAGGTTTTTTCGCTATTTGTGTTTTTCTGCGGTTTGGTCGCAATCAGGTAATGTAGAGTGTCATTATAGAGCTGTTTCACTGAAGAACAGCTGATGTGACGTTTGACAAATAGGGTATGAGAGGCCTGAAAGGGAACAAAAACACCTGAGGGTCTGACAGCTAAACAATGAGATGAAACAAACTTTAAAAGCAGGGGGAGCTGCACGTTCAGGCGATAATTCTCTGTGGATACATCAGCAACAACCTTTGACAATGTCATTTGAAACACGTCAATGTCACATTTGTTGCTATATAAAACATATTTTATACCCAATTAAATCTAAATAAATCTTTTAGATTTTATTAGATTATCAGAAAAATGCTGATACAATCGTGAAAACAGAGATGTTTTCATTAAAAGCCCCTCACAAAAGGAAGTGGAAATCTATGATAAAAATTCTTTCTTAAGTTCAGCAGAAACTGATAGGAGGATTTGGCAGACTGGGTTGGTAAATTCAAGAGGCTGTTTTACAGTTTTGCAGAGTTTTTTTAGCCAAAACCTGTGTTTTCTGAGACATCATGAACAGCAGGGACATTTCCTGTGTCCAATAACTCTTTCAATCTTAATATGGGCCTTTACAGATTGTTTTAAGACAGACTTGAAAACATAAATTACCCCACCTTTCAGCCCTCTATAGTGTTTCTGTTGTCTGTGAATCTGGGTTTTAATGAGCAGATGACTCACCTTCTTCTTGGCAGCCTTGGTCACGGAGGTCGTGACCACCACAAAGCCCCACAGCACATAGAGTCTGAGGAGAGAGGGACAGAGGCTGAAAGAAGTGGCAGATATACAGGATTTTAAACATCAGTAGGTTGAATGAGGCCTTTCAAAGATGGCATAGTGGTTCCATGACCTAAACCTTTAATTTCTATATGCTGTGTGAACTCACACAGTCTTTCATTATCCTCTGTCCTGTGCGCATCAACTTTCTTCAACCTTTCTCCCTAAATTGTTTAAAAGCAGAGTAAAAAGTGTTGAGTGAACACCCTATCAAATGTTCCAGTGACCTAACTGTACATGAGTGACCACTTATCCCACTTGCTTTCCCATTACAGGTGGTGTGTGGCCTCTGGGGAGGACGAACAAAAGTTTCTTTTTTCCCTTCAGGGTTCACAGGCAAGCATCTCAATCAATCTGAGAAAGCCTGGGAGGCCTTAACAGACTAATGGATTTTAACAGCAAGTATGTTTGCCCTCCACATGCCTCTCTCTGGGACCAAACACACCCTGAGGATGTGGTTTTAACACTCACACAACAACCGCATTCGCAGGCACAATCAAATACAAAGTCATCTCGTATAGTTAGGGACTTTTTTTATCTCATCTCTGATGTGGTTTATGGCGTGGGATAGTGTTGAGTGTTGCCTTTAATTTTGGGATTGACTCCTTAAATTGGACATGAAACCACTTTAGGAAACATAAAACACAACCACAGAGTGTGCAGTGCAAACGCTGTCCATGTGAAAAAAAGTTTTTCAGCCTAAATAAGTGGTTAAAAGTGTTGTTTTTCCTAATCAAGGGGAAAGATTTCAGATAAAAGTACTTGTATTGAAGGAAATGTTAATTGTCTTGTACAGTCTTTACTTGTTAATCTCAGAAATCTCCATAAAAGCACCAAGACAAGTGCATTTAGGAAACAAGTGGAATATCATCTCTTCATCTGCCAAGAAAAATTGCATCAACAGGACTCTAAACACTCCGCTAAGATGGACATTTCAGCGCCCACCACGAGAACCAAACCATCACCACAACCATCAGTCCGCAGCCCACATGTAGTCAGAATAATTGCTCCCTTCTTCCCACTGTGGTGCACCGCCGTGGTCTCTGGAAGCTTCTCCACACCAGTCTACACAACTAGCCCGAAAAACACAGACAAAGGTCCCGCACAGTCCGACACAACTGAGCCGCTCAGGCCGAAGTAACGACCCCCTACCCGGGTCCACGTTTCCCCTGGCCGCTACAGTGGCACATTGTAGAATAAACTCAGAGCTGCGGGGACAGAGAGAGGACAGGAGAGGAGAGGAGAGGAGAGGAGAGGAGAGGAGAGGAGAGGATAGAGAGACCCAGGAGAAAACTTACAAAAACTAACATGCGGAGAGAAAAGGAACACTTCAAACCCAGATGCCGTTGGTTAAATTCCGATCATATATCTCGCATAGCGCTTTTGCGCAAGGAGAACGCGTCGTGCGTAAAAGCCAAAAAAAAATCGGGGAAAAAACTTTTTTGAAACTTTAACAACCATACCAGCTAAAATGAAATAAGGATGCGAACATCCACATGTGTGTGTTGTGTTCAACCAAGGCTAAGAGAAGCAGCAGGTTGCAGCTGTAGAAGTCAGATTTTACCTGAATAGTAAACTGAGCCGCATGCTCCTCCAAGAAAAGTCTCCAACAACAAGTCTCACTCCGCTGCTAATCACCGCGATTGATTATCAGTCCAGTGTAGTGTTTGGTTTGTGGTCCGTTCCGGTCTGCGCAGCCCTGAAAGAAACGTGATGAAGTCTTGCTGAAGGATTCTTCAGCCTTACTCTCTCTCTTTCTCTCTCTCTCTGTCCCCTTCCTCCTGTCACAGTCACTCCCCGTGATTTTTGGAGAGTGGGAAGGGTTCCGTTTTTTTCTCTCCTTCTTTCAGTCCGTTCACTCGACAACTTTTTTTTGGATCCTTATTATAAACTGGTGTGACGCCTGGCAGCCAGGGGGCCAAGGGGAGAGAGAGCGAAAGGGGGGAGACAGGAGACACAAAATGGACAGATTACACAACTCTCTCTCTTTTTCACATGCATAGACTCCCACTGCAGCTCTATCTCTCACACACACACACACACACACACACACACACACACACACACACACACACGCACGCACGCACGCACGCACGCACGCACGCACACACATGCACCACTATGGGCCCTGACTAAGCTATAATAACTCTCAGAGCCGCTTTCCTTAGTTGCACAATCCAACATAAGAATGCTCCATTGTACTGGGTCACACTGATCAGTAGTAATGATCTGCTCATTGTCGGAAACAGTCCTGAGCTGGCAGCATCTGCAGCAGGGACACTTTGTTGGGGAAGTGCAAGGCTTTATGGGCTCACCATTGTGCCAATACAAACTCTAATTGTTCAGCAGCAAAGTGGAAAAGGAAAATTCCAAGTAGAAAATAGCTATTTTAAGTCTATACCTCATGAAATGGCTGTTGACTTACTTGCAGCATGTTGTGTTGCAAAAGTTACATTTGAATGTTATAGGGATGTTTCTGTTCTCTCATAATAACAGTTAACCACTTTAAAAGAGACATGCTCCCCCAATTCAGCGCTCAGTAAACTTCACCCAAGAAAAATGACACTTCTGAGCAGGAATTAGGAGTCCTTTTGAATAAGTATGTGTGTGTATATATGTGTGTTAGTGTGTTTGTGACATCTTCTTCTTTGTGGTTTAAAGCAGATGTGAAAACTGTCGGGTGTAGTTTGTTTTTATCCACCATATAGTCCCAGTCATTCAGTGCAGTTTTAGTCAGACCAAACACAGCCCACAGGGGACAGTTGAGGGTAAAAAGTGACACAGAGGTGGAGAAACAAAACAGAAAAGTTCTTCATAGGATTCTTCTTCCAGGATAAAGAGCTTTACTCAGAGTTTGGAAAGGCGGATGTGTTGTGTTTTAGAGAGAAGACTCTTGGTGGAATGTAAACGAAGTATTAATCCATATTTGAAGAAACATTGTGCTTATAAGTTTTTACATACTGTTAAGACCTATAAGGACACCTGCATGTTAACTCCAGTCTTAAACTATCCGTCCGAAATCTGTTAAGATTTCTTCTGTAATCTGCTTTTTTCAATTTTAAATGCAATATAGGCAAAACAAAGAATCTTTCTCAGACTGTTTGTCAGAAATGTTGTGTTATGCTGTTTTAAAGTTCAACAACTTGTTTAATTGAATGATTGATTGATTGTTTTGCTGTGCTGATTTCTCAACTCAGTTATAAATGTAATAAAACGCATGTGAATTTTACTGTAAACACGAAGCTCTGAAAATTTTGAGTAGAATAAACATCAGATTTGGTTTTCTTCTATTTTCGATTCTTTGTTGTGTTGTTTCAAATTTCTAAATTCTGGATCTGGTTTGTGTTAAGCAGTGGTGTCTTTGAACCCAGGAGGCGTGGGCACAGTTGTGTGCATGACAACTAATAAAAAACATCATCTTCATCGAGAGGGGAAAGTGGACATGATTTGTGAAGACAAGAGCAGAATAAGTTTTAAAAAACGATGACATTTAAATAGATGGAGGGGGAAAGGAGGGGCAGTTTTACTAATGTGATACTTAGGACTTTGTTTACCATGATCCTCTGTGAGATCCGATCTCTGCTCATCAACATAACAACACCGCCACAGTCGGTCGCTCTTGTTGAGGGACTTTTCTGATCCTTCTTGGACCTCCTTATTAACATTTCCCACCCTGAGCTGAGTCTGTGAGAGGAGACGAGACGAAAGGCATGATGGTGGAAATGTGAGAGAGTGACTTGAGTGGAACAGAGGGTGGGCACGCAGTGAGTTATGGTCTCACACATATTAACACACACCCGGGGGTTTTGAGATGCCCCAGGGCCAGGCTGCTGCTTTTCTTGGACAGGCATCCTACGACATGGACGCATCGATGATGACGGAGATTAGCGACTTCAAAAGGCAACAACTGAGGACTTAAACCACATAGCAGAGCGGGTTTAAGATCTGATCTGTCAAAATAAAAAAGTTAATGTTAAAGGCGTACTGAGGATGACGAGGGTGGATTCCAGAGTTTGGTGCACATGCATAGACACAAATGCTTTCGCTCAAAGTGTGTGTATTTAGTGTGTGATTAGTGTAATGGATATCTCTGTACTTTTAAGCAGCATGTCTATCAGTAACTACAATTAGCCAGAGGTCATTGCCATGGCCACCAGTGGTCCGTGACCACTTATAGCCCTCTGCTCCCCTCCTCCCCCTTACTCTCTCTCTCTTTTTCTTTGGATCCCTGAGAAGCAATAACATAAGTGTTGGTCTGTCGGCATGCACCACCAACCACACAACCCCGATAAGCAAAATGTCAGTATCAACTAGTCACCACAACACACAGAAGCCGTGGAGGTCTGAATGTAGCTGTTATTTGTCTCGGTTGGCTGATCTGAGTAATGGCGTTGTATATCAGAGGAGCACGGCCTGTGGGAGTGATATATTACCCGAAATACTTCTTGCATGTACACACACCCTGCCTCCAGAAAACATAAACACACCCCAGCCTTGGGGCTAAGACACAGTAGGTGAAAACTCTCCTGAACAGTTAAATGAGGCCTCCAGGCTTCCATCAGGGATCTGCAGAAGCCGACACAGAAGGGTCCAGTGCTAAGACCTGTTTGATGGCTATCATTAACTATTTGAGACCACAGGCCAAAGTATCTCTCGTTTATGTTACTCTGCTGCAGTAATCACATGATGAAAGCATAGTTAAAATTCACTCACAGACAGACAGAAAGAAGAGTCAGGGGTGAAACGTGTAGGAGGTGTTGTCATCTCGGAATGTCGATAAGGTTGTCATCTGGTTGTTCAGATACTTTGGTCCAGACTGAAATAACTCAACAACCCTGGGATTAAACCCGCTGCATTCTGTGGTCGCTCTTGAGCTCAAGAAGATGAAGGGAACATGCCTCTAAGATCCCTTGAATTTCCCTCTAGAGCCACCAGCATGTTTTCAGTTTAATTTTTTAATGAGTTTATTTGTAGCATTGTCATACAATTGGTACATGTATTAACTCATTGTTTCCAGAGGATATACCGATTGCACCAACAGCTGGTCAAAGTTTTTACGTATCCAGTAAAATGCCTCAACATCCACTGGATGGACTGGTGCAATATTTGTTACACACAATTATGGTTCCCAGAGGATAAAGCCAGATAACCTTAGTAATTCTGGCATGTCATCCAGCACCATCATCTCGTAAAAGTTTGATTTGGACAGTTTGGTTGGACTCTTAAGGCTCATAGCTCTCTTGCATTGTGGACCCTAAGGGTCATGTGGGAAGTTTTGTATCTCATCATTAGGGCATAAGTACTGGGGTGAGGGCGAAATAGGGTGGTGTAGGGGATTTCTTCATTGAGTACTTATCCTTTCAATTATGGAAATTTGCTTTACTGTTATTTTTTATTTGAACTAATCCCTATTTACAAATTCAACATAAAAATGAATCATATGCATGAGACCAGGTTTAGGTGTTGGAAGTGTTCTTGTTCTTGTTTGCAACCGCTGTTTGTAGGAAAACAGTGTGTGGAGAGCCAAAGGCGTGGAACGCAATTCGCAATCATTTGATAACACCAACTCCATTCTTGCTTCTCAAGTTTTTAATCAGACTGTAAACAAAGACAACGTACAAAATGGAAGTCGCTAGTCACTGTCTACACTGGAAGCCCCAAAGAGTTGGTCATCCCTCCCAGAGGATATAATGTCGTCTGACGATAGTCGATGGGATCCGAGATTGTGTTTGAACAACTTGTGTAACTTCATATTTTTTCCCTCTCTGCTTGGAACCTGCCTGCCAGCAGGAATGGGATTAACAAATGAGCTTCCTTACCCATTCGTGTCTTTCCTTAGTGGGTTCACAGAAACATTGCCAAGTTTCTTGAAGAAGCTTTACTACAGTCTTGTGGGAAAACTGCAGCTTACAACATAACTGGTGGGAACACCTGTAAAACCCACCTACACATTATACAGATATCTGTAGTCCTGTAAATATGCACTGGCTAACTAGTTCTCAAGTATAGTTCTAAATTTAGGTTGAGAAGGGTTTTACATTTTCAGATAGATTTCTCTGTTTCTGTGTCTTCAGTCAGCTGGCTCTTGCACATATGAACACAACATAAAAGTGTGTGAGCACATGCCTTTATGAATGTCTTCACACTTTGCCTGTGCATGTTTGAAGACTTACTGATGCAGAAGTATGTTCCAGGCTTTAGGCAGAAGCATGTGGTTCTATATATTTAGCACATGAAGGTGTCACATATTGATTTGGACAGCATGGAATCCAAGCTAGCCATACATTGAGATGTAAAAAGCCATGGAATTATCTCAGTAGAGGCACCTTACTCAACTGACCCAACACACAGACAGAGCAGTAGAGAGTGGAGTGCAGGGAGACTGACAGACGGGACACAAAGGGAGCGAGAAGAAAGGCCGCAGCAGAAAGGGGATGAAAGGGAATGTGGGAGAAAGAGGTAATGGCAGATTAGACAGGAACTGAGAGAGTGTAAAGGAGAGTGAAAGAGAAGGAACGCAAAAAGGGGGAGCGATTTGTCTGGCTCAGATGGAGTCAATATTTGCTCCATTCCACCGATCCTGTGCCAGGGTCCGGATCAAAGCAGGGCGTGTGTGCTCTGAAAACGGCTGACATCTTTACAGTCTGGTCTGGACGTGGCTGAGAAATACCTTCTCAATAAAAGCACTTTAGTCTGAACTTCTGTGAAACTGTTAGCACGTTGATGTACTTTAGGTAGGAAGATCATTACTGAGAAGAAAAACGAAGGGTTCAGAAAGGGTAAACTTGGGAGATAAGAGGATCGATGGGTGGAGCCTTCTAATGAGGAGTTACAGTCGTCACAGGCGAGACGAGGACATGTGAGGGAGAGAGAGAGGTCGGCTCAGTTGGACCCTAATTGGCTGACAAAACTGCTGAAATAACCTTGTTCCAATTATTCACACAAAGAGCAATTGTTGCCCATTCAGACGAGCCACTGGGCCAAAAATATATACAAAACAACAACAAACAACAGGATTTATGTCTGTATGAATGGGGTTGTATGGTATGGCTTGGCACAGGGAAGACACATTTGGCACAGCAAACGCCGTAAAATAATAGACAGAATTGAGCGATGCAGCTGGGTAATAAGTACTTTGGTATGTTTATGGTCAATCGGTTATACACTGCTGTGTGTTGAATCACAGCCTGCCTCTTAATTAACTGTTGCTGATATGAATTCCTATCCTGTTCAGTCATAGAGTTCTCAGTCAGTGATGGCAGGTCTGACAGCCACCTCTAATGTTTGTGTTGCTTTTAGACTGTTGGGCTATAAATGTGTCTAAACTTTAGCTCTGTGGGATTTGTGAGGCTGTGAATCTGAACAGTGTCATTGGTTTACTATAGTATTGGACACATTTATATTTTGGCAAGATGGTTCTTGTCAAAATATTTAAGGGCATAACCAAAGTTTACAAAGACCATGAATGCAACTAATGGTATGACACTCAACTTAGGAAGAAGATATGCCTGCACAGTTGCTCAAATGCCACAAAAAGTTTGTATTCCATCACAACGTTTTGACCAGAAATCTTCTTCAGGTGATACAAATCTTTGAACATGAACTCAAAAGGCATCACCTGAAGAAGACATCTGGTCGAAATGTTGTGATTGTAATGGAATAAATACTTTTTGTGGCATTTAACCCATTTAGACCTTAGGCCGCCTGTAAAAAACACCCTCTTGGCTTTAACTCTAAATTTAAATTGCCTTTGCCATTTAGGTCATTGCCTTTAAAAAAAACCCATCAAAAAACAAAAGACAAGGAAACACGCCTGCGTCTCATCAGGTCTTAAAGGTAGAAGCAAGGCAGCGTCTCATCATGTCTAAATGCACTACCCCCTTTTTCTATGATGCTCAACTTACCCAACAAACAACTTTTAAAAGGCTGCTGGTAGATCTTAATGGAAAGTCATTAGGCCTCATTTTCTTGGAATCATCAATGCTGGAATATCCATCCATTAGCCATCAAAACTTCCACTTTAAAACACTCATATCACCTTTATGTATGTCCAAGAGGAAAGATCAGGGGATAACCAAATTCTGCAGGATCCCCCTTCAGTAATGTTGAAACAACATGTTTGTGACAGTCCTGCAAGTTTGTGAGACATTTCAAGAAAATATCAGTCCTTTGATTAGCACTATCAGAACAAACATTTTAAGACTCTGAAAAGATACTGACCCAAAATAGAATGGATAAAATCAAAGCAGCACATGCCGTTAAATCTTGATGTCTAGTCTTTAGTTTGGGTTGATCTCCCAAAAGACCTGTGTGATACACTTCCAGTGTACCTGACACTGTTAGTTGCTGTTCATTTACACTTTAGACAACGACAGAGCTAGAGAAGTATTTGTCCATCTATTTTCTGTTTCAGTTTGATCTTTTTTCATGATGACTGAGCTGAACTTTATGTATAATCAGTGGACTGCCCCTTTAACACCTGAAAGTAGCTCTCTTGAACCTTAATATATCAAAGAAACAGCCAATCAAAAGGTCCTTTCTGTTGATTCAGCTATGCAAATCCTTCCCATAATGCGTAACAATGTGGCAGACCCAGGTCAGAATACACCATAAGCCCAAAACCACTGTCATGTGAAGGGGCCCATATCCCTTCACAACAGAGACGCAATACTGGATAATAATGCAGAACTCTAAGGGAGGCCCCCAACTAATTAGCATTTAATCAAATTAGTGAATAACAAATTAAACATGGTGAACTTGGGGATGTAGGGCCTCTCTGCATTTGGGGCTTTGGGCCAGCAGACTGCCATGCTTGAGTTGTAATCCAACCTCTATGAAAAACAATTCTCCCTAAATATTGTCTGAGGTCTGAGCGCTTCGAGAAACATGCTCTTTATTCTCAGAAAATAAATATTAAGCGGGCATTATGGAAAAATATTTTGTAAAATATGCGTATTTGCTTTTGTTAGGACTGTTAGAGGAGAAGATCTATACCAGTCCTATGTTTGAATTACCCACATAATGTACCATGACAGGACAACTACTGGATTTTTGGTCATTTCTCAATCTATGCTAAACTAAGTCTCGCTAAGACAGTAAAAAAGCATACACCTAAAAAAGTTGAATTCCTCCTTTAATCTAAATGACCATCAGATTTAGTCACAGTCTCTTTAAAGTAAATCATCTGTTTATTTAATTTTTTTGTTGGATGCATGAAGCCTTCTGAACTCAAAAAGCAACAACAACAAAACAACATGTATGCAAAACTCACAGAATCTTCTGCTGGTTGTGCTGAACTTTGTTCCCTATCATACTTATTCAAGGGTAAAGATACTTAACAGAAAGCATTGTTTCATGATAAACCCCTAAACGATTTCAAACATGGCCTGAGCCATCTCTAAGTCACTTATTTAGCTGTGTACCTCCTGCTCTTTAGCCTTGCATGAACTGACCGGTCCGTCTCTCCTTCCTTCGTCAGGTTTAAGTTACACTACGCACCAGAAGCAGGAATCCAGAAAACAACCTGAGGTCAAAGTCTTAGGTCAGCTTCTCCTCCTCTTACTCCCCAAGGCTTCAGTAGTTTCCACACAGCGTACTGAGAAGAGGAAAGGGAGTCAAATTGTGTTCAACATTCACTGAATATAAATATGCGCAGTAGATCATGCAGGGAGGAATTCTGAATTAACACCTTCTGGTGAAAAAAGAGGTTTGGACTCAAATCACAGCTAAAGCAACACTTCATCTTTTGATCTATTTTATTACAAAATTCCATTTGATCTGTCTACCCTAATTACAATCTTTGAAAACATTCAGTTTGAAAAAAACCCTTAAATATCCTCAAAATATCACAATATTCAGAATTCACTAACATATGACTTGCAGTATTTTTTGTTACATAAGCAAACCATAAATCACCTCTTGCAGGTATGATTTACCACTTTTAAATGGTAAACTTGCGAAAAACCTGGAACTTTTTGAGTCTAGATTACTATACCACCCTCACATTTTCTGTCAGGTTCCCACCATTTCTTTAGTCTGCCTATGTTCTTTTGCCTCCTGCATGATTTTAACAGCACGTGCAACAATATGGGATATTAGAGCATGGGCGTCGTCCACATGGGTTGGCACAAAGTCATGCAAGTAAATTCAAAACTGATGCTTTCCTCCTCAAGCCTTCCTTTTCTTCACTCCACTCACCATTAAAAAAACTGAAGAATTTACACTGAGCAGCAAATGCAAATGTTTGTAAATTTACAGAGAGGGTTGGTGTATTCACCTCAACCACTAAAGTGGTCTGAGAGTCAACATGACCTCTGACCTTCCTCTGAACCCATAAACTCCTCCATCCTGAGAGCGATTCAACAGGTTGGCTAGAACAATAAACCAAATGCCTCTGTCACACTGAGGCTGTTGATTGGAAGAAGCTTCTCTCTCTGTGGCCTCGGTCTGCTCCCTCTTCTCTCGAGGTAGCCCGCTCTGATGAGAGCAGGATAGGAAATCAGGTCAGCAGTGTGTGGAGCATAGCAGACATACTTGGGAGCATACTGGGGCCAGGCAGAGACTGTACACCACTGTGAAGAGTTATAACTTATCTGTGTGTCTTTGTGAGTGGGACTTCACACAGCACAGCCACCAGCTCAGTATGCCGGAACATCTATCGCTTTTAAATTCATCTAAAGCTGAGTGCAAGCACACATCAGAATCAAAGGTGAAGCACTGCTTACATGTGGATATAAAGTGGAGACTTTTAGGCGGTTCTAAAGAGCAGCCAGATCAAATGAGAAACAACATGCCCAAAAACTCTTTGTATAAACGGAGAGTTTGGGCTGAGCTGAGAGGAGTTACTGGACCCAGTAGAGTGAGGGGAAACAGGAAAGTAGAGAAGACGAGGGAGTTGGCGGATGGTAATAAGAGCTTAGCAAGGCCAGGCAGTGCGGGTGGGCTGAGGTTTTGGGGTCGAAGAAGAAAGCTTTCTGACAGCTTCATTCCGCATTAAAGAAGGAAGGTTTTTGTGTGATTGTTGCCTGGTGCTGTAAACAAGCAAATGAGCCCCCACCCACTTGCAGAGTGCTGTGTTCTGTGTGCGCTCTTAGGTGCGTTTAAGTGCTGCCCTGCTGTTGTATATTTGCATGAAAAACATTTACCCCTGGCACACCTGTGGAACAGAGCAAACAGCCCAAATGATTCCTTCAGGTGGTAATTTACAAGCTCCTGTTCGAACATTATTGACTTAGACACACAAAGGCGCGGACACATGCACTCAGGAGTCAGACTTTTGAAGCCTTAAAATTGGAGGGAGAAGAGTATACAATTACTGCTAACATTTTAAGTCCAAATCAGTGTGTGTGTTTGTGTGTGTGCGTGTGCGTATGTGTGTGTGTGTGTGTGTGTGTGTGTGTGTGTGTGTGTGTGTGTGTGTGTGTGTTTAGGTGAGGTCAGTGCAGGGTCTTGACCATGGTTTCTATGTCACTGTTTGGCTCTGAGCCCCACAGACCTCCTGTTATTGTTTTCGGTGGCTTCACTTTCTCAGACTGCCTTGGCACAGATCACATTTCTCTCTGCACACACACATATTTGCCCCTATGCTAAAACACACATAAAATGCACCAATACACACACACAAACACACATGGGGGTTATTTATAATAGGGTGGAAGGGAGAGGCAGCCCAGCCTCACAGGGCCTATTTTGGGAAGGTTGAGCCTTCAATCAGTCAGGCTGACAGTTTCTCTGTGATACCAGGAGAACAATACAGAGCAGCCTGTTTATCTTCCTGCGGCCAGCCTGCTCGACTCTGCCTCCCCCGTGGGTCACCGTCCCCCTGCCTCCCTCTGGGAAAAACTGGACTTCCAGGACAGCAGTGATCACAAAATCTGTCACTTAACAATCACTGTTTTAGGCTCCCAAAACATTTTGGTAAAAGGAAATATTTTTTCTGCCAATTTAATGCTACATCTGTCATTGTAGTGTAAACTTAAAGCCCCTGAAAACCCTAAAAAGTCAGAGCTTTTCCACCCCAAATTCCCATTTACAATCACTCCCTGTCAACATACTTATGAAGTACATACATTTATTTAGCCACTGTTGACTAAACAAGCAAAGATTTATCAACTATATTGAAATATGAATTAATTGTAATATTTCTTTTTAAAGATTTATTTTTGGGCTTTTTGTGCCTTTAATGGAGAGATAGGACAGTGGATAGAGATGGAAATCAGGGAGAGAGAGAGAGAGTGAGGATTGACATGCGGAAAAGGAGCCACAGGTTGGATTCAAACCTGAGCCACCTGCGTTGAGGACTACAGCCTCCATATATGGGACGAGCGCACTAACCACTGCACCATCAGTGCCCCATTGTAATATTTCTTTATGGGAAAACAATTAACATTAGCTAGTTAGATCTTTTTCAAATCTGCCAATATCATAAATGATAAAGTCCCTACTCGTGTTGTAGTCAAGACCACACTAACCGAGGCCAAGACATACCCGAGTGCTCCAAGACCAAGACAAGAAAATTAGGGATCAAGATCGAGTCAAGACCAAGAACAAGACCAAGACCAAGGCAGGGCGGAACCGAGACAAGACCAAGACCATATATATCACTGAAAAATGAGAGACCTTCGTGAAGGTTTCGAGTACTACAACACTAGTCCATACATCCTAACACTGCTTCCCAAGTATAGAATAAAATGAGTATGTTTTTAGGTTTTGGTTGATTGATTGAACAAATTAGGGACATTTGAGGACATAGGCTTGAGCATTCACCTTCTGCATCAAATATGCTGCATCCCCTTCTTCAACCATTACTCAATGGGAAGTTGAGCTCAATGAAGAAGATAAATACAGAAACATCTCTCTTAAAAAAAAAAAAACTGTCACAGAAACTAGTTCATGTTAAACTATCACTCAAGTAAAGAGGCAGTGAGGGCCTTTTAACGTTTATTAGATGGACTGTTCTTCATACTGTTCCCATGAGGACCTACTTCTCTCATATTAACTGCTGTAGATATTCATCTATCCCTCCCTCAATGAACTCTCTTCATTGTCTTACAATGTACCTTCCGAAAAAAAGGCTTTTTAACCGCCCCAACTGCAGCTTTCTTTTTTGGTAACCCCCTTTAGCTAAAAATAATTTCCTATGAACTCTGTGCGACTCCAGCACAGCAATTGAATGAAGGATTGCTTTGTGTGTGTGTGTGTGTGTGTGTGTGTGTGTGTGTGTGTGTGTGCGCGTGTGTGTGTGTGTGTTTGTTCCCGTGTGTGTGTGTGTGTGTTTGTAGGCAAAGAAAAGATAGTAGGCGTAGAGAGTGGGATAAGTGGGAAGCGAAGAGGGCACAGGGTGCCTGACTTTGTTATCTACAAAGTAAAGATCGTAGTGTTTACTGGAGCTAATGGTCTATGTCATCACTACGCAACAACTGTGCAATGCTGGCTGGTGGCTTTGCTATCTGGGCCACATTTTATCTTCTGATTTAAAACAAGTCCGATGGCAGAATTAGAGCTCAGGCTGGCATCAAGTTGTACTATAAATACTTTACATGGTATGATATCAAGAATACATTTAGAGGACTGTATTTTTACAAGATCATATTCTTATTCGAAATTCAGACAAAACATACTTTCTTACATCTCTGGAGAACAATTTTAATGTGACTATAATTATCTCACTGACTGATGTTCAGATGTGCAGGAACTCTAAAGTAAAGTGAAGTCTGTTTATGCACATAGATGCTGCGGTTTAATGTTTTTCTACGCTAGCGTTATGCCTCCTGGGAATATCTGTCCAGCAATTTTAGGCATTCCATGACTATGATCAGGACTGACATATCTTAAGAACAGCTACGGGATGTGTTGCACTGATATTTTTGTTAAAACATTGATGCTACAAAATGATGTTTCTGACTTTGGTGACCACACAGCCTTTTTTTTCTAACACCTACAGCAGGTTGACATTGTTACTACAAAGCTAACTGTTACAGATATTTAAGTATCTTTTAGAATGACTCTTAACTTTTTCCTTTCCTTCTTATCATAAGATTGGATATCAAAGGTCTTACTTTGGTTCAGGATAAAATACTTTAAATACAACACTTGGAATTACTAAGCTGTAGCTGTACAGCTATGGTTAGTGCCAACAACAAAATATGAGCTAGCTAACATGCTAAACTAAGATGGTTAACATGTAAAAACCATAAATATCTCCTAAACATCAGCATGGTAGCACTTTGAGCATGTTAGCATTCTGATGTTTGCAATTAGCTCGATCCTATCAGTCTTCATACAAGAAGAGTGGAAAGTAATCTTATATTCTCTTCCATCGTGCAAAGTTTTTTAGGGCTACCTCCGGTATTCAAATTTTAAAAGAACAAAGGAGTTCAATCTTTTAAATGCAGATTGGTTTACAACATTATATCAAGCTAGAAATGTAAGTCTGAGAAGAATCTAACACTAGTAGGCTACAAGCTGTAGATGAATGGGGCTCCGGTGACCTAGTGGTCAGTTTGCATGCCTCATGTACAGAGGCTACAGTCCTTCAAGCTTGCAGCCTGGGTTCAAATCCGACCTGTGGCTCCTTTTGTCCATTCTCTCTTTCACTGCTTGGCCTTGCAGAACAGCCCTTGCATTTCATTGCTAAACTAGCATGCCTGATAAAGATCTTGAATCTTACTCTTGTTCATTTTTTAAACACTTTGAGCTTGACAAAGAAAAAAAAAATCCCCTCTGCTTCCCTTTTATAAGGGTGTTGGTTGAAATCCTATTTATCTTGAAATCTGATGTCATTTTTTGAACTGACCCTTTGACACCATACTGTTGAGCCTCTGGAATCTCCCCCTGAGCAGCCTTTCAAGAAACAGGACTTCCAGTTGCATTTCTTCTACGCTAAAGCTCCTTCTTTCGAGAACTAACGTGTGCTTTTTAAAGATTGACATTCAGTTTTTGTCTGTCAATTCTGAACTTGACTAAGAACTATTTATTGAACTCCGATTCACCCTTTTTCTGGTGTATAGCAGGCTCTTCCATGAACCTGCCTCACCTTTCCTCTTTAGCACACTTAATGATCTGTTAGAACTAAACACACACTCAATTCCACCTGTTTCACAACGTGCTTTGTTGAATTGCTTGCTTTAGTCCAGTCTTAAAGAGCAGACGCCTCCCTCTCTCCCTCGCCCTGTGTCTGTGTTTTGACTGATGTCTTTTCCATCCCGCTGCCCTCTCTCAATTAAAAAGAAAAAATGTCAGATCCTTTTGACCTGTACCTTGACTCGGCTGTTTCCACAAAACACACATGAAAACACACATCCCTGTCACGCCTGTTCCCTCTCCTATTTTAGTCAAATGGCCCTCCGTATCCTCCCTTTCTTCCAGGCTTTTAAAGGTATGCCTGGTTTCCTAATCTGACATCATGACACACACTTACGTAAGCCGGAGCTTCACATATTTAATGGGTTTTAGTGAACAAATTTCAACTGTAGCTGAGTAATGCTGATAATAGACGGATAATGATCTTTAAATAGCCTCATATCCCCACCCTGTACTTTTAAGGACACAGATTTATCAGCTTATGCCGTTAATGCACAAATCAACAAGTAAGGAACATTGTCTTTAGACTTTTATTACAAATATAAGCCACTTCCTTCCAAGTATAACAGCTTGTATAGAACAAACATTTATAACATCAGTGACTCCATTTTTACAGGACGTTTTCATCAAAACTCGTCTGAGTTGCTCCTGGAGTCTCGAAGCTCTGTGAGGGATGTCATCACCTCCTCTGTCGGCCTCCTCGCCAGCTGTTTACCCGATCTGCTCCTTACGCTCACTGTCCCACTCTCAACCTCCTTATCCCCCACCACTGAACAAACACACACAAATAAATAAGTCATTCTGGAGTGTGAATTTGTGTGGTTGACTTAAAAAAAATACGCAAGTGACAGGCTTTACTTTAATAAGCAGCCACAGTTTTCATCCTATTATTCATTCTTACCAAATATGTAGTTGTACTGGGCCAGCTGAGCGGAGCGAATCTTCTTATTTAAGGTGGCTCCCTGGTCGTCATTCAAATCTGCCATGAAGCCAGCTTCACGGAACTGCCGGACCACCTTAAGAAAAGAGAGGGACTATTTTTAAGATTATATCTATGCTGAGTTTCTCACATCAACGAGCATGTTAATACTGACGGACAGAAAGTACACTTGGTATGCTTATGTGGGGAAATCTTCATCACTGACTGACCTGCTGGCTGTATGACTCACTGTTGCCCCCTACAGGAACCACCATGATCTGTGCTGGGGACAACCACAGTGGCCTGGGTAAGAGAAAAGAACGCAGAGATGGTTTAACAGCTTGATATAAATGCATCATTTCCATGTTATTGACGTCTTCTCACCATTTGCCTCCAAAGTTTTCAGCCAGTATGGCGATCATTCTCTCCAGTGATCCCAGTACGGCTCTATGAATCATCACTGGCCTGTGCAGCTGTCCATCTCGTCTGAGAGAAAGGTAAAGAAAAAAAGATTATCATTACATTAATGTAGCGCTTTCACTCGTTGGCTCACTTTCCACAGACCCATGCACGCCACAGACACACCTCAGCACATAAACGTAGTTCCTTCATTTCACTATCATTAAATGGGAGATGCAGTGAAAACAGCTGCAGAGTGTTGACTCTTAAAAAACGATACTGAATCCATATTATACACTTGATTCACTATTTTTAGTGCTTAAACCTAACTGGCAACCCGGCAACATGGCAACTCCACAACCAGCTACAACAGATGTAATATATTTTGTGGGCTGATCAGATTACCATCCGATTTGCAACTTAACATAGCATTTCCCCTTTTATATCTCTCACATGATTAGATCATGATGACACTACACAAAATCAAGCATTGATGTTTTTCACTTAGTAGTTAATGTTTTTAAGGTTTATTTGGGGGCTTTTACGCCTTTATTGGAGAAACAGGACAGTGGATAGAGTCGGTAGCCGGGAGGAGAGAAAGTGGGGAATGTCATGCGGGAAGGGGGCCACAGGTCGGATTCAAACCTGAGACCAGCTTTGACAACTGCATTGAGGCCAAAGTACATAAAGCGTGCAGAATAACCATTAGGCCACCAGCGACCCAATTTTTTTGTATTTTGAAAATATTTTCTAAAAATGTTCTTACCACATCATTAGATTTTACCACATTTTTAAAATTACTTTTGTTGATATAAAAACATTTGTTATACCATGATGCAGGATTTGAATTTGAATGTCCAGAACCAGTGAAAACAGGAGACCACGAGGGGAGTAGATTAGACTTATAACATCTAAAACAAGCTTTAATGCATCCTTGCCTGAACTCTTAAATTCAATCCAAGGAATAATCTTTGATGATAAAGTTAGTCCCTAATGGAGTTAGAACTTTTCCATTTCTACTTGAGCGGTTAAAGGACATCACACACAGGGAGTATATGTGGGTTCATCTAACTAGCTTCAAATGTGCCAATATGCAGATTTAATGCAGATGTAGGAATGTTAAAGTGATTGAAAGCCAAAAGCAGAAATTCATGACTCACCCAACATACTGAAGGTCAAATCTGATTGGCAGCTGGAAGTCCAACTGGATCGTGGCACACTGATGTTGTCTTCCAATTGCATCTTTTATCTGGATGTCAATCTGTTAGGAAACATGCAAGAGCGGGTTACATTAGGCTTCACTTCGACTCCTGCCAAAATCTACAAATATGATTCAGACTTTTGACGCCACAGACGCTGCTGGGGGACGAACTGCATTTTTGTGGACAGAAAGGGTTGCAGTTGAGTTTACAAGAGAAGCTGATCTAGTTAATTGTGGCTAACACACCCTAGCTAGATGGCAGTAAGGAATGTTTTTCTGTTTCATGGTGCGTGTTAAAGTGTGTCTAACCCCATCCTGATTTGACCTACCTCCACTCTCTGTGCCTCCACATGAGCTTGATCATGAAATGTCTCTTTGAAGCTGACTTCCTCTTCATGCTAAATGACTTGTTGCACGAGTAAACGAGAAATCAAAATCGCCTCAAAGAAAACCAAGGTCATTCTCAAGTTCAGCCACTTATTAACCGTCATAAAGCACGAGTACAACAGCTAGCACATTTCTGTTTTTATAGCTGTTCCTGTGGTCTGGGACAGTGTGAACTGTGTCATTTAGAGCTCAAAGATGTATTTGTTTATCACCAGAAGGAAACAAAGACCTCTGTGTTGCTCTTATCTTTGGTGTTACACTCTGGTTTTAGAGGTTTCTACAATTAAGATGTAAATAAGATTGTTGATGGTTAAACCTATGCATAACTTAATGGCTGGACTACTTGAAAAAGTGCTGAGGTGTTTTCTATCTAAGAGTTAGACGAGAGAATAGATACCAACCTTGTGTCTGCCAATTAACTGTCATGCTAAAAATAGCAACTGATTAGCTTGATTAGCATACAGAGTGACTGTATATCTTCAATTAATAGTGCAAGCTTTTATGTGCTGCAATCTATGACCTCAACCTGCCCTTATTAACAAAGAAAACGTTGATTCAGACCATTAAGAATATTATTTGTTCACAAAATCAGGCTATGGAATAACACATCAATTACAAATCACTAATGTGATCATTTTTTTAAGGAGCTTTTAGCATCAAAGAACTTTAAAAAAATAAAAAATGTTGATTAAGTCCCAATGTGTTTTGCTGGCTTTTAGCAATTGCTATGATACATGATGTTTACACTTGTATGTGGAAATCCGTTTTATTTACTGCATGTTGCCCTTTGTGCTGACCTTTGGTCCGTAGAAAGCTCCGTCTCCTGGATTCAACTCCCAACGTTCACCAAACTGCTGCAGACTCCTCTCCAACTGCTACACACACACACACACACACACACACACACACACACACACACACACACACACACACACACACACACACACACACACACACACACACACACACACACACACACACACACACACACACACACACACACACACACACACACACACACACACACACACACACACACACACGGGAATTAGATACATGAATCTGTCCAGCAGCCCCACAAAGAGCAGATTGCTGCTGGAAAGTACCCCTCATAGAGCTGACTGATTAAATGGACATCATCACACAATGTCATTTGTTTAAAGATTTTCCTAGGCAGTGATGAACCACGCCCTGTTAAATGCATTTAGTGGCCTCTGACTTTGGCATACAACAATGTGTGTGCTGGTTTACCTGCTCAGCATCATCCCACTGCTCAGGCTCTCCTAGGCATGGTGTAGGACGAGTAGACAAGAGGCAGTGGAAGGAAAAACCAAACACTTGATACACGCGCCTCACAAAGTCCAAACATGCCACAATCTCTTCTTGCAGCTGCAAAGAAAGAATGAAAAACGGCTGAAGACAAGGGAAACACGGGACGTGGAGAGGGAAACTTGTTTTGAAATGTGTTTCATTAGTACATTTGGATTGGATTCTAAGAAGAATGAATCTATGAATGTATTTACTGTAACCTGCAAAGATTAAATTAGCATCTCAGAAGCAAACAGAGTAAGGATTATCCTGTGACCATGATCAGGTTTTTAACAGGTCAACAGAAGGAGGAGTGGAAGGGTGTTTGTGTATGGGATCAGGATTACACAGACTGTGGAGCCACCGAGATGCACATACGAAGGTGTAATGTTTGAACAAAGACCTTCATTCATTCAGGCTGAGGCCTCCTGGAATGTCTCAGGAGTTATTTGAACAACCCATCTAATCACTGTAATATGGCTCCACATGTGTCCAATTCACGGGTAATACTCCCCTCAAAACACTGTCAGAAGTATGCAGAGGTGTAGAGAAGGGAACTTTCCAAATAAAACACTGTATGCATGCTCTTACGGGGGGGGGGGGCGTATTTACCTGCTCAGGTGTGCAGAAGATGTGAGCATCATCCTGGCAGAACCTTCGGACACGAGTGAGGCCACCCAGTGCTCCTGAGAGCTCGTTACGATGCAGCGCCCCAAAGTCGGCCCATCGCAGGGGGAGCTCCCTCCACGAGCGAACACGCTGCTCAAACATAAGACTGATCACAAGAGAGGAGCGTGAGACACTGTTAGATACTATGAGGACACGCAGCAGGGATGTAATTCTTCTGGATTTATCAGGAATTCCACATTTTACAACCTAACATACAAGACTTAATTGCAGGGGGGGTTGTTGTCCTTTGCCAATCACATTCCTGACACAAGTAGAGGAATGGTAGAAATGTGTGTGTGTGAGTGTGTGTTTACCAGTGAGCAGGACAGTTCATGGGTTTGAGAGCGTAGGTCTGAGCGCCCTCTGATGTCACAGTGAACATGTTCTCACTGTAGTGCTCCCAGTGGCCAGAGCGCTCCCATAATGCAGTGCTGTATAGAGTCGGGGTCACGACCTCAGTGAAGCCTCGCCTTCGGTATTCGCTCTACAAGATGTCAGGAAGGAAGGACATGTGCGACAATGAGTGCAGGACTGGGTCAGACTGTCACAACAGTACGATAATTGAAGGCTAACAAGAGCAATATCCTGACAGCTGATTTGAACATGTAGACCCCCAGGGTGCATCAACAAAGCACATGTAATGTTTGTGTGTGATGGATGTTTATATGGACAGCATTCAATTTTTTCTACATTCCCAAAAAAGATAGCTCAGGTCGTATGTGGAGCTTTCATAATCAACTTCAGTTTAGTTCATTAAGATGCATAAGCAGCGTGTGTCTATAAAATACTCTTACATAGAACTAAGTATTGAGTCTAATTTGTGTTTGCCGTTTAACAAAGAGTCAGTGACAGAGGTGTTACAAGGAGTTTATGTTCACCTTGATGAAGTCAGTGAGGGTATTATATATGTGGGCTCCTTTAGGCAGGAAGAAGCAGCTGCCTGGACTCACGTCATTAAAAAAGAACAGCTCCTGGTCCTAGAAAATCATAAAAAAGATGCATTTAAGACCCGCACACACCTCTCTATCCTTTTATTTTATTTGATCTTAAGTTATGCATCTCTTTTTCTCACCGCTCCAATTCGTCTGTGGTCTCTCCTTCTCGCCTCCTCCTGCTCCCTCTCCCACGCCTCCTTGTCCTTCTCGCCAGGAAAGGCCACACCTAAAAGACGCGTCAAACCTGAGGACTCCGTCTGATTGGTCAGGGTCACGGCAGACAGCTAGGATGAAACGGAGGATAAGTGGGGGGGAGGCGAAGGAAAGAGAGAATGATAATGAGCAAACAAAGAGGTGGAGAAAAAGAAAGGGAGAGTGAGGCCAGAAGAGGAAGGGGTGACAGCAGCAAGACTGATGGATGGCAGTGTGTTTGTAAAGGCTGAGAACAGGAATCTGGCCTCTGACAAACACAACATCCTGCTGCTGATAATTCCAGCCTGCCTGCCATGGAATCTCAGTCTGCCCAGTGACAGCCAAGTATGGAAACTCCTCCCTTTTTCTGGATCAATAAAGATGAGGAAATTCCATGTGTCTAACCGGAAGGATGGTGCCCAGTGGGTCCAAAATAAATTGTATTCTTAGTGATAAGATGAGGTTAACCCTACATCTTTGATTGACACATTTAAAGAAAAAATCCTAAGCAGTACATTTTGAATCTCTTTTTAAAATCATGGTAACAAAGCATCACCAAAATCAAAGTACATGATTTTAATCAGTGTTTGTCTTTCAAGAGACCTGCCATTAATCCTTAAACTGAGCAGTAGGGTGGACAAAATGAAAGGGAAGGACTGGAGATAATAGAAGGAGAATAAACATCACAAACACACACACACACACACACCTGGAGCATCTTGAACACCTTGAGGAGGCCAGTGTGTGGAAGAAGGGGGCCGCTGCAGACTGAAATGTTGTCCCCACACCTGAGTCACACCAGAGAGATCAAACGGGTTTAATAATTTTTCCAAAATGGATCATTTCACATTAGGAATGCGTGTAATAAGTTATTACTTACGTATATTATTAAAATACATACCTGTATACTGTGACGATGGGGCCATGCACCTGCTCCCCCAAGAGCTGCAGTCTGAGCTTACTGTCCTATAAGCAAAACAACCCACAAAAATGATCATATGAAAGTTTGCTATGGACAGCAGGGACAGTAGGGACATGCTTTATCTCCATAAATAAAAGATAAAATAATCCACGGCTAAAATGTATTTGGCTGTTGAGCTCACTACGAAGTCTTCTACACAGAACGCCCCCCAGTCAGTGAGATGGGAGCCGTGATAGAGTGAATGATTTCAGACACGATCATGAGTGTATTGTTACAACAGAGACACTGGTGTTGCTGACCTGGAAGAGCTCCCGGATGTCGTCTGTATTCAGCTCCAGTCTGGACAGAGGGAGTTTGAGGGCTGCAGTCTGTTTACATCTGTCCTCCACATCACTCAGAGACAGGACACTGTGTGGGGAGGACAGATTTCAGTAAATCAAAAGCAAATGAATTTGTGGCAGTAAGACACAGTGTTATGCAGAAAGAAACACAAGACTGATGATGATTATGAGGTAGGAAACACAGGTCAAGGTCTCTGTATAGACTGTTTATCCTCAAAGTGGTTCATTATAGCAGTATAGACTAATTAAAAGTACGGCTATAACGGCATTTGTATCGGACCTCACAGTTCTGTGCATGCAGTTGTACAAAGAATACATCTGAGTGGAGAACAGAGGTAATTACACATGGCAGTATCCACTCACAAATCCTGGTGGCGGTAATGCTAATAACTGTTTGCCAACCGCTTTTAAACAACAATTGAAGGGAAGAAGCAGGCGCAACAAATCAGAAGAAGAAGTAATGTAACAAGATGACCCGACGGAGCTGGAACACCTGCCTGCTTCTTTAAGTTATGTGAGGAAACTTTGGGTTGACAACGCTGAAAGCAATTGGAAACTCATCAAACATGCTCATGATTATTAGACGGCATCACCCGGATGTGCCGATTACCGAAGCTAGGCAAAAGAAAACAGGTACTCAACAACTTATCCCTGCTGTTTTAATAAAACTTCTGGATGTGAAAGCAAGGGGTTGAAGATATAAGAGAAGCTAGTTGCATTTTCATTTCAACAGCTACATGTGCATATGTAGTAGTAGAAGACCTCGGCTTCAAGTGTGTATTAAAAGTGCCCAAACTTTGTTACAATGTACCATCCTTTGAGGATATAAGCCAGTTTGTGATACCCTTCTGTGCTACTCTTACTTTCCATCCTTTTTTTGTCATCCTCTCTTTGTTTTTGGTTTAATGATTAATACACCAAAAGGCCGTACTAACTATTGCAGGTAGTTCTAAATAACACAAGATGAAAAAAACTTGCACTTCTGTGGATTCAAAATACATTAGAGCAACCTAGAATTATGCATTGTCCTCTCTTCCTGTTGGACCAACTTGTACTGAACCGTGACCCCAAAACCAAGGTACAAATAAGTGGCAACCACAACGGTTGAAAAATTAAGTGCACAAAAAACTGCAGTTCCCCGAGTGCCCACTTGAGTCTGGCTTCAAAAGACCATGAAGTCCCACACCCCATATTAAAATGTCAATTTTCAGCAGAAATAAACATATTTACAGCCTTGTACAAGAAATGATTTTGGTCTGAGTAGCTCATTTCTGTGCAGAAGGATAAGATTTATGCATAATTAGAGGCGTGTCTGATGTGACTTCAAGCAGGCACGCTGTAGCTGTTTGTCAGGCAGCTAAAGGCCCGCCTCAGCTGCACCTGTTTGCCTGTTACTAGGTTGACTGAAAGTTTGGTTGAGACAACATTTACAGTATGGCGCCATTGGTGTGCGCAAAAAGTGCACTTCCGGAACAGGAAACGAGAATACCTCCATGTTTTTACAGTCTGTGTGACTACTGCATACTGTTTGACTCCTAATGATTGGATAAGAATGTAAACGAGAAGATACTAAAATGTCATGTCAAAAATGTTGACACATCTGAACATGTTTAGCAGTTACATATCTCACCTGTTGTCCAACAGATGATCACAGTAAAGCCCAAGCTCTGATGCTCCTTCTCTGCACACCTCTGCACCAAATTCCCTCTCCAACACTGCGCCCAGGACACAGGCTCCTGTCCTCCATGCTGCCTAACAAAGGGAACATGGTGGAGGGTTGGTTGAGTATACATCTACTGCATACTTTGAACAGTGGTTTGGATTAGGAAGGTCCCTATTTAGACTAGATTACCTGTAAACTCCTATATTACAGGAAAGGAAATTCTCGAATACATTGTTAGTTATCTGCTTTGGTCAAGGAAACAAAGAGCCATCTATTAATTGACTTGTTCCAGTAATAAATACATTAAAAAAACAACAGTTATTTTAGTATGACATCTTGCTTTGTTATATGACATGCAACATTTTCCATCCTTTACCCTGGGTTATTTACTACTGAAATCAATAACGGATGGCTGGTAGAAAACTATGAATCTACAGTAAACTTTAGACAAACTAAACAGAAAAACATTTTATTACAAGTGTGATTACCTGCTTTCCTTCTACTGTGTTAAACCCCAGAAGTTGTAGTTCACAGTCTGTCTCGAGTGGCCGCCCAAGGTCCCACAATTCCCTGTTCACTGTGCTGACCAGAGCTCCTTTCACACTGCAAGAAAAGGGCTCATATTATCCAAAAATGCATGGAGGTTAAATAAGACTGCTTTTCTGTATGCATTATATATTTATAATAATGGCAGGCAGTAGCTCAGCCTGTAGGGGACTTGGGTTTGGAACCGGAGAGATGCCAGTTCAAGTCCCGTTGCGGACCAAAATATGAACATTTCGTCTGATAGCTGGAGAGGTGCCAGTGCACTTCCCAAGCACTGCCGAGATGCCCTTGTTCAAGACATCAAACCCCCAACCTCTCTGGTTGCATTAATGCATGTCCACAGATCCCGTTTGTGCATGTGTGTAATTCGGGCCAATGTGTGTGAGAAGCTAGTCTCTCAGTAAGTGTAGAGTAAGAGTTTAAAAAAACAGATTTTCCCCCAGGGCTTAATAAAGTATGTAAAATTAAATTAAAAAAATTTACCGGACACTTTGTGCAACATAAAGAGGTGTGGTGACACCAGCTGTTCCCTTCACTGTCCGGCCGTCAGCCAGTCGAATACTGAGCGGTGTTTCTGTGGCTTCAACTCTCTTCTTATTGGACCGTTTTTCCCAAAGGGACTCAAACACTTGCAGTCGCTGAGAGAGAGCTGGACAAACCTGCAGCAGGACAGAAGAGATGTAATTAAGTAAAAACAATACAACGTCACCACACACACTATGACTTCAGTAAAGGTAGGAATGACTGCTGGGCTGCATTAGTTATAACTTAGTGTACTTTACAGACTGGTACCTGACTTTATATTTATAGACCATAAAGAAAATATGATGGAACATTGTTAGGTTTTTCTGTTTTATCTTACTCTGCTTTTTGCCTGCATTACTGTAAAGAGATACTATGTTATTAAGATAAATTGGGGTCATACCTAATGTATTAACACATAATTTAATGAATGCCCACATTTTATCTAGTTCAGCTTGATAATTCTATTCTATTAAGGAAATATACATAACTACAAAGAGAGAGAGAAAGAGAGAGGGGGGGGGGGTTAAGTTGTGTGCCTCACTCATACAAGTTTTATTCACTACATCACATATGAACTCTCTTTGGAAAACCAAAGTGAAAAATGTCCTATACTTCATGTGGCAGACAACAAAAACAGAGATAACCATGCTTCAAATATACGAGTAGCCTGCTTTTTACAGCACAATAGTAGTTTCCTTTACATGAGCAACAGTGACAACAGATGCAGCTGCAGACACTGACAGAAGACATCATGTTCTGGTTGCTAATGTTAGCTTAAGCTACTGTACTGCAGTAATAACAAGCTTGCGCACCTTGCTGTACCTCCTGTGCGCGCGAAGTGTTGCACGAGCCGCCGATCGGCTGACAACCAGCCGAAACAGCTGTGCTACCGCCATCCAAAACACGACTGCCTAAACCCACGAATTCATCCTCAGATATCTCACATCACTGTCAACCTTTCTCTGCGAGCGGCCATAACACCGGAAGCACAGATTAAGACGGAGGCTGTGACGTAGGGACGCTGCCACGAGACAACGTGCTCGCTCAAAACCAAATGTCCACACCAGAGCGAGCGTCAAAACAGGAGCTCTACCACGCTATATCTCAAGTGTTAGAGGTACCTCTATGTAAATACCTAAAAAGCATGCACATTCACACCATTTTCTCCAGACAGGATTGAAAACGATGCTCAAATAGTGATGAAACAGTTTATAATGTGGGTAGAGGCGTCACGTAAAGCAAAACACAAGTCCCATCAATTATTGTATTGAATCAGCTTCAGTTCGCCTGTAGCACTCTGCAGCTGCAAACATTTTTACAAAGACCTGCAGCATTGCTACAGTCAACAAAGGTGGACCAGCAGCCATGTTCACCGTAATGGAGCCACGCATTCTGCTTTAAGAGCAATCTACAGAGGTTACAGCTGCATCTATTAATTTAGAGCCCGGAGCATTAATATTTTAGTAAGTTACTAATGGAAATTAACATTTGTATTGTTTAAATGTTGCCCTAAAACATCTCAATTAAAGTTAATGGTCGAATCACTGACACATAACGTCTAATCTTGTGAAAACTACAACAGGGACGCACTGATGACAGGTTAGAAATTTAGAAATCTAAATGCATGATCACTGAAAAGTAATTTGAACAAATGTTGACTGTTAAACATACATTTATCAATGTTTTAAAGTATATATTAAATGTTCCGAAACGGACTTTAGATATTTAGCCCAGTTCGTAATCTGTCTCATCAGAATACGCAGACAGCAGTATGTAGAAACATTAGTGATGGAGACTTGTGTGTCTCAGACCTAAGGCTAAAGTGGTGAAGTTCAGCCAAACGGCCACTTGGGGGAGTTACAGCAACTTTAGAAAGAATATCGTCCATCGTCTAACAGAAATCAAATTCATCTTTAAAGGGCATTAAAGCATCTCATCATAAAAGAGAGCTGCCAAGTCCATTTTTTATACGTTTTCATTGTACTTATCGACAAGTGACTCAATTAATTAGAAACCCTGCATAAAATTAAGGATATGGGACCAGCTAAAGTAATTGACTTCTCACTTAATGTTCACAGTGCATGTCTGCTAACAAAATAAAAATGTTTGTCCTTCTGTAGATGAATATAGCTTGGCTTTACTGTAAATAACCTTTAACAATGTTCTACTTCTTCAACATGTTAAGCATATTAATGAAGATAAAAAATAGAATAATGGCAAAGGCCACAGTTAAACGTTCCCCTTTAAATGTTCAGTGTAGCAGTAAAGATGGTAGCACAACATTGAAGCATTAAGGTCATGCATCTTTACAATGTACTAACTGAAATACACAGCTATGTAAGCAAATGGCAATTAACTGTACAGCCATTGGTTAGTGTATGTGAGGTCATAGCTGGTCCACTGGAACTGGTTCAGTCGGTGTCACAATGTGTTAAGTGGGTGCTTCAAATGTGGTCCGTACATTATTTAAAATGGAAATGGTTTTCCAAAAACATTGTGCATTGCAGTGTGCAAAATGTTCAGAAGCATTAACATAAAAGAAGAGGTCGAGAGAGGGAGAAGTTGAGGTCTGCAAGAAGTGAGAAGTGATAGAAAACAGCAAATCCCCTTGTTAAATTACAACAGCACACCAGCTGCCTAGAGTCATTGGTGCAACCATAAATGATAAACATACCTAATATGTTAGGAAAAGAGACTCATTTCCATAAATTACATCCTTTTGATTTGTCCGTTTTTGTTTTTGCTTTGAACAAGAAAAAAAAGAATGGATGCATCTGCCTCTTTGTGTATGCATATTGAATGTGATTTTCAGAGTGTGTGTGCATGTTCTTCAACCCAGACAGGATTGGACACCCAAACACCAGTGATAAAGCATGATTGATGAGAACAGCAGTAGAGCAATTCGACTTATCAAATGTACACAGACCATTAGAAATGTCACATGTTCAATTTCAAACTCAATTACTCAAAGTAGAAGTGAAGAAAAACTAAGAAAAGTTACGTACATGGACAATTCAAATGGTGAACTTGATAGGTACTTGGTGAGCAGGAACCTGTGTATAGAAAATGAATATAGCTTTCACTCTGTAGAGATTAGGGTTGGTGCTTAGCTGTTCTGCACATAATACATGTACAGCTTAGAGGCTGGTGACAGACTTGTATAATATTCAGTAAAACATCAGTACTCCGATGAATATGCTAAGACTGCAGTAACAAACATGCTCCTCGTTATATTTGTACAATGCATGTGTGCACAAACGTCATGGAGATACATTTGCAGTGAATCTTGATGAGCTGTACTTTTAGGTCAGAGACAAACCACTCTCCGTGTGAGCAGAAGGTGAGCACAGGGGCTTGAGGGCAAAAGGATGAAAATAGCAAAGAAACAAAAGAAAGGAAGGGGCCAAAATAGCAAAATTATCTAAATGAACCACTGTCAAAACAGTCCTAATTAGCTCCAAGGTTTTTGCCCCCTTGATAGCATATGAGAGCTGCAAAGTGAAAATGGCCAATTAAATCTGGTACAAAAGTACAGCTATATATAAAAGTATTTTAATGTAAATGCAATATGAATAGCAGCAGCTGTGTTACTATACGAAAACTATTTCTATGAAAAAACAGGCAGAAAACAAAAATCTGAACAGCGCAAATAAATTACAACAGCGCAATTCAAGTCATAAATAGTGACCAAATAAAATACCTCCCCCCCAGTTGAATTGAAACTCTGGATTTTATTCAAGTCAGTACACTTTGAAGCCTAGTGTGAGTGTAGGTCAAGCTTGAATATTTTCCCCCCACCCGCCACCCACTACTGAGTATCTTCATGACTCAGTCTAACGTGAAGTGCGCACAGGAAAACATTTATGTTGGAAATAAAAATATACAATTATCTTCTCCCGCTTCTTCTGCAGGTGCGACAGATACTGCAGAGAAATTCTCCTGGGGCTAAAGCTTATCCAAGGCCTCGATCACAGTAAATATGGGGTGCGTGAATGCGGATCAAAATCCTCATTAACAGACACAAGAGCTTGAAGAGAAAACGCTGCATCATCTCAGTTTTTTTATATTTACAAGCTAAAGAGATATATTGTGGAAGAGATAGAAGGTGGAAAGGTTGAGCAAGAGAAGAACACTATTTACAGCAGGTATTCTGGAAATAAAAACAAGTGTTAACCTAAGCTGCAACACAAATCTTGTCACTTGAAATGTGAAATACAATTGTAGGACACACAGCACACACCCATACACTCATGGAAGAAGAGCTTATTTTGGAACCTACTTTCAGCACTTTACGACAACATTTTTTGTACAGGTATAGTTTGATGTTTTGGGAAATACCATTATTGGCTTTAAAGGTTTTTAAAATTTGTATTTGGGGAGAGGATAATGTTAGCTTAGCATAAACACTGGAAATAGGGCAGACATCTAGCCTTGTTCTCTAAACAGGTAACAAAAGTAACCTGTAGCTGCAAGCAGTGACCAAGGATCATGTTGCTGCTGTGATGATTTCCAGCAGACAGCTTCGACTCAATGAGTCATTGCAGCCTTCTAAAACTTCTACTTGTTATTTCAATACTTTAACTTTTGTATGAAATAAACCTGTGAGAATTGAATTATTAATTAATGATGTTCAGAAGAGTAAGGTTTGTATTTTAACCTTTTGATAGCCTTTGGCAGACTAGTTTATTCCATTTACATTCTTTACGTTAAGTTAAGCTAATTCAGCTCTGGCTTGTGTTGGATATTTAGAGTAAAGATATGCGGTTTCTTCTGATCTTATCTCACTCGCATTTAGAAACCAAACAATATGATTTCCTAAAATATCAAACTGCTGCTTTTATTTTATTTTTTCACTTTTCTTCTGAAAATGATGTAACTTTATTGAGACCTGATGACACTAATCTACTGTGTATGGAGAGAAAGAAAAAAAAGAGAAAGAGAGATGTTTGTTACACAACACTCTGTACTCTGTAACTGATAACCTCACAGCTGCACTGTACAGTGTAGGATGACTGGCTGGCAGTCTAGCTCTAGCATGAAGTTTGAATAAGCTATTTACACACAGCCTAAGGTAGTTTTAATTCAAGCTATTTGACAGAGTAAATATATCTAGGTTCATACCAGCAGGGCTAACACACATTCTGCACTTCAGCGCTGTTGTTTGAACTTCTCGTTCAGCCTGTCATGGACGGCCGCTTCAGTAGCGTGGGGGTAGAAAAGGTCTCTTCTGTGCATGGAAGGGACCACCTGTAAAGGGAGGACCGGCCCGCTTGCCCCTGCGAAACCCCCCTATGGGGTGATCTTGGTAACGATGCTGAGAGGGGTTTCGGCCTCGCAGCAGAGGTCTCTGTGGGATGGGGACTGAAAGCATTGGGGGTCGGGTAGTGGGAAGGTTGAGGAGGGGAACGGGGTTAGGGGTTTGATTGCGGGACATAGCTGGTGGACTAGCGGGGGGCTTGTGGAGAGAAGGGGCAGCCGACTGTGCGGGGAGGTGAGAAGGGACTGTGTCGACCGCAGGGGAGTTTGGCGTGGAGGGAGAGGTTGTGGAGGATGTGGGGGAGGGAGAAGGTGGAGGAAGAGGTAGATTTAAAGGCTCCTTCACTCTGCCCAGTAATGGAAGAGGAACACCAGGGTTACCTAGGCGGAGGGGAGGAGGGGCATGTCGGTTGGCAAAAGGCTCTTTAACTGTGCCAGGGCGGAGCAGCTTAGGCGGCTCACCCAGCAATGATGACATGAGGGGTTGAGGGCCTAATTTGCCTCCTCTGGGCCCCACCCCGCCTCGCTCTACACCTTCAGGTCTGACAGGGAGAGGAAGATTCAGGGAGCGATCAACAGGGACCAACACTCCCCCAACCATGACAACAGAGGGAACAGCTGGATGTGTAGGTGGAGGGGAAATGCGCTGCGGCATGGGAGGAGGAGGGGGTCGGGGAATAGGTGGAGGAGCGCTGAAGAAAGGGGATGTGGGAGGAGGATGCTGGTGGAGGAGGGATGGAGGAGGAGTCTGCATGTTCTCTGCATGGAAGGGCATTTGAAACTGAGCTGGTGGAGGAGGATGAGAATGAGGATGGGACGGAGGAGGGTGAAGATGTGCAAGAAGGATGTGTGGAGGAGGAGGCATGGTGGGGGTCATGTCCTCGGCGCCACCCTGGACAATGTTGAGAGGAGGGGGGGCAGCGTGGGGTGAGGGAGGCTGAGCTTCCATGTATTCCTCCTCCTCGTACCACATTGCTCCCCCTGGCCGACTGACGGCTCCTCCACCTCTCCGAGACCCTCTGCCAAACATGCGGATGCTCTCGACTGTCTTGATGCGCTCTCCAGCGAGTGGGCGGTTCGAGTAGCCTAGAGTTTGGATGGGTGCCCCTTCAGTGCAGGGTGAGACTAGTGTCTCGATACGATGATACTGGCCTTCCTTCTCACCAGGGCCAGGAGAGCCTAGACCCTTTCCTTTGTCCTCTCGCTTTCCACTCAGACCACTGTCGTCTGAGCCGGTGCTCGTCTTACGAGAGCCTGAAGAGAGCCTCCTTTCTCCAATCCCTCTGTTGTTTCCCATACTCCTTAGCTGGCTGTGCTGTCCATCTTTTTTACCCTTCATGTCATTACTAGGAGAAGAGGAGACCGGCTTTCTCACTTCATCTTCCTTTAATTTTGTCGCGCTCTTCTTCCCGGCTCCATACCGAGATGAGGAGGAGGAGCTGATAAAGTCCCCGTTGCTGTTGCTTCCTGATGGGGTGATCACAGCATCCCAGGGTTCGCCACGATACGCTGTTGGTGAGAGGGTATGACCTCCAGATGACCCTAGAGATTCTGGCACACTCCCAGGCGTGTCCATGATCTCATCCTGGGTGGGGGTACAGGCAGCCTCGTCTCTCACCGGGGTTCCATCCACCCCATCAGGACTGACATCACCTAGAGCGAGACTAAAGCCTGGATTACCCTGCAAGAAACTGTTGATTTTTGATTCTAGACTGGGGGGAGAGACAGAGGGGACAGAGGGGCGAGGAGGGGGTGGAGGAGGAGGGGACAGCTGTCTCTCTTTCCCCCAGTCTCTGGTTCTGCCTGGTGTGTCTCGTTTGAAGCTGTTCCCTGGGCTCGGTTTAAGTTTTGGGGTGGTTGGGCTGAGCAGAGTTTTTACTGCTGATGATTCTGGGGGGGGTTCGGGTGGGAGGAGCTGAGGAAGTGTTTGTCACACTTTGCAGAAGGGAGGATAAACCTGCACCATGACAGAAACAGGAGGAAAAAAAGATTACAACATGAGCAAAAAGCAGGTCAGTAATGCTTAAAAGAAGGTGTTTCAAATGTAAAAAGTGTGCATTTTACCAGGTGTGTTTGTTTTGGACAGAGCATTGAGAATGCCTTCAGGTGTGATGTCCACCCGTGACAGAATGCTGGCCAGTGCAGGGCTGGAGGGCGTCACTTTGGAGGCTGCTGACTGGCCAGAGGGAGTGGTGGGTGTTGCAGGAGACGGCCGAGCAGGGCTGGCTGCTAAGAAATAATTAAAGATAGAGAGAGTTTGGTTAAAGGGAGGTTCTGAAGACCCAGATGGTTTAAACCCCTAACTTTTATTGTGCTTTACACACCCATTAAGGTCTCTCAGATCAATATTTCTATGATCTTATAAACCAAAATATTATTTGGAATATACAAACCCAAATCCATTTTTTTTCTCAAAAGAAATTTGAGTTTCAGCTATTGACATACACATAATGAATACATTATTTGTACCAAGATGTAAAACATTCATACTCGTCTTTTTTCAGTTTCATTTTCAACATTTTACAGTGACAATATCAAGGTTTGTTCAAATCCTCAGATGTTCAACTTGTATAGAGCATACAGATGCTTTTTACCTAGAAAGAAAAGAAAACTGGGAAATAGATATGACAGATATGGAAACAGATATAACTTAAGATGAGTCATGTTAGTGTTCAATGCTCCAATCTTGTGTATAATGGTCAATATTTTAAATCTCATGGTGCTGCAGGTGGAAAAAGATTCCAGGGTTAGGGTATATGTTAGATTTTTTTCTTGTGCCACGCTCCCTGAACATACCTGTATTTTTCATGGCAGATGTGAGAGAGCTAAGAATGGAGCTGATCTTTCCAAGATCCACCTTCTCCAGATTGACTCCCAGAGGGGTTGCTGGAGCAGAGGTAGGAGTCACTGGAGTTGCCGCGGCAGCAGCAATGTTGTTGGCCTTCGAAGCTTTAGTCGGTGTGGTTGGAGATTTTAATGCTGCGTCTGACTTCGTAGCCTTGGCAACAGCAGCATGCCCCTTGTCGTTCTTCTCACCTGCTAGTAAAATAATTCAAAGAGCTGATACATTTTCAAATCGACATGACAACACAACTGGACAGCCTAATATGGATCTGTAACAATCATTGTGACCCTCTGTAGCCACTAACCCCCTGCTGTGACAGCATCGGCCTCTTCATCAGACATGTCCATGTCCTCCATGTCTCGGTTGTCACTTGGTAGTTCTCCATCATCCATGGCCTTGCCATCCAGCTCTGGATCCACCTGTGCTCTGCTAGGCCCCAGTCCCAGGAATGGGGAATCAGAGCCAGTGGGAGAGGGGGCGTCTTCAGAGGGGGAGGGGATGGGAGAGTCCTCAGGTCCGGGTAGAGTCGACTTGAGGGAATCCAATTTCCTCTTAAGACTGGCCACACGGTTGGCGAATGCATTGTACGCCTGAGCAGATTGGCAGAAAGAATCAGCATTATGACACATAATAAGAAGATAATATGTTCCAGCTACGTTCATCTTTTGAAGTAATTAACCTGCTCCAGAATTATCAAAAGAATAATAACTAAAATAGTATTTTGAAGTAAATCAGAGGAGCAGTGCAACGTAACATAAGTAACAAACACAAAGTTAACCTGCAGATCTTATATATTTTTCCAGATGATGTTCTAGTCATGAAAAATACGGATATTATTCAACTTAACACTCACATTGGCCACGATCTTAACCTCCTTATACTGCATCTCGTAGAAAATGTCTGCATTTCCCAAAGCTTCCAGCAGGGGAGGCCCTGTTTTCATCTCTTTGTCAAGGAAGCTGACAAACTCCTGCAACTTCAGACTCCCATCCTCAAAGTCCTTCGCAAACTTGTTCCCTCCTGCTTTGTCTGGAACAGGAGGAGACGGTTGACAAACAGAACAATATCAAAAAATGTTGAAGTTTCATGTTGTTCAATACAACAAATCAATGACTATGTTCATTTCAGATCACATTTCTCCATGAATGTATTTGTTAAATTTACATATCATAGGTCTGGCTAATAAATTGGCATTAAGGACAATTACATCATCGTCAGTCAGTTCAAAAACTGTATTTGGGCTGTACGATGTTTGATTTCAGAGGTTTTTGTATTTATAACATGACTTACTTAAGACATCTATAACGTCAAACTGTCTATTGTTTTAAACTTAAGCAGAACACATGATCTGAACAAACACCTGCAAAAAAATAAACTAGGCTATGTAAAAAGAGCCAGTATTCTGCACCTGCCTTACTCCAAATATCAAAAGTTATAATGATGACAACAAATGTTCATTTATAAATACTTATTTTCCAGGGTTTTACAAATAGTAGACCATTTATATAATAGGCCTAGAGATGGTGTTAGAAATGTGATTCTGTAAAGAAGAACATGATATCATTTTCCTTTAACAAATAAAGGGAAAAAAATGAATATTGGTGCAAAAAAACAAAACACCAGAATACAAGAATTATAGAGTTTGATGCTCTAAATGTCCAGGGGGAGGGCCCCTAGGCTTAATTTATTATGTTTGCTTTATCTGTGGAAATGAACACTTTAGCTTTTATTTAGTATGGATTTTAATTTTGAACAAGGTACATTCATTTGATTGAATGGGAGATTTGTGCCTCATGCAATTACACAATTATTAGTTTCTAACAAAGGTGGGACAAAGACACTGTTTTGCAAGTCACAATTCTTTGGTCTCAAGTCCTGAGTCAAGTCCCAAGTAAAGACAGACCCGTCTTGATATATCATTAAATCAATATTCAGCCCCCTGACGTGTTGTTTTCAGTAAAATGACACGTCAGCGTTTTAGTATGAGATAGACGTAGCAGATGTGACATGAGACACATGACAGGTCGTATTATCGACTTTACATATTGATTATTAGAGGGTAAAAAAAGAGCTATTAAACCATCACTGAGGCAGAGAGAGAGAGCAAGACAGGCAAGAGTTTGAATCTACACTCAAGAGTTTCCAGGATTATATAAACTATCTGTTGAAATAAATGCCCTTTTCTATACGCTTCCCTGTGGACCTACTTCAAAAAGCTTTTATGCAATATAAACATTAAATCCATCTCAATGTTGATGGGAACTCTCGGTTATTTTGTGTTTGGCTGTTTTTATTTAGTTAGTCTTTATTTAACTCAAGTGTGAAAGCAGTGAACAGAATTCTCTCATGAGTTTTGTGTTTGATATTAAACTACTCTGTTTTGAATTAACTATGTTAGATAATAACAGATTCAATCATGCAACAGCGTGAGCTTCATGCAGGGCGTAGAATTGATTTTTGTTCTTTATTATTTAATAATGTAGTGTTTTCCTTTTACATATTTGAATTTCCTCCACAAAGTGAGCACAAGCATGTAGGGAATTACGGTAAGTGTTGGCATCTCAAAATGTCCTGAGGGAGCAACCCTAGACCCCCCTCCTGTTACCTGTGCCTCACTATAGCAGTTTTCACATATGCACTCCTGAAAATATCTAGATCATTTCGGGAGGACTGCTCCAGAGATTCTCCCGACCTGGCTGTTCACATATGCACCTCACAGCGGGAGACTATCCCTGTCAGACGGGAGGGGGGGCGGCTACATGGCGCTATAATGACAATATTTGCCTTTATATCAATACTATGTGTAGTCCAACAGAATGACAACATCAACAAAAGAGCGGAGAACAACATACTGACGAACAGAAAACATAATGCAGCCATTTAATTACGTGCATGGAGATCGCAGTGGTCGCATGCACCGTGCAGCAGTCACAGTATACAAACGTCACTCCCCCTCCTATTGGCTCGAGATGAATTCTCCAGGGAGAATATGCTGCTGCTTTCTTACATCAGCCCACTCGGACTTGCAGCGGAAAAAATACTAGGGATCTGGCAGGAGAAACTCGAAAATTGCGGCTGTTTGCATTCACATATACAGCTCCTCCGGGAAATATCCTGAGTTTTTCAGGAGATTTCTGCTAGTGTGAAAGCCCTATAAGTTTGAATGAACCCTGTACTGTTGTGGAACCACTGGGCTACCTACAGCCTAAGTTGCCCACTTAACAATGTTACCAGCCCACAGGGAGCCCTAATGCTACTTTGCAATAATTCCCTAACTGATTAGTCTTTGGTAAGCAAACAAAAAATACCCGAAATATTATAGATATTAGTGTAAGTGATAGAATAGTGAAATGTTCCAGAAGCCACCAAATTTGGGCTTTTACAGATAAAAAAAATTCTGGATGGCTACCAGTTTAACTCTACACTTTAAAACGAGACTACAGTAATCTATACACCTCATACAGATTACAGGAAGCAGCCAGCAGGGACTCAGAATTTTACATTTGAAACACATTTTTTCTTAAATAATTTAAAGTTGCGGCCACTACAGTTACATATGCTCTTTTGTAAAGCGTCTCGAGATAACACAAAAACAGAAATAATGATTGATTGATACAGTTGTAACATTCCCTTAATATCCTCCAGTCTGCAGGTGCTACTGTGTCATGTGACTTTGGTGTGTTTACAGCATGGAGCCTATTCTTAATATTACTGTCCATAAACTACCACAACGATTGGATATGATCCTGAACTTAATTTAGCCCTTTCAGGTGGCAATTGAAATTAGGAGAATGCTTAAATCATTTTCTCTCTCTCATTTTCCATGTGTTTTCCTTAACTGGGAGATTGGTCAACTATTTTCCAGGTTTTCCAGGACATGTTGGAACCCTGACTGAGCTTGACAAATGAAAAAATACACCAGCAAAACTCTTTCTGGAAACAACCGTACCTTAAATAACTTTATGCTAAAGAATAAACTTTGCACAAATACTCTTGCTGCATGCTACATTTTTTGTTTGCTTTGAAAAAAGTACATGTGGGACAATAAGTTTATGAGAGGGAGGAACTTTAGTGAGTGACCTCTGACCTTTAAGTCTCTTTAGAGCCTCTGTGCTGCAGACGTCCACCCTAAGAGCAGCTAGCTGCTTCTCCCTGAACTCCTCTTCTGCCACCTCCCGCTTATACCTGGACAACTGTTCAATTAGGACGTTCGGCTGTTGAAGAAAACAGAGAGCGTATTAATAAAGAAGATATCTTATAACTCTTTTACTAAAAATAATGCTTAATACATAATCACACAGACTTACTGTGAACTCCTCCACAATCTTGGACTTGAGGGCAGCTTTGTTGACCAGGGCTGGACAATAAAAAGGACAATAACACACAATTAAAATTGTATAACTAATAATTTATGAACATTAACTACTTAAACATGACCCAACTGACCAGTTGCAGGAGGAGTCTCCTTTTGTTTTTCCTTCTCCTTTAATTTCTCTTTCTCTTTTTCTTTCTCTCTCTCTCTTTCCTTTTCCTTCTGCCTCTCTCGCTCTTTATCCTTTTTGTTCAAGCACGCTTTGAACTGGGCAATGACCTCCTCAGGGTACACGCTCCTCTCCTCCCAAATCACAAAGATCCTTTCCACTGACTTGCGGACCTTCGCATCTCTGCAACGCAAAAATGGCACGTTACAATGTCAGCAGAAAGGCAGAACAACTATTGAGATAAAATCCTGCATGTTAAATGTTTGCTCAGCACTTCTTAAAGTCTGCGTACTCACTTAATGAGCTGAGCAGCATTGGGAAGGGCTTCTGCGAAGGCGGAACGAAACACAACGGCATTCTTTCTTTTGCAGTTCTGTATCACATCGTTTGCAAGGTAGAAGAGATTCAAACGGTGATTGTTGTCAGCTGAAAAAAAAGCAGACAAAGAGACGAGAAGGTAAGATTAATGTACAGAATATAAGAAAATGATCCAGGCATTCAAACATCTTACTTAGAAAAAACTGTTCCTGTGTGTTTTATAAACTTAGTGTGGATGATGCGGATCAATAAGAATAAAACGCTCTAACCTAAACACAGATTTTTAGATAAGCATCAACCAAAAAAATGATTGGATCTTTTTAATCCTCTGATTGTGGCTGAGATGAATTATTAGAGTAAAGTTCTATAAATCAACATAAAACAGTGATCCCATCATATGTACTGTCCTACTTCACATTGATTTAAAAACACTGAACTAACGCGGGATGAGGGTTACTGTTGCATGTTTTGGATATTTCTGCCAATCTGACAGCTTCAGTTATGTTTAATGTACACTGAATATAATCCATGGACGACCAATCTTATTCTGATCCAGTAGGTGGCAGTGTGCACTTTAAAATAAGAGGTATAAGAGTATAGTGTGCTTTCATTCTCATCTTATATGTGTTTACATAGAAGTGTTTACGTGTAACTGAAGATGAAGAAGTTCTTTTCTTTTATGTAGAGGAAGAGTCAGACAGCAGGTAACATCATTTGTTGTGTGGGTTATAAAATGTTCTTCATTCCACTACAGGGGAGGCTTCATGATCTTTGTAACGAGATGCTAAACAATCTGTGCATACATCATGTAATGTCAGGATAACTGAATATTGGTAGTCCAATAGCACACAGACCTAAATCACTGTAATTTATTTATGTGTCTATTATATCAAAATACAAAATATGTGTATAGCTGTCAGACTTTTAAATATCTAAATATTTTATATTGGGTGTAAGCATTAGTATGACATTGTCTTAGAGCAATGCTTATGAGAAAACCATGTAATGAAAACAACTATTAAAATACTCTGAGCAATGACATCTATCACATTATTCAATATCATCCATTGATATCAGTCCTTCACTGTAATCTTCCCTCATCTTAAATCCTTTACTCGTCTGTACACTGAACAGATCAATGCACCTTGAGTCTGTGAGAAGTTCATTCATAGTTCTGATCATCTGTTTCAATCGTCGCCTAACTTTTGTGTTACCAAACATTTCCGCTTCAAAAAGAAATCATATTTGCCAGGACACACAGCTTCCTGAAATAGATTTGTCACGTTCCTGATGTAAAAACTGTATTCAATATCAGACAGTATTTCCTACAATGAAACATTCTGCTGCATGTTGGCTGCAGTTAGCCTCTTAGGTAAAATACACGAGAGAACAATCTTCCTGCCATCGTGAAATCATTGCTGTGCTTAAAGAAACTGTATTCATGATACCTCAATCAAACAAACAGTCACCAAAACAAGATGATGAAAAAGGGAGAAAATGAAAGATGTGTGCAGTGAAACAACCAGAGCTCACGTTTATCTAAAGCAGTTCAGATGTACGTTCATCAAACATCTTTTCAGCATCGACTAATAACGTGTTTTCTGTTCATACATTGAATTATCTTCCTGGTGGGTTTCACATTTAGCATCAGTTATGACCTCAAAGTCTGAATCTATGAAAACTGTCAAATCAGATAAAAACAAAATGAAATCTTAAAATCCACAAAAACAGGAAACCTCAGTCGAAACCTTGGCTGATGTGATTTTTTTTTTTAATTACCAGATTCAGAAAATGCATCTACCGTAAACCTTCATTTAATAGCCCGGGCTTTTATTTACCTCAGTCAATGAAATGACGCTGCCTTTATTGAGGACAGGCGTCATTACAAGACGGCCCTTTGATTATTTTCAAACAGAACTGGTGCACAGCAAAGATGGAGAAGTCTATTAAACTGTAAACTTTCACCAGAATGGTGGGCTTTTATTTGAAGTTGTACAGTAAATATCTGAAGAGGACATGAGTTACAGTCCTTTCAATATTTTAAAAGCTGAAATGACAACAGAGCACTAATCTCAAATTAGAGTCACACTCTCTCATGCAGAGGCAAACACACTCAGTTAACACGCATTTAAACAAAACCTTGCTCCATGTGTTTGTAACTTGGATCAGGCTATTCCTTAAATATATTCATAGACGATGCAGCACTAACTTCATTTAGGTATTTGCATTGACACAGTTTTAAGAATTAAGTGATTGACTCGTGCCAAAGAGAGCGGCATAGCTGCCAGAAGTTGCCACTCGTTAAGAATAACAAAAGACTTTTAAGTATGATCTGAAAAACTTTAAATCTTCCTGCATAAAAAATCTGTCCCTTTAAAAGGTCAAATACAAAATGAAAATGTCACTTTTTACAACAAAAACCTGAGGAGGATGTTTAACAACAGGACTGTGAGATGGTATCACATTTACATTGTGATCAGCATAAAAATGGGAAATTATTATTCATTTCAATATTGACCCACTTGGGTAGAAGTACCCTGTACTTTCTGTTTGGTGTATAAAAGAAGCTATTTCTTATATAAATCCAATCGATCAAATTGATTCAAAGAGTTCATTAAATGTGGTTTAGTCGAGCTTCAAACACACGACATACATTCAGAACTTTACATTGAAGCAACAGTCACACGCAGCACGTCACATTACCATCACAAATTAGAGGTTATTTATATATTTTGTATTTTATTGTCTTTTTTCCACTTAATGTCATATCTCTGTATTTCTTTGGGATCTTTCTATTTTATTTAGTATTTTGATCTTTAATCTTCTCTGTGATTGTTTTCTAAATGTTCTGTTTTAACTTTTCTTCTCCGCTTTGTCTTGACAACACTTTACTGCTTTCCTCCCTTTTCATACATGATGCATTCAATTTCATTCCAATCTGTCACAACCACATATAACCTCAAACAGTCGGATGGTGTGGACTTGATTTGGGTGGCCAGGTCAGTGTTTTGGTCTTTCTTTGTAGTAATGAGTAAATGTACTACACATGAATGTGAGGTCAGTTTCATCTCTCTTAAATACTGTCTGTTCTACACAAACACACCATCCGCACTAAAAGTTATGAATCTTCATTTTCCAACTAACACTGGAGCATGATTCAATCCCATGTAATAAACACTGCATCGCCATGATCAATTAAACAAATTCATTTACAGAACACTGACTGCCGCCAAAGTTTACACTGGTGCAACTCTCGTATGTAAAACAGAACTTAAATACATCAATAAATGTCTGAAAGGGCTTTTCATCACAGAGGAACTTCTCCACCCAAAATGTCATCAGTATTATTCTAAACTATTATCCCCATCTTACAAATCTAATACGAGCTGACACTGCAGAGCTTACCATATTTAAATGAATGCAAACTGCTGGATGTCTGCAGGGTTTTAAAGAAATAGAACAAAGTTGTTATCTACTTGATGATGATTGGTCCAGTAGTTTGTAGTTTTCTTGTACTTTAAAAAAGGCCCATCTAGGACAGTGCATTGCTAATGAGCTGAAGATATGAACTCTGTGGTGTTTGGCATGGGTTTACACCTGACTAACTTTTCCCTATACAATGCCACTTGCACGTTCTAATGTCATAACTCACAGCCAACAGTAAATGATGATTGGTAGACTGACTGGTGGTCAATTGACACTGTTCTCTGTAAGAAAACAATGGCCGAACCTGCACACAGCAGTTGCCCATCTCAGCAAAAGCTTTTATAATGCATTGCTCCATGGGTCGTAATGCAAGGGGATTAAAAAGCGCAGACATCATGGTTTGCCAGAGACACTCAGCACTGATCGTGTAACTCACTAATGACAAGTCATCTAATTTCCGGCCTGAGAAGCAGACGGGATCAGCTAGCTCTGCAAGATGTTCTCAGGGTACAATAACATTTGACCACAATGTTATTTAAGTTGTTTGAGCAGCATAACTAGCAAGAGAGTGGCTAATTTACATTTTTAAACTATATGTTTAACTTGGATTAAGATGGCATAATAATTGTGTTGTTGTAATCTACTTTTCCTGTAAATGTCCATATGAACATGATGGTTTTTTTAAATGTGCACACATGGGCTTCCACATATGAATCCAAATTAGCACCATGAAACAAAATGCAACCGAATGCAATCCAAAACTTCTGCTACATCTTACTTCAAAAAGACTTTTTCAACAAATAAATAACGTGGGTTAACAGCTTCTGGAAAGTCAATTCAATATTACCTCACATAAATTAAAGTATGGAACAAACAATGTCCATTTACTTGTTAGAAAAAGAACAGAAACTTTACTTTTTGAACCCTACTACAATGATGAGTCAATTCATATGAAAAAAAATATCTCTTTTAATCACTGTGAATCAAGTCCTTGCTCGAGGGGGATTACTGCAAAAAACTAAACGTGAAAAGACGCAAATGTACAACGGTTAGTTAATGACTAATGTCAATTTCTCACTCAATAACAACTAATAGGGATGTAACGATTCACTCAACTCCCGATACGATACGATTCACGATACTGGGTTCACGATACGATTCTTTCACGATTTATTTTACAAAATGAGACTGAAGAAAAATTATGACTAAAAAAAGATTCCTTTAATTTTTTCATAAAAACACCAATGCACCTCGTAATCTCTTTGGCTCTTACACTCGTTTGGGCGAGCGGGGCTACAAACCTGCTTGTTAGTATAGTTTGGCTTTGCAGCTGCCATAGTAACGCCTGCTTGTTACAACCAACCGCCTCTGCTCTACAGCTGCTGACGCTCACCATACAGTATTACTGCAGGGTCCGAAATTAACTTTTTGACTTCTTCAATGAAAGAATTCACTGGTCAAACATATTTTTTAACAGCAGAAATAACATATTGTGTTTTTGTGTCACATACACATATGTTACAGTACATTTAATTGAGAAGGCATTATGTTCTGTTGAATCAATCACAAATTTAAGTCACAGATTCAATAATTTTATCAGATCAGGGAATTGAGAAATTAAAAAAATATATTTGCTGGCCTTTATTTTTTAAATAGGTATACCCAGACCCCCCCTGCTCCCCTCTGAACCCCCCTGCATTACAACATTACAGACTAAAAACTAAAATCCATCAGAGAATAATACATTATTATTCCACAAAACAAGTTTTCTCTTGATTTAGCTTTGACATATTAGACTCTTAATATAATCAGCCTGCTCATTATTAGACGTGTGTGTATCTCTGACTGCTCCTGCTGCGCGTGCATTTAGCGCGCACTATATCTGCGGTGTTTATAACGCAGCGCTGTTTCACAGAGTCTGAGTGGAGACGTGCACAGACTGAGACTACAGCAGGCTGTGAGAGGACGTTGCTATCATTATGTTAGCTGCAGACGAGTGAACGGAGAAAAGTCGAACCGACCGTTTGACCGGATCACATGTTCCCGACTCGGTCCGTACGGATCACGGATCAACTGTAGGCTACGTGCTGATGCACTTTAAGTTAAAAGGGGCGCGCGCGCTGTGTGTGTGCGTGTGTGTGTGTGTGTGTGTGCGTGCGTTTGCGCTGAAATTGGTGTGTCTCAGGGTGCTCCGCGATGCTCTCAGTCATGACAGCAGAGAGAGGAGCAGGGAAAGCCGGCTGCAGCTACATAAGACGTGCTTAATACTCATAGCATAGTTTTTATGACTTTTTGGTAAGATATTTACCCGCCCTGTGGCGGATAACCCTCTGAAATGTACTCAACAAACGGAAAATCTACCCGCATTTGGCGCTTGGCGGGTGTTGATTTCGGACCCTGTTACTGCGATTCATTTTTCAGAGAATCGATGTGAACCTTGACAGCTTTGAATCGATTTTTAACTGCCTCACGATTAATCTTTACATCCCTAACAACTAATATAAACCTCTAAGTCATATATTATGCATCAGGAAATGGAAACATCCAATACTGTTATCCCCACTCTATTTCACTTCATCAGTAAAAAAAAAGATGATATATTTATGAAGAGAGAGATAACATTTTGGTCCCCCACTGTTCTGCCCACACTCAGATGAAATTGACAAAATGTACTGAACCATTCACCACCTCAGATTTCAGGGACCGGACATCTAATAACACAACAAATCCTCTGAGAACGTCTTTGATTCCTGCTTTAGTTAGGGACCATGCACATTTCTCTAAAATGTATGACAGTTGAAGGCATACTATATTTTTCAGAGGTAGAATGATAACAACATTAATTCAGAATGGCTTCAACTATAATATTGTAATGAAGTAAGCAGATTCCTAAAGGGGGTGTGGACAAAAACAAACAAACAAATGACCTCAGATCCACAAAAAAAGTGAAGACAAAAATCAATGTTGACACAGAAAGCATCTTGCCTTAACACAGGCTAAAAAATCAGAGCGGTTACATGGCTTTACCGCTGTGTTCACTAAATTAACTAACTCTTTCAAATCATCTATATTTGACGACAGCTTGTGGGGATAGTTTTAAAGTCATGAAATAGACACTGCAGAGAGTGATGTGTTATTGTATGAAGTAATCTTGGGATTACATCCAACACCGAGAGTGAAGTGGGACCTCTCGTCTCCATTGCAGTTTTGAAATAGACATGCAGGACTGCCAATGTCATGTAGAGTAAATGTGTTGACATTTGATGATGTCAGGTGAATATGGTGCAACATCTGTATAACATAGCAATATGAATGATATGGGAAATGGGCGAACTTGGAAAGATTAGGGAGAAAAGGGAATAACCACGCTGAGTTAGAGATACGGCTAAACACATAAAAGACTCCAGTAAGACACTTTTGTTACAATGCTTTCTTGTAATAAAAATCAACACTTCCGTTTTGTTTACAATTTCACATAACAAACCAAGGCCACCAATTAATTGCAAACTTGCATGTAAATAATAAGTGTATAGAGCAGAGCTACATGTTCAAGGTGTATGAACATGCTGGTTGATATCTTTCAAATACTCAAACTAAAACTACTAGTACTTATGCAAAGATTGCTCAGAACAAATAAACCCAAAGCAAAGACAGTCAAATGTTGTTTTAGTGGTGTATTATTAATTTATAATGTGACGTTGAAATGTGGCCTGCAACCAAGTTTTTCTTTATACTAATTAGAACAAGCATGTCTAAAGAAACGATTTAGTGAGTGGATTTAGCATTGACCATGCTCAAGCTTTTTATCCATACATTTTTGTTGCCACTGCATCATCATTAATTACTCATGTATGACGGTGACGAGGGAAGCTCAAACCTAACTTGAACACTGAAAAGCTAACTAATAACGTGTAAATATTATTGTCAGACCGTGCTTTGAGATAAGCATTTGAGTGCATGGACGTAGTGCTAAACAGCAAAATCGGTCATCCAAACCATGAGCCTCGAGAGGCCCGACTGTAAACACTGCCAGAAATATTAGCGTCATGAGCAGCGAAGAGTTAGCATTAGCCTAGCTGGTATACGCGGCTAATTTCAAGTAGTAGCAACAACGCCAGCTTTTCAAAGTCGCAGCCCATTAGAACATCACTTTAGGCATTAACCAGCATTGTTTTTCTGCACAGGATTGCCTTGCACTCAAGCTATATAGGTTAACAGGACAAGCTCCTGTTCAGTTTTGCAAGTTTATCCCGTCAACGCAGACATGCATCTGAATTAGCTAGAGCAAGCTAGCTAGCGGGTTAGGTAACGTTACTCACATTTCTTGAGCCACTTCATCCAGTAGCGAACAATAAGGCTGTGGTGCTTTTTGTTTTCGATGCACCAGGTTGATAGTCCTTGTATTGACTCCATAGTGTTGGATACTCCTTGAAACCTCCGGTCCAAAGAAGCTTCAAGAGCAGCATTGGAGCTGCGGGCTCCGTGGCCGCTTGCAGCCCCCGAACCAGCCGCCATCTTTGCAGCTCTCTGGTGATCGTCTGCTGCTGGTGCGGATGAGGGACCGAGCAAACGTAATGTAGACGACTAGAAACACGCCCCCGTGTTTTTCTTCATTTCAATGATATAACTTTTTTCACACATAGGTCTATCGCTCACAATAGCAAAATACAGAAATAACCTAATGATATGTGTGATTTCTCGTGCTGCCCATCTATGTTTCGTGTTGTCTTTGAAAACAAATATTTAATTTAATTTTACATACTTTATTAATCCTTTGGGGAAAATTCTGCTTAACACTCTGTTAAAGAGAGGCATGCTTTTCACACATACAGGCCCGAAATACACACATGCACAAACAGGACCTGTGGACATGCATTAATGGAGAGATGTCAGAGAGGGTCTGCTGCACATGGAGCGTGCCAGGGGTGTTGGGGGTTTGATACCTTGCTCAAGGGCACCTCGGCAGTACTCAAGAAGTGCCCTGGCACCGGGACTTGGACTGTCAACCCTCCAGTTCCCAACCAAAGTCCCTACAGACTGATCTACTGCAGCCTGCAAATCTGGACATTGAATCTGTATTAAAACATAGACTGTAAATATTAAATTGAATTGTCTCGTCAAATAAATCTATTTAATCAGTGCAGTACGTTCAAATTAACAGACAAAGGTGGTAAGAAGTTTGTTGTTTATTTAAGGCTGCGTCTGTGGAGTAACAAACAAAACATACGGTGGCTACATGTGTCAAATAGAGCTTTGTTTCTCCAATGCAAAAAAAGATTTGAGGGTACGTCTTATTATTATTTTGTAACATAACCTGGGAATCCTTCCAGGTTTAACTACAGTATAAATGTGTTAGCACAATCCCAGTGCAGTCATTCGCTGATGTGACTCAAACAGGGATTATCAGTGTGTACATGGGGGTTTTCATCAGAAAAATCATAGCATATTATGACACTAATTCTCGCCATCACACAAAGCCTTAAGTACGTGATTTATATCGCACAGTGCAATTTGTCAGAAGTATTCAATAACAAACAACATCTGTTAGAATAGCCTATCACCAAAGAGATGAGCACTGATGCAGGCATACATACACATATACACCCTGATGTGTTACACATTCTTCCACAAAATGTCCACATAGGTTTATTGTTCCTCCTTTTTCATCACGTCCCTTGATGAAGTCTGTCTGTCACCAGTTGAAAGCAGCCGGTCAGTGAGGGCTGACTGGCTGGTGAGGCTGTGGGTCTTGGGGTTTTGGAAAAGGTGTGCTGACTTCTTCTTTTCTAGCACGTTTCAGTCATCTGTGCAATCCAACACACTTTGGCTGAGAGCTAGATCCCAGTAGTGTTCTGTGCCGTGTTTTTTGAAGTGTTCTCTGGCCATGCTCTCTGTTGGGCACTGCTTGAACTTCATATCACCAAAACTACGCTCTTTAGCCGTGCCCTGGAGAACCGAGCGGAATCATTAGACATGCATGAGATCACAGATAAAACAGTGCAGATTCATTTTATTATAATTGAGTTACAAAACAACAGCGTGCGCTAGAAAGCAGAATGTGTGAACTCTTACCTCCCAAATCAACCAGCACTTGTTGTTCCTTTTTGTATCATCATCAGCATCTGGATCTTATTGAAAAAATATAAAAATAAAGTTTAGTGTTTCTGAAACAAGCACAAAGCCATGACAACTATTGTAATGCTTTAAGGGCAAGTAACTCTTACCATCTCGTTTACTGTTGTGTTCCACCCATTTGATTCTGTGCATCATCAGCTTCTTGAACTTTTTCTGAGATTTAGGGCCTAGAGAAGGAAAACATTTATATTTATGTCTGACATTGACAATCCCTTTCTTTTTTATTCCTCAATGGTATCAAGAAAGAAAACCTTGCAGAGCCTCAGCCCTTATGAAGTACAATCAGACTGTAAATATTAATTGAAGAAGTCTAAGTGGCGTCACCCATCTGCAGGGGGGCTTCGGAAGCCTGACAGTGGCAGTTGCCATGCTGGTAATGCTGTCTCAACCGAACTTTCAGTCAACCTAACGACAGCCTAAGAGCTGAGGCAGATTTTAAGCCTCTAGAGAAACCGTTACATTGTGCCTGTCCGTCTAACGAGTCAGCTATGCGCCTAACTACGCTTAACTCGTATCCTTCATAAAATCAAAACAGATGAGTGATAAAAAAAAAACACCCCCCGTACAGTGTGTGCTGATGAAGATTATGAAGATTATAACTAATCAAACCAAAATTGTGTTTTGAACCGGACTGTAAACATTTAAGTTTCTGCTGTTAAAATGTTTTTGAATGGGGTGTGAATGTGACTTCCAGGTCTCTTGGAGCCAGCCTCAAGCGAACTGCAGTTTTTAACACTTCTGCATTGCTTTTATTTTTCACTACAGGAGGTATCCGCTTGGACGCGATACATTTTCTTTTCAAGAACCATGTAGTCATTTACAAAATTGTTAGTAGTTAACAAATAATGGTTAAGACTCCAAGAAGTACATGATTAAATTCACTTCACTTCTTAAGCACACTCAAACACTATAAGAGACAAGGTGCTTAAACCTTGACAAACATAAAGGACTATGGATAAGGTGGAAAACTCATATAGTGCCAAAGCCATAATGACATCTTCAATATGCTACAAGGCTTCTCTCTTCTGCTACCTCAACAACAGGGACATATACAATATTACATTTAGTTCATGAAGTAAGGCCTCTCATTCACTTTGTTTAGTAAAAAGTCATTCGAGTCTTTCTGCAGTTTTAATCTTAGAGACAAACTTTGTAGTCATTGTTTGTGTTAAGACAATAAACGAATAGAGGTTAGTTTAGTACTGAAGTAAAAATGACCCATGTGGCAGCTGTACAAAACAAAATAATGTTTTCATTTGATGATAAAATCAAGAACACCAGTTTCTGACTACATCTCTTTACCACACACATTTTCCCAAAGGGCAAATGTTTATTATACATCACACTAAGCACACACTGTTTTACATAAAGGAGACAAATCAGTGGAACTGAAAGCATTTATAGATTTATTTTTGTACTTGTCAGCTTCGTCTCTTACCTCCCTCCACCACCACAAGGTTGACATCTCTGTGCAGAACTACTGTGCCCGTCAGGTACAACTGGTTGGCATTGGCCTCCACTTTAAACTTCTTAGCAGGATTTTGCAGGTTACGGATCCTGTACAAGGTGGGTAAAGTGTTTAAATTAGACACACTTCCATGGCACAAACACACACTCAAATAATATTTGAACTTCAGTATGTGGTCTCTCCTCTCCTCACAAATCCACACCTGTAAACTGCAATGTGAACACCATCTGTAATGTCTTCTTTTAACTTTTTCACTTTCTTCTCTTTCCTCTGCTCCGCTGTGAGTTTGCGAGCTGCATTTGCCTCCTCATGAGCCCTGCAAAGAAGAAGGGGACACATTCAAAAACTTTGAAGAAATATTTTACTTGTCATAGTTTATCATGCAACGTTAAAAAGAAAATTCAGAATAGCGTACGAGTGAGATTTATTATGTTACTAACTTTTGCCTCTTGGCCATCTGCGCTCTGACGTGGGCCTCTACCTTTGTGGGGTCCTGAACCGCCTCTGTCCCCAGCACTCTCATCAAGTTTGAGATGCGCACTGAGATAAAGAAAGAAACATTAGCTACATTCTGTCTGATATTTTAAGTAGTAGTTTGCAACTAGTATTTTTTGGGTTGGCTACCTTTTGGTTCTGGCGGAGGCATCAGTCCCAGACGAACCTTCTCTTGGACTTCTTTTTGCCCCTCTCTTCTGGTCTGTCTTCTCAGTTTCTTCTGTTCTTTCTTGGTCAGGTAAACACCAAGCGTTACTGGCTTATCTGTGTCGACTGTGATAAATAAGAGGACATGCACTGATCAGTGACACAACAGAAAAAAAAGCAATAAATCAGGGAATATTTTGACTATGGCTCAATTTGAAAAGCTGCTGAAAAAAATGCTAAACAATGGATCTCATCCGTTAGAAACTCTTCTGGATTCTTTTTCAAGGTCTGAGTGGTAAAAACAAGTTGGAACATCTTTCAATTTATCTGGGTGATGAATCAAAGAGGAATGTAAATCCAGAATAAAGTTGTCTGCAGTGCAAAAACAATAGGAACAGCAATGTTCATGAATAATGTCATTCTATATTAAAAAAAAATACTTTTAATGTAAGGTTGTCTGACTTCACTTAAGATTTGATATCAGTATGAAAACATGTTTATTTAAATCAATAAAAATAATTAACAACAGTTATAATGATAACTAACAACACCTACAATTGTATAAACAAGTTCCTGCGTATCTCACCACAGACTGGTATCCCTCACTTGGTGTAAGACAAACATACTTTGGAGCACCTGTAACAGTGCACTGACTTTGACCTTCCACACACTTACCTGGGGGGCTAATTTGCGCAGGATGTTCTACCAGATTGGTCACACCAAAGAGCTCCAACTCTTCAAACTTTGTATCAGGTGTTCTTCATGAAATGAAAGGGAAAACATTTCACTTAGTTAGTCAATGGATTGTACAAATTCAAATATTGTTTATACCAGCATATAGATTTTTGATAGGTCTTCTACAAACAGTCCAACATTTTATCCAACATCATACCAAGTTTTTTATTTTTGAGTAAATGTGTAATGCAAACTCAGGGACTGAGAAAAAAAGATACATAAGAGAGAGATGGGGATGGCATTCAGCACATGGTCAGGCTTGTTTATCTAGTTAAGGCCCGAAAGTACTTAATGTTGGAGCTGCTGCAGTTTCTTACATGTCCAGGTTGGAGGGTAGGATGAAGGAGTCCCACCACTCGATGTTAGGCACCCCCCACTCTCCAATCTCTTTCCTGGGGGCAATCAGTGCCAGCTTGGTAGATGCTTGAATTCCCGTCTTCTTTGCTGCCTGGGCAATCTCACTCTGCAACCTTTCCAGCTGGGCCTAAAGGGCCAAATCAATGCAGGAGGAATATGGGTAAAGTTGTTTTTTTATCATGTTTAGACTTCATACAAATAAACACTAATGTGGACACAAGACATAGATTCAAGCCCCACCTTAGTTCTAATTCTCTGAGCAATCTTCTCAAAGCGCCCCTGGTCGTGGAACTTGAAGCCCCTGCGAGGGCGCTGAGCTGGTGTAATGGTCACACGCTGGTCAAAGTAGGATGTGGACTCCAAGTCGTCTCCAGGCTTCTCTTTTAGCTGCTGACGGAACTGCTCCCTCTTTACTGCCCTAATGTTCGCTGAACGAAGAGACAGACAAAGAAAATTAGTGCAGGAACCCCAAAACAAGATACAAACTAGTGTGTGTGTGTTTTGGGTTAGTAATGATATATGACAGGTGAACACATACCTTTCAGTGTGGGCATGCGATGTGTTAGTTCAACCTCTTTGCCACTGGCATCAACAGTTCTTCCCAAGTCGTCCAGAATAAGGGGTGTTGGCTTGTTTATCTCCTTGATTTCTACCTTTCTATAAAGAGACAAACAGAGAACACTTTCTGTTTTCAAAATGCTATGTCAACAAAATATGTCACCCACAGGTGGATTTTTTCTTTAGATTATAAAATCCCATATACTGAGACATTACTTACGGTGGGGCGATTCCCATAGCATGTAGATTAGCCAGGGCAGCAAAATTGTGAGGCCCAGTGTTCCCCATGGCGCCCAGTATACCAGGCTTCATGGCTAACTGGGACTGGATGCGGGCCTGCAGCTCAGCAGCCTTGCGGGCCTTCTCGATAGCATCGTTCATGAAGCTGGCAGCCTGGGAAGGGGCGATTGATGAGGTACCGCCTGAAGCAGCAGCAGCCTGGCCAAGAAGCCGGGAGACTGGAGGGGATTCCATTTGTGTCTGCAGAGTTCGAAGGGGCAAATGTTAAATGCACTGCCTGAAACAGCTTACATGATTTCCAGTAAGTGAAGCCCTACAGTTTTTAATGAATAGAAAAGTGTTTTTAAATTACCTGTGCAGTGGGGACTGCAGAGGAAAAGCTCAGTTGTTTCTTCCTTTCTTCTATCTGCTTTGTGGCTGCCTCCATCATCTGTTTTATCTACGGATATAGAAAAAAAAAAAGGTTTGTAAATGCAGAAAGTTTATCATCATAAAACTCAAAACAACAATCTTAAACATGTCACTGAGGCAATTAACTCATACCTGCATTTTGGTGAGCATGCCAGGGCTCTCAGATGGAGGTCCAGGTATGACCTCTGGCTCTTCCACCTCTTCGAAACGAGGAACCCGCTTTCGCTTTGCCACTGTCCCATCTGCTGACTCTGATATTTCTCTCATTGCGCCCGTTTCAGCCTCATCACCAAACACATCCTGAGACCAACCAACCAGAACAGACACCCCAATATTGCATATAAAAATAAGTACTTCTACTATCTGATTTCTTCACAAAGTGCATGTTAATTTACTCTGTGTAATCTCAAGTAATGACATGGATTAGCTTTGTTCTAAATATTTGGTATCGAGTAACAAAACAGACTTTGCCAGTTCAAGTACGCAACTGTTTTTTTTACCCTTAGTTCTCTCTTGCGGTTCTTTTCTCCTGCTCCTTTGTTGCCACGGGCACTGCGGCTTTCCTCCAGAGCTTCAAAAAGGCGCTCCACAAAACCACCAGCTGACTCATCAAGGAACGGACGCAGTTGGTCTGGGGTGGGAAAGAGTGTCAAATCACTAACAAGTTCAAGAAATCCTCTCCACATCATCAGAGTGCCTTTAATACACCAGAAAAAAACATCAGATCTTTGTGTATCAAGATTATACTAATTTTCTGATCAAAACCTCTACATGGATCTCTCAGAACTGACAACAAAAAAAAAACATTTAACATGATTACATTTAATTTGGTAAATTGTGTCTTAAGAGTGGCCCTGGTGTAATGTACATTCTTTCTTTTAGACGGAATAATCTTTTCAGTGCATAAGGTTAATATAATGAAAAAGTAGACTTTCATTTGAAATCATTACATAACATTTACATTTCGCTTGTAAAAAGTTACTGCTGATAGGTGGCATTCAAGAAAGTCAGGAATGTAATCAACGAAATTTTAGGATTTGGTGACCACTAATGTGTCTGTGGTATTTTAATACACTCTGTAGTGAGCCTGTAGAATATCAATCATAACAAACACCGAGGGTTTAGCAAACGACAACAAAAGTTTGTAACTTATCCCTACAATATGTTAACAAATAGCAACTGCAATCTTTGCTTTTTGCTTTACAACAAAAGCAAACATTACATATTTTTGTGCAACCATACATACATAACACTACGACTAAACGAATTATATTTACATATTAGTAGGGATTCGAATAAGCCAAAACTGATTTTGTCTTAGACTGTATTACACGGCATACTCAAACGGTCATTACATTTACCTGTGGTTTTCCTTTTGTCCAGTCCTTTTCCAACACAGTGCAAAGCCGCAGTAACCACCGTGGGCTCCGAGAAGCCCAGCACCTTCTTCACAGTGCGCTCCACCCATGGCCTCAACTCCTCCACCTCCCGTTTAGGAAGAGACATCCCCAAATCCTGCACAAAATCATAGAATTTTACATCCCATAGCATCCTCGTTCATTTAAACCGATAAAAATGACTGTCACCTTTGTGTCTTATAAACTGCACACCAGCTCGGGACTGTGACATTGATTTGACAGTCCCAAAACAAGGCTACAACAACCCCCCGCTGTCTCAATCGTAGCCACTAACAGGTACGCAAGCAAGCAAACACTAACATCCCGTTTTTAACTCATACCAGTCAAGGCACACAGTCTGTCCAATGAGGGTTTTTTTTTTTACAATTGATAGCTGTAATGTTGAACAGGGAAACGTGCTAACCCTAAGCAACATAAAGGCTAAATCAATTACATCCGCCACAACTCCCAGGCTGCTTGCTAGTACCGTTAGCACACCGCTGTCTGTGAGCTTCAACGAATAACTCCTTAATACAATTCACAAACCTTTATATTGTTCTATATCCTTGTTCAGACAGATTACGTTGCACAATCCAATCAGAAAGATCAAGTTTGAAAGCAGTAAACACTCTAACTGCTTTATTTTTTCTGGAAAACTTTCTGTTTGGTCCTACTCGTTTGGCCCGCCGTTCACACGACGTTTCTAATATATGACCCGGAAGCGGAAGACGCCGTGGGTTCTTCTTCTTCTTCTTTACGACCATTTCCGCGCAGTCGTTTCGGTTCATGTTGGTGGTTTCCACCTAGCTGCACGTGACAAGAAAAGTACTTTTCACTACCAGGTAACTATTGTTTCTGTGGAAATTGTGATAAAGAAGTATTTAAGTTACCGATTATATTTGACCAAAAGATCATTTATGAGGTTTTAAAAGAAATTATATATTATTTGTTCCGTAATTTGACAGCGCTGAGTTAAACGGTTGGTACTACTAAACACCAACAACAAGACTATCGGCGAATTAGTTTTTTTTAAAAAATTGTCATAATTATTAAGTTTAACCAAACATCTTGTATTGAGAATTAAGTTTTAATAAGCTGTGTGTATGCACTGTCAGCGGTGCAGAAATTAAAAGCTGACAACAAATATAATAGCCCATTCATGTTTTGCAAATTAAAACCTACAGGATTTGAATACATGTGTGATTTATTCAAGATAAGATTAAAATTCAATGGAAAAGTTCCAAAATATGAAGTAACCCTTGTAAAGTTGGATGACCTTAATTACAATGTATATGTATATATGTATGTAATTATAAGTAGGAGGGAATTAAAGTCCAAATATTTATTATTTTCAGATTCTATAAATCAAAACTCATATATCAGTTCATAATAGATTTTCAGTCGAATAATATTTAATTGCTGAAGTACACTTGGATGTTTTTCTACATGATAAAACCTTCACATAATCATGTTTATTACTACTCAGTCGAAAACATTTTCTAACTATTGCTTAATGCAGACTAATCATAAAGCAAGATCCTCTGTAAGGTTATCTCCAGTGATCTCAACTTCCTTTCTTTGGGCCCACCCCCTCAATGTTTCTCTGTCTTTGCATGATGTGGGTCAACCGAGTGCAGTTGTAGTACTGTGAGCATGAATGCAGCAGTAAGCCTGAGGCTACACCAGTCTGCCAGATCCCCCACCCTCCTCTACAAAAAGCAACATCCATGCTTTAACTGCCATTGGTAATGTTGTGTGTCAGGATAAACTTAATATGAATTATTTATGTATTCCAGACATTTTCTTTCTGCAGTCAAGACAATCAGTCATTCATTACAACTAAAATTCAAAAACTACTGAACACCACAGCATTGTCACCAACCCCTTCATATGCTGATTCATCAAGGAAACATCCATCACGGTGTATCATCTAGCTGTCACTCATTCTGCCACTGCAACACTGTATATATCCATGTTTACAAACCCACTACAGCTTTAGTTTATGTAGGTCATCACAGGACTTAACTTTTTCGTGGTTTCCAGTAACCACTATTTAGTATGAGGAAGGATACTGTATGCGGTAACTTAAAAAGACACCTCTCGTTAGCACCACAAACAAGTACGACCTAGATCTGCTCTTTTTGTAAACTGTTGTGAGATAAAATCAAGCTTTTTTGTGTGTAGAAACGCTACTTTGGATCCAGTTCATTCTTTGACCTTCTTTCTTTTTTATCAGGCCAACAAAATGTGTAAAAAAAAACAACAGCGAAAAACATTAGAATTTTTGATTGACTCGAAATGATATCATAACTAATTTGAAAATGTATTTACTGGGCACCAGATAGCCTAGCAGTTATGTCGAGCACCCATTGTATTGAGGCTCTATCTGCCCGTTGGTTCAAATCCCACCTTGGCCCTTTGCTGCATGTCATCCTCCACTTTCTTCTCCCAACGTTTCCTGTCTCTCTTCAGCTGTCATATCCATTTAAGGCATAATTGGCCCAAAAAAAAAGAATAATTTACTTCATTTTTCATGATGAGCATGTTGCGGATTTGAACTAATGGTTGGATGGAACAAGATGTCATCAAGTCCTTTGAGAAAGGTTGATGGGCTTTATTTGCTTCTTTTTAAAATTCCTGGACCAAAAAAAGATGAACAAATATGTTTCTATACAGCTTGTACCTGGCCACCTTGTACCTGGCCTCTGTCCACTGCCAGTCGGCCCCTGTTGTCAATCACACTTGAGGCTTTTCTTTTGGCATTTACTCACCTTGTTTCCTCCTTTCTGGATCCCTCCTCGTGTTATACTAACTCTCAGATGTACCATGCTTTTGGAAAAAATATCTCAACTGGTCATGAAAATGATTCACATTGGCTGTTTAAATGTTGACATGTTTAAGTGATGTCTTCAGATGGACTTTTCTGTCATGTCAGCAGTCTTAAATCCCCAAAATATGCAACTACAAAAGATGTCATTAACCAGGAGAAATCTTGCGAATCCTCACATTTAACAAGATGGAACCAGTCAATGTTTTTTTTTCTGGATGAATTGTTCAAATAATGAAGATGATCAAAACAGCTCCCTGTGTATCTCCTGTTGTTGATGTCAGCCTGATATGAGACAGTAATTGCAAGATTGATACTAAAACTGGTCAGTAACTAGTCAGTAGCTCTGAGAATCAGAATAAACTTTATTGCCACTATACATTTTACAATGATCATTCATATGGCGTATCTCCTGTGTAGTGAGGAAAAACAACATGATGAAGTCAACAGTACAATAAACAAGGTGACAAGATAGAGCGATAAAAACTGTAGAGTGACATTAAAAGTGCAGATAAAATGTATTAAAAGTACCAAGGTGTTTTAGAGCAGCAGCACAAGGGCTTACATCGTTTGTAACTTTAAACTGACAGACATGCTGCAAGTTGAGCAGAGAATACATGAATGCACTGTTAAGTTGCTGTGACTTAATTCATGCTTTTAATTTCACTATAATTTATATAAACAAACGTGATCATTACTCAACATGAGATTTACCTTAATCTGTGAGTAATCAAATACCAAAAAACCAGTGAACCCATTCAATCACATTATATACCCACCCTCGCTATCTCCACCATCAACACATCCACCGGGCGAGATCACCAAATATCCCTGGTTGGCACCCCACATGTGTTGTCTGCCCCCTCCACTCCCTCCCTCCCTCCCTCCCTCTCTCTCCAGCCGGCTCTATTATGTAATGACACCTCAGCACATACTATGACAATACACAGATATTTTTCTATACACATCACACACAGGATCACATGCACACACCCGCACACAGGGACTTTCACTTGTCTGTGCAGCTAAAACATTTTTGATTCAGCAGCATGTGGCGCGTGGTGAGAGCTCTGTGAATTCATGTATTATATTTCTGGAATGCAGGGCTTTTAGTGCAAAGTTAATCCTAGTTCAATATCAGCAAAGCAGCAACTATTAAGTCCATGTGCTTGATTTAATTTGCTGAACATTTGCCCTAAGTTTGCAATGATCTAATTATGTGCATTATTGTTGTGTTATTAATGTTAGATAAGTATGTCATTTAGAGCATTGTTTTTATATGCAGTGTTTTGATTCATCAAGTATCAACATGACATATTTCATCATGCTGACCCAGTTTCATTTCATTGCATCTGACAGGGGCTGTAAATCATGTTGGAAGATACAATCTCAGGGGACCCCGCTGTCTTTACTTCACACATGTTCTGCTGAAGCCTCAGTGTGGGGTGCACGTGTATCTACTGCACCCCAGTCATCCAGCCAGATTGTAAGGTTCTATTGCTCACTTATTTACCATTTGTAACCCCTCTCACTTTCTTTACACGCCTCTTTTTCTGCCCTCTGTATATTTCATCCGGTGATTCCCTCTCAACTACTCTACTTGAATAATTGAGCGGTTGTGTAAGATGGCGTCATCACGAGCAGACTCCCCGAGAACACATCCAGGCCAAAAGAAACGGATGGGGATGGTTATTTGCCCGTAGCTCGGCTGTGCCCCAAATATCACACACCCACAATGTCACGAGATACACGTGCGTCCTTGAGAATGTAGTCTGGGTACCTCTGTCTTAACTGTGTCCCCTGTTGGTGACATCACAAGGATGGGGACCACAGATGGCTGGCAGAGTAGCATCCTCAAACCCCAAACACGCCGAGGCCCATCACCATCATCACTGTGAGTTCCAGCAAGGCAGAGACGAGTTCAAAGTAGCTCAGATTTCCATAGCAGGGCTGTCCACTGTGCAATTTTAATGAGCATCCAGGCTGTTTTGGGACTGGATGGCACTAAATACCCCCGGGGACTTGGGGTGAGTAAGAGCAAGTGTGTGAGTCTGTGTGTGTGTGTGTGTGTGTGTGTGTGTGTGTGTGTGTGTGTGTGTGTAGTTGTAAAGTCACAGCATGGTTTCTCGTCGCGTGAGTTTTACTGGAGTGCACTGTATGAATAATGGGGGAGGGGAGTTGAATAAGGGAGTAGAATAAGTGAATAAGCACCTCATTGTGTCATTCCCTCTGTTATGCACAGGCAGTAGAAATGGACAGACTCCCCTAAATCATTAACTTGTTAAAACCAATAAGTGGATGTGAGAGCACAATTAAAACCTTCACAACGAGGGATCAGAGGGGCAGTAAGTTCATTATGTGCAATCCTATTGATGCACGGACACACGTGCTCAAATAATCCAACACAAGCCTGTGGGATACTCAGAGTAGTGAAAACAAGTGAGAACATTTATGATGCAATAACAATTATTTATTTATTGTTTTCAACCTACTGCAGACTGTGTATATTATTACAAGTATAGCTGATTGTTAAGAATGTAGTGGGGGGTGTAAAACCTTTTTTTTTTTTTGAGAGGGCACACAACAAATATCCTCCATGCTCCCAGAAAGTGTGTTAGTTCAGTCCTTCTCTCTGCGCCCTCCACACATCCTCTTCCTGTCCTCTTCCTCTTGCCCCTCTTTTTTCAGCCTCCAGAGGAGGAAGAGGGGGAGGAGGGAGACGTAGGGCAGGGGCTCTTCTGCTTAAAACTGCATGGATACAAGGGGGGGCTGCTAGGGGGGGGAGGCGGGGCAGTCTCTGTTGTTGTAATGTAGTACAGTCAGTGTGTCAGAGACAGGCCCATCACAAAATCAGCCAGTCAGTGTGTCAGAGCATGAGGCAGGGAGGGGCGCACGCGCGTGGGCATCAGTGTTTATGACTTTGGGTATGTTTGTGTGTGCGTGTGTGAGGACGTGCGGCATGGCTGATTTCATCCTGTCTGAGCAGGGACAAATCAAACCACACCCTCTTAAAATTTGCCAATCTCGTGCCCACTCACACGCAGTGTCCATGGATGTGCTGCTGCAGAGAAGAGAAAATACTTCAACATGTTTAGTTCAAGTATTTGAGTAAAAGAATAGAAAATGACTACATTTGTAAAATCATAGCTACTACTTGTTACAGCATTTTTTTTTAGCAATCTTACATTTTTTTGTTAATGATTAATAATTAGGTCCATATGAAATCAGATTTGGTTGAATTTAAAGCCCTCAAAGCTAGATTTGTTTAATTATCACTCTAAAACCCAGGACATTCAGTTTACACAGGGTGGAGGCAGTTCAATTTGGATTAAACGGTTACTCAATAAAATATAAAAATGACTTAAAAACACTCATCTTCCTGTTTTTATCACATGTAATTCACAGCTTTTAAAAAAAAAAGTATCCTGTATTTATTAAGGTGTAAATGAAATGTATTGTAACGTGTTACAACTATTTTTGGGCTTTTTGTAGATGTTGCAGAAATAAAATGAAATCCCCTTTTGTATATATTATAAATAACTAGCAATAAAACCCAGTTTGAAAGTTTAATGGGCTTAAATGGGAGAACAGGACACTGTGGTGCGTGATTAGCAAGGTAAGCGTCTGACTCTCACCCTTTCCTTTTTTTTGAAGAGGGGCTGATATCAGCACGCTTGGATGCAGAGATCAGATTTGAGCCCCAGTTTTGACGGTTCTGTAACTGAACTATGAATGCACCACAGACAAAGGCTCTTTTCTCCTCGTAACACACGAGGTCTTCATTCATTTTGATCTTATGAAAATAACCATCCCTCAAGAACGCACATATAATCTACAGTAATGTTTGTTGTCTGGAGAAGCAGCTGGTTGGAGGATCAGCCGCCCCCCCGCTACTTCCAGTCAGATTACCGAGGCTGTAGTCTCACACCCTGCCGCCCCTCCTTCTACCCCCCACCCCACACACGCACACTTCAAAATGTACAGTCTCTCAATCTGCACCCCATTGAGTCCCACATCTGTTCAGTGAGAGCTGCTTTCTTACATCACTGTAAATGACGTCAAAAATATAATAAGATCCAAATATTCTAACAAGAAAAAACAGGCTTACAGTTCAGCTTTCAAAAAAGTGTCATTTATTAAAAGATTTTTTTTCATTTCTTTTCACCATTATTGAAAAAGTAGCCAGAAGAGTTATATCATGTAAAGATGGGTGAAGAAGAGAGAGACAGAGATTAGTTCAGAAAGAAAATATTCTAACAGGATCGAGAGAGAGAGGAAGGAGAGAGGGCAAGGGCAGACGAATGCTGCAGAGTTGGGGGGGGGGGGGGGGCGCGGCTGAGGGGGACTACAGTCAGCTTGTACAGTTTGAGAAGAAAAAGGCAGTTAAAAAAAACAAGACATATTATTCCTGACCAGTCAGCAGTGGTCACAGCAGTAGAAAACGTACATGAAAAAAGGACATTAACAATGAGAAATAAGTGCAATTGGTTTCTCTGTCATACCACAACCATTAAAAACAGGAGGGGGAGATGGAGGACAACCCCAGCCTGGTCCAGAGTCGGCGTCTGGCCCCTCTCATGCCGTCACATTTAAAGACAGAACGAGTTAAGAAGGTCCGACTCTGGGACCTGTGACTGAGGGTTTGTGTGCTCCTTACTCTGCAAACATAGGCAGTAACATGGAGGCTGCCAGTGGCTCTGTGTTCAAATGTGGTGCTTTGTTTTTTTAAAGAAGTCTGGTACGAGGATTTCCCTCCTCTCCTTACCCATGTAGATAGTGTATGAAGCACTCATACCAATTTAAAAATATCTTTGTCTAAATATTTACAATACTTTTGCAATAAATTGGATAATTGGATAAATCCAATCACATTGTTGAAACCCCCTACTACATTTAGAAGATTGTAATTCTCGAGAGCCTCCTATAAACATCATAACAGAACTGGAATTAGAATAACATTAGCAGCAGTAGAGGGTGGTGCAAATAAAGATTTTCCTCCCTTACATTTATATTTCTGTTTTTTCAAGTTTTTCAAGAGCACCAGCTATAAGTGCAGATCAGTCTGTTCCTCAGTTGAGCCAAAGGAAGGCTACACTTTAACACTACCTGACATAAAAGTAGCCACTGCTGTAGATGGAGGCCGTTTGGATTAACTGTCTGAATGGTAGAGCAGTAGATAGAAAATCAATGATACTGTTGGTTTGCGCGAAGAAGCAGATTGTAAATGACTACATGTAGGCTTTCATGATTGAATGTGTGTGTACTGGTTTTGTGAAATCAAAGCAAAACAATCAAAACGCAGTATGAAAGCACTGAAAGCACCAAATGCTTTTGTGAACACATCCTATTATTTGGTTAAAAGGCACAGTAGTCCCAATATTCCAATCATAAGTTTTCACTTCCTTTCTTGTTTTGTTTTATTCCTCATGATGGCCCACAAACTGTCAACAGCATCTTCCCAGTCTCCTCAAACAAGTCGTAGGCCAAACTATGCAAGTGCACAGAAGGCGATATTCAGCTGCCCAATAAATAAATACAAACAATAAATAAATGCAGTGTCCAATCTACAGATGAATAAATTAACTGTTGGAGTCACATGTCTTCAAGTGGTCCTTGTTTTCTTTCTTCTTCTGGGATTCTCACAACTCTGATAGCACGTCAGTTTTGCAGAGCGCTGAGCAGAAAGTTACGAGACATCTGATGCCACTCTCGTTGCCCCAACTGTTCTTGAATGACGTTAGTGAGTTGATGACATCATTTCTTCCCATCGTTTCCAATGACTCCATCACACCACACGTACAGTAAAAGGCTCTGTTCTGTACACTGTATTTCTCACGTCACTAGCTACGAGATTTTAGTGACCTTAGACTCAAACGTCCTCTTCAAGCCAGAAACATCAACGTTATCTACAAGTTAATGTAAGGTCTTGTGCATCTCCTGTCAAAAATCAGATCCGCTCACACTGCGTTTGAATCCTACTTAGAGCAACCTCGTCACAAATAAAACTCAGAAACATCAATCTGAATATTGTCTTAAGCTTTTCTGATACCCGATCAAGTGTGTGTCGCTCGAGTTAGAGGCCTGCCAATACAGTCATCTCGGAATTTATTGATTGCTTCCAAGCTATGGAGAGACTATTATTTGCGCCTCAGACTTTTTCATAATTTCCCTCCTATTGATCATTACTCAGGAAGCTGTAAAAAGCCTTCTGCTTCAAGTGTTCTTCCCAAGTCACCTCAAACACAACTGCTTTTGTGCAAATTGTTATGTAATTGTGACACTTGCTTTTTCCACATATTATATCCTGTATTTTTCAATAACTGTTGTGTTATTAATTAAGGATTGTGTATGTTCCATCATTAATTTTTAAATTCTTTCCTCCTTTCCTCTCTTTAACACATGTAATCGCAGGTCCTCAGCCTCTCTCACAGCAGCGTGTAGCCTGGTGGTGTAACAAAGCATTGCTGCCTGCTTTGCTCCTTCATTGCATTAGGTCTCTAAGGAGGCGGGGCACACACTGGGCAAAGGCTTGAGTGTGACATTTTGACCTTGACAGGTCTCGATGGTCTCGCTCTCACTCTGTTGTCCAGCCACAGGCTGGCTTTGGCACTGGGCTGGCTTCTTCAGATTCTTGTGGTGCTTGTACGGTGTTGTAGAAGAGACTGCGCTGTCCTGCATAGCAGGACTGCCCCTCCTGATGTGTGGAGAGACAACAGTGATGGGCTGGTTTTCATTGGTACCTGCCACTGATGTGCCTTCGTGTGAGGGGCAGGCCTTCCGTGGGGACAGGATGGGTGCGACGTGAACCCATGTCAGGCTGGGCTCTGAGCTCTGACCTGCTTTGTATTTTGATAGCTTGCTTGGTTCCTCGCTGTCATTGTCCTTTCCCTTTGAGTCCTCGTTTAGCTGGCTGTCACCGGCCACATCTGTTACATTTTTGTTTTCATCAGAGGCCAGTGATGCAGGAGGAGGAGGGCCGTCTCTTTCATCAAGACCATGCTTCACCCTCTTATCTTCTGCACTGATGCGGGGGCACTTGAGAAGCACGGGGGAAGGTGTGGAGGAGTCTGTGCCTGTCCAGCTGAGTCTGCGCTTCTGGAAAATGAGCAGGAGTAAAATTTGCAGGTGAAAATAAAGCACTTCATAATGGAGGAAAATGGAGGGGGTGTTCAAGTAGTTCTTGCACACACCAAGCTCTCTTACCTTAACAGGAATATGTGACTGATCCCTGTGCTTGTGCGTCGGGGTGGAGGTGAAAGTGTCTTGGAGTGAGCGAGCGGGCGATGTGGCGACACTGGAGGCAGCAGAAACAGGTTGACTGGTGATCTGAGGAAACCAGAGCTTCAACATCATCTCCACCTGGAGCAGAGTGTTGAGGTACTTCTCTCTACAAGGAAAAATTAGAGATTTAAGTGAGGAAATTATGATATGATATTATGTTACTGCACATGAAAACATCTGACATGTATGGATCTAGGTCCAATTTCTTCAGAAGTTTTGTGTTTGTCTGTATAAAAGAGATGTGGGTTGAAAATGGAAGACTGAAGCAACTGCTTTCTTCTAGTTTTAACTAAACTTACATGCTAAAACTCAGCTAAAATGATTTGTCAACCATTGTTGCAAAAGAAAGATGAGAACATATTGGTAACCAACCAGAGGGTGAATGGAAAGACAATGTGGCTGACATCTTACCCGCTGTTAGGTCTCTGTAAAACCCCCACAATCCTTTGGATTCGATCCATGGCAACGCTCTGCTGGAAACTACTCAAACCTGTCAATCAAAAACATAATCCCTCAGTCAGCATTTGGGCTATCACACTTCATAGTCACAGAAAAACATGCAAATATAGACATGCACTCTCTTCATCACAACACACACACCACCTTCACTTTATGATGATCAGTAGACTCTCATCTCAGATGAGTCAGCCAGAAGACTGTCGCTTCACACACACTGCACTTTGGAATATATCAATAGGCTGCATCAATACACACACACACACACACACACACACACACACACACACACACACACACAGAGGAGCACTCTCTAATGTGCAAAGAATTTCAGCCTTTCAGACCATATAAACCTGTGTTCAGCATCTACAACTTAGGCTGCCAGTCTCTACACGTGCTTATGAGAGAGCAATGATGTAAAGATCCTTACCCCGGTCGAAGCGGCCCCTCTTCAGTCCATTCAGCAGCTCCAGCAGGGGCCTGACGAAACCCTGCAGCTCAGCACACTGACAGAAGAAAAGGGAAGAAGATAGATTACTACAAAGTTTGGGCTGGGCGCTGCTGTCTGAATCAGTCTACTGGGGTTTCTTCTGTTAACATATTGCCCTGTCATCCCTCCTATCATCACTCTATCTTTCTAGGCCCTCCAGTATTCACCTTCTGAGCAAACAGCAGGTCTCCCTCTGATTTGGGGATCTGGCTTGAATGATCCGTCTCCTCCAGACTGATGTGAGTTGACTTGCCGCCACCTCTGCTCTCCAACCTGTAAGACTCATCTTCTTCCTCTTTATAGGGGAAGCTGTCACACGTCCACAGGGACCCGGGACTGTCTGATCCTCTGTCTTCACCAGCCGTTGCCCCGCCCACCCCGCCGATGATGACGGAGGAAGAGCCGTCGGTCAGGAAGACGTCCGTGTCGTCCTCCGCCTGCTCTGAGTCGCTGAACACGATGCTGTCGCTGGAGCTCAGGGAATCAAAGGAAGGCTGGGAGGAAGTGCTGCCCTGGGACTGCATTTCTGCGGAGGAAGCAGCAGAGGGTTATTTTGATAGACAATTCCTTCAGGAAAAGGCAAAAAACAGCTTGTTTGAACACTAAAGAGCAGCATGTTTAAAGTTGTAGCTAGACTGAAAGACAGAGCAGACATAATGAAATAAAATCTGAAATAAAATCTTTCCAAATAACTGCTTTTCAACTGGCAATACTGCTTTTTTCTTATCTCTATCCCAAAAATAATAACCCCAATTACTCAAAATGGTGGGTATACTGGTGCCCTAGTTAAGCATGGTGCAGAGTGGGACTGGGGGTAGGCAGTAGGCACACAATGGTAGTGCATGTCTGGCTCCCATTGAGGAGATTGGGAGACTGGAGAGGAGAGTAAACGTGAGGGGGATGGGAGCTTGTAGAGTAGTGAAATCAGAATAGGCAGTCTCTCTCTCTCTCTCTCTCTCTCTCCCCCACTGCCTCCGGAGCTCTCTCTAGCCCCTCCTCTCTGTCTCGGACTCGCTCTCCAACCCCCCCTGGATTCTCTCAAACACACATGAACGTCTCTCTTTCCTGTACTGCTCCGTTTTTGTATGCCTCTCATCTGTCTATGCTCTCTCTTCAGCTCATCCTGTTCGCTATGTACACAAGCCTGGTGCTCCTCTCCTCTTGCACAGACCATTCCTCCACCCCATTTTCCTCTTCTCATCCTCACATATGAGTTCTCTATCTTCAGCCATGTGCCTTCTCTGTCTTCTTCCCTTTCCTTCTGTAATCTCTGAGTGACTGCCGGTCTCTGATCCCACTAACACACAGGAAATCAGGAGTCGTACACAGGAATACACTCCAACCTTTAACAAACTAACACTTTTATCAGTATGATAAAGTCTAAACTCGCTCAGCAACACAATAGGGTGATATAGGTTTTTGCACTGTGCCCACACTAAATTAAAAAATAGAAGGAACCAGTCACAATGCCACAATGTCTTAATTTTCAGGGATACAGCACATTTAAAGAAGCCTATGTCCAGCTTCTAAAAAAGACAACATGCTGTGCCTTTCACGTTTTATTTGGGTCCCATGGCTTGCTTTCCGTCAGGCAAGTTGTTTCCCTAAGCTAAATGTCACGTTGTTTACATGCAACTGTATTAGTCAACTGAAAACAAACAGCGCAAGAACAAAATGATCCGATTTGGCCATCATTCCAATTTCTTCCGAGCCCAATGTGATTGAGTCCAAAGTCTATGTTTGGTGGATGGCATTGGAATGGAGCGAGGTATGATGGATGAGGTGGAGGGGAGGTGATGGTGCATGTGTGGGTACAGTCTGCACAGGTACGCGTGGATCATGAGGCTGCGTCTCAGGTGTATCCTACTTGTCTGTTTCAGCCCACCACCATGTCCACAACAGGAACCAAAACCCCACATTTAGATCATTTTTCGTTTACTTGTAACAAAGTTACGTTCTACTAAATGTCAGAAATAATCTGGATGTCTCGACGACTAATAAAAAAAACCCAATTTAACATAAATGTGATGATTCAACTTGACTGCACTGTCAATGTAACAGCACTGGCATTAATATTTTGTATGAGTATTGAAAGCCGCATTTTAAAAATATATTTTTGGCTGTTGTAACAAATTGTACCGGGAGCACAAACGGGATAGCGGGACAGGAAATTCCTTCAGGCTAGCTTGCCAACTTATGGAAACGTTCGCGGTTAAACAAAAAACAGTTGGAAATACTCACCTTTAGTGGTGTGAGATAAAAGCATCCGCTGTCAGAAACAATCGTTAACGGCTCTATCTCCTTCTTTAATAATACAGATCCGTTAATACACAATCCGTCGCTGGAGCTGCATCAGGGCGGCAAGCCTCAACTCTCTCTCAGTCTCAAACACACACACACCGCCCGGCTGATCATCGGTTTGTGTCTTTGCTAGCTCTTTCTCTCAGCAGTTTACGAGCGTCAACATGTGCGCGGATCCACGTGCCCACGTTTTGCGCGATTTCTATTGGCTGTCGTTCTGGCAGCGACGTACGCCATTGGCTGATATATCCAGCCAGTGATTGCTTTACTCGCCGTTACTTGGACGGTGTTTCGGTTCACTCACGGTCCTGCCCACTCATGTGTCGCTCGTGTGCACGGAGTCGGGCAGGGCTGCTCTACTACAGTGAGCGGGTGTATACCAGTCTATGGTGTAAACACACGCACGATTCGGGCACGCACGCACTACGGCGCAGGCCCGAGAGATGCACAATATGTTCTATGCATCAGATGTACACGCACATTATTAATGGCCCCGCCTCCTCACACTCCATCCCAAAACAGAGGCACGAGCACACAGAACGCGCCAGAATTTCACATACGTTATGCACCCCAACTTGGCACCCCAGACTGATACGGGTTTAATTGAAAAATTGCTTCCAAAGAATACATTGCATCTCCTTACAGAAGAAAAGAGGCATACAGAGAAGAGTTACGTAGGGGAAATAAATCATGGGAATCAGCTGTATGCAGGATATGCTCTCTCACTCGCACACACACACACACGCACGCACACACAAGGAATTTGATTTCGGTGAACTGTGCTCTCTATGTACAAAAAGTATAACATTTAATATCAACAAAAAACAAAATAAGTATGTATATGTACAGGACTAAATAAGACAACAGGGCAATGGTGGGTAGTGCAAAATGCTAAGATAAACATGATAATAAGAAAATGTAATTATGTATTCCAATGGGTTCATCTACATGAGGTAGAGAGCTTTTGCAGTAGGTCTACTTACATTAAAGGTGCACATAGATTGGTATCAGATGAGGACGATAATAATAATAATAAGTATTGAAGTCATTGAGTTAAATAAGGTGTCATTCAAACCACTTATAATCTTTTATTGAATATCGATTAAACAGACTTGATCATAAACTATGTGAGTTGAACATGGAACAGGTTAATTTTATATATGGAGTCTGTCGCCAGGCAACATCAGTAACCCTATATTTGATTAAATGACTCAATTTATCTTTGAAAAATGCTATACATCTCAATGGCTCCCTACTTCTAACCACAGCCTTTAGTCTCATGCTTTCTTGAAGAGAAAAGATGTGAAGGACAGGATTTTTGTTGTCGTCCTGTTTGTTAAACTCACAAACCTGCTCAGCATCTCAAATATTCTGTAACACATATTGTACATCCTTTTACAAAGTATTCTTTGACAAAAAGTGTCATTGTTCAGGGCGCACAACATGAAAAAAAGAAAAGCCAGACACAAAAAAGTCAAAAACAAATCTCATCAATCTTATAAGTTATTTCTATTTGTAGATTTTAGAAATGTTTCATCATAAGGTATTGCTTCCACCCTAATTGTCTTTTTTCCCTTTTCCTTGTTTTATTTTGTTCTTTAGGAAAGCCTATTCTCAAATCAGCCAGAGAATACACATGAAAACTAGCCTTTTGTCTAACTCTGGCATATTTACAGAAATGTCCCAGTTAATTAAAAATAAATGAATAAAAACACATTTTTGAATTCTACAATTGATAATATATTGTTGGAAATCAATCACCTATAAATCAAATTTGTGACTTATAGGGATTTGATCACAATGAGCAAGTCAGTGTCCAGGTCTGTGATTTATGATCATGGTGTAGCTTCCCCCTCTTCTAGGTTACTACTCACTACTGAACTCAATGGCCCCTCTTGAAACAGGCAGCATAGCACAATGTATAGACACACAAACACACACACACACACACACACACACACACACGCACACACACACACACACACACACACACACACACACACACACAGATCATCTGTTCCATTCTCATCTTATGGATTGGCATTTTCTCTCCTCATAAGTCTTTAGTGGGTGGTCGGTCTTTATTGGTATTTTTAGATGTGAAATGCCAGGTTAAAGCATGAGGAGCAGTGGATGCCTCTAAGCGCCTTGCATATTGCAGTGAAGGGATGAAGGGGTTGCCCATCCCCCATGGGTTACATACAACATACATATGAACCCACTGACCCCACTCCTCAACTCAAACACAACAGGCTGTGTCCTTGTTTGATTGACAATACCTGACTTTGAGCATTGTCACTATGTGCAAAAACCTAGTAACCCCTTCACCAGGTGAGCAAACCACCTCCTTTTATTGTCAACATACAATAATGGTTAACCTGTGGTAATAGTAAACCAGGAGAGAGGTCATGTTGTGTATACCTTGCAGGGACCAGGTCGATAGAAAAAAGCTCTCCAACCCCCCACGGCATTCCTCTGCAGCACATGAACCTGATGAACCTACTCTGAGTTCATGAGAGCTGAAGACCACCCCCATCATTTCCATCTCTCCATCTCCCTTCCCCCTTTAGTCCCTTCCCCCAGCTGTGTTTTTCTCGTGCTCTTCTCACTATGGGTTCTTGTATTTACAAGCTTGACAATTCAATAGTAGTAACCATGTTAAGCTTCAACTTATAGAAGTGTAGAGCATCAAACTGGTCCTTCAGATGGAAAATCCAGCCTTCTTGTGCTAAGGGTCACTTAAGGTGAAGATGAAGTTAAGGACATCTGGAGAATATAAGTAATGTTGTTGCCTCACTGCTGAGGCTTGTGTCCTAAAGTGACTTATAGGCTCGTGCAGCAGCTGATCCTGTGGTTCACATAAGGAGAATGTATATAGATTTAGTCCTATAGAATAACATGTTGTTAATGCTCCTTTCATGAAGTTTATCTTGCAGCTTTGGTCATTGTGAAAGCATGCAGGAGTTCCTGTAAGGCCAACATGCACGAGTAGGTGTGGTGATAGTCAGACACCACAACAGAAACCTGACCCGCCTGAGGGAAAACAGAGGCCTAAAGAGAGACTAAACTACTTTCGTTGCAAAGTTTGAGCACCATATCTCACGTTTCACCTGAAAGCCAGGACACCTGGGCAACAATTGCTGCAAACACATTTTAACTGTGGTTTACCGCTCACTCACTCACTGAATCCAACCTCACTTTCAACAGCCTATCTCACCATGGTACAACTCCCTCGACACCAAACACCAAACAAAACTCTCCTGCATATTAATCAGGTCCAAAAAAATAATCGGTTCATCCCAACCTCCTCTATCTGAACTGTATAACTGCTCTGTGTTCATGAAAACCACCCTGATCACAGAGGACCCCTCTCAGCCCCTCCACCACTCCTTCCTGTTGCTGTCATCAGGCAGACGCTAGAAATTCCAACTGGCCCAGAAAAACATCAACAAAAATCCTTCATGCCCTTTGCAATAACTACCCTGAATAATGTAAATTTAACACTCAAAATGTATCTTCACCTAGAAGAATTCTACACAACAGTGATAGGACAGCTAAACCTTTAAAAAAAAAAGATGAAATATATTTTCATTTTCTACGTATATCACTGCATGTGCCTCATATTCTTTTTTTCATTGCATTACAAGCAGCAGAATTACTATAACATTATTGTTTTTGAATTCTTAAGCATTGATGATTGGATGTAAAGTAGCCACGTACGTTGTGATTACTGAGCTCAGCAGTTTTATCTGTATTTCTTTCAGTCACACACTGTTCCTTTAAGGTAGACAGACTGATTCTGTGCTGGCATTGGTGGATCACATGGATGTATTATAGAAGGTGGATCAGCCCAGTAATAACTGCTGCTCTCACATGTCAAAAGTTAAACTGGCTTTTCTTAACAGATGCAGTCTTATAGAAAAAAACACAATGTATGCTAACGTATTATAAACACGTTAGTCACAATGAGCATTATTATCTTTTCAACGCTATAGAGCAAGTCGTTGTTTTTCCGAGGCTGCAGCAGCAGCGCTTACATTTTCGGAGCCGGGCCATGTGCCGGCCACCGCTGCTAGATTTGTGAATGAAGTCAGCTAACACGCCCCCTGCGAATAAGCGGCCAATGGTGTGTGAAAACATTCTAACCACGCCCCATGAATTGAATACCGATCAACCAATGGGAGGCCGGCACGAGCTATTGCCGTTGCATAATTTGGCTGAAGCACTTCACGTTTGAGCGAGCCAGTACACAGCGTGAAAAGATGGAGAGAGGAGAGTCAGACAGGAGAGGTGGAGAGCGGCATTAGCGGCCGAAATCCAAGCTCATTTGAAAATTAATCATCACCATTGAAAAGAATTACATTTACATTTCACCTTTTTAATATTTCTTTTTGAATATTTTGTTATCAGTATGTACAGAGTATAAGTAAAGCTGATTGCCCTGTGCTTTGAATACAAACATAGCCTTTGATAAATACGATTCTAAAAGCTGAAAAAGTTGTGACAGAAAACGATGTAGACTGTCAATGCAGATCAAGTCACATTATGCTCATTAAATGTTGTAACAATTTCTTTACATTCTTGCCTTTTGGGAATAAAGGGGAAAAACTAGGCTATTTTTTTTAAAGGCCAATTGATAACCAATATGCATAATTCAGGGGACTACTTATCAGAATAAAGACCATCAACATAAAAAAAAAGTGAAATTAATCATTAGTAGGTTAAGTAGTTAAACAGTGGCTAATTTATCTACCTGCCTGTTATTTTAAGCTCGCCTTAAGTTGTCCAGTCATGATGTAACATTACAGTTATATTTATATTTTTGAAGTTGTTTCCTTACATCACGTGTGGTGTTATTTAGATATGAGGACTTTAAGTTGGATTGTCTTTGAGATTTTAATGAGAAAATCTACCCTAAAACAGAAATATAATCGATTTTTCAATTATTAAGGTACCAAAAAAAAAAAGCATTGCGCCTAAACTTTGCTTGGTGACGTAATGGGTGTGCAGTTTGCAGTTCAAGTGCAGAAATGCACTCACGTGAGTGTTACATCAAATGATTCAGGCTACATATAGCTGTGTGAATCACGGTTTCCCATCAAAGGAACCGCTGTCCTTCCGGTATTTGCTGCCAATGAAGCAATTAAAGGCTGGTAACCTCTGTTATACAATGTTAGAGGAAGAAATTACACAATTCAAGTGAAGATAATTCATGTTTCAGAGTGCATATTTACGTTTAAGGAATCAGCCGAAACTGCAGTATGTCATATGAAGAGAGCTCCCCCTTGTGTTCAAAAGTAGAACGAGTCGCCCAATAACAAGTGTACATTATGTTCAGTTTATATAACCTTATCAAATCAGCAGTATTTCACATTTTTTAAACACGTTTCCAGGTCTCTGTTTGGACTACAACACACATGTAACATTTCCCTACCTAGACTGATGCTAGTTTATGCATTCAAAAGAGTAGGAGTTAAAATTTCAAATATTCTTACTATAGACCAAACACTGCATTTCAGTTTAGTCATTGTCAGCCATGCATTGCACCTTTCTCTTCACCCCAGTCAGCCATGACAGTGTAACAGTGAGGCAGCTTGAAAAACACCAGCACCCTCACTCTGAACACCTTGGTGGTCTCGAGAGAACCTTTAAATTAATCAAAGACGAAACACATTGAATTTTTGTTAACACACACATAGCACAGGTATTGCTATATGATTACTGTGACCAAATGAATACCGTCTTAGTTTATTAACATATATCCTATATAGTAGAATAAATATAGCAGCATATATGATGCACATGAAATAAACTTGATCAACACAATATATAAATGCACCTGGGATCAAATCTATAGGAACATATCATATTACACATTTAAGAAGAATATATGTCAGTTTGATATTGTTTTATGTATGTTGTTATTATAAATAAATCATTTTATTTAGAGACTAACCAACATATTAGACTCTTAAAAAGTCACTCATTTGAAATGTTCAGACGGATTTGACTCCACAACTAGTACATAGTTGATTTAAAAGGCTTTTTTGATCATTTAAAAAAAATACCTGGTAAATGACATTATCTTCATTGAGTGAACTGAAGTAAAGCTTACCTACATTTCAAAACCTATGAGTCTCCATATTTTGAAATCTATATGTCTCTAAGTCTGATTCAAATCCAACAAGCTGCAGAGTGGACATCTTGAAATGAACCATCGACATGAAAAGTATAAATATTAAACAATCAAAGATATGAAACCTGGACTATGTGGTCCATAGTAAGTAATGGATTGTAAAGACAATGGAGTCAAAGTTCTAATATTTTCCTTGCATTATTATGAGCTTATTTGAACATGTATTGCCATCTAAATACAGTTTTTTATTTTTTGGGAAGTACTTAGTCAGCAAGTGTGACATATCAGCTCTGTTAACTCTTTTCCCTTCCTTCTTATTCTCCCGTCCTATTTTTACTCCGAGTAATAAGTAAAAGTGTAATCTGAAGAAGTTTATTGTCAAACTGAAACTTGACCAATAAGATCTCAGAATCACACCGAACATTTTAGAAAGGTTATCAGGCCTCCTCGTGGATTCACACGTCAATTTCTCCAACTGATACATACTTTTTCTTACATTTATTCTCTTCCTCTTTTATTCACTCTTACAGTATGTACTCCAATAGTCACTTTTGTGCCCCTGACATTCAGTGTAACCCCCTCCTCTTAGCCCTGCATTCTCTAACCCTCTCCTCCTCTGCTGTGTCACTTGCATTATCCAGCGACTAACCACTGAATTAATTCTCACTCACTTGTCCCTCTTTGCTGTTTTCTCTCTCTACCTCTGCCCACCCTTTCTCTCTCTTTTCTTTACAAACTTTCTCTCCTGTCTAAAGCGGAGACCTGTGTAACAGCGTGTAACATCCACACACAGAGCTGTGGCAGGTGGGACGCTGGACCCCGTCAGTCTCCCCCCCCTCTGCATGCTTCCCTCCCTCTCTCCCTCTCCCTGTCTCTCTCTCCCACTTGCTCCTCATCTCTCCGTCCGTTATTATTCATTTCTGTGTATGGGCAAGGAGGGCTACCATGGACTCTTTGGGTCTTTTTATCCTTCTAATGCTTCTGTGTTTCCAGTGGACAGCTGCCCATGCTGCTGGTAAGGTTGATTTACACAATAATCTGCATTTTGTGAGCTTTGAGTTGCTTTGATATTAGTGTGGTGGTTGTTTTAGTGTTTCAGTATGAGCTGTAGTAGTGGGGCAGTAGTAACTTAGTGTTTTGAGGACGATACTGTTCAAACTTTCTGAATTGGACTGTAATGATATGAGATTCCGCAGTAGATCAGATTAAAAAAACACAACTCATCACATTATTAAATCACACCATGATTATCTGAACTTCTACATTGTTATTATAATTAAATTTAGAGCTCTGTGAACTCAGATTATTTTTATTTTCTTTCTCTCCAGATGAGATTCCTTGGACCTACAAAGGTAAGTTCAAGTTTATTCGTTGAGCAAATCTCATGCAAAAGCATTTTTAAGCTGAGTAATACAAAAAGACTACATACACAGAAGATGGTATTCCTGATTTATTGTATTATCTGTGGCTAGATTTCTAAGACTTTTATGACCAGGAGTAAAAATCCTAAGTCCATTTTTATTATTATGAGGTAGGGTAAACATGGCTAAACTTCTCTGTCCACATAAAGCAGTTTAATGCCAAGTACTTCATGTATTGGGGGTAATCTTGTCTGCTAATTTCCTGAAAATAATTGAAACTATCTGACCTTAGTGCACCTATTAAACATGTATCTCTATAATGAAGCTTGTGTAAGTTGTTAGATTCGTGCACCCCCCCTTTCATTTCTTCTCCCTCTGTTTTCCCTTCTTCCCTCTCTGTCTGTATTAGTTACAGCTCAACAAGCTGGCATGAGCACAGCACTCACACAGAGATGATGAAGGGGTGGAGGCAGATAGAGAGGAAGAAGGCAAGAAAAAGGGCAGCTCGAGCGAGTCAGGCGGAGGAGGCAGGCAGGTGCACAAGGGGCGAGGGTGTTGGATGGAGAGAGGGAGATGGGACGGGATGAGGCTAAAGCACACCAAATCGGACTCTTATTGTTGCAGCGCACAATAACCTATGTGTTTATTGTGTTGTGTGCACACACTGGCTGAACTATGCTGTGGACAATGACATTGTGGGAATGAATGGGGCACACAGGCCACCACTCTCTGCATGTATTCAGGAGAGCAACACCAGTATACAGTACATACAGCAAAGTGTAGAGGCCGTGCCTGGAGCTAACTGGTATCCTAACATTGGTTGTTTAGGTTTTATTATAAAAACAAATGGAGGCTAGGTCATGGTGCAGAAACATGAGCTGTATTCCAAAACTAATAGCAAATATGCTGTGTGATATATCTCTTAAATTTAGCTTTTCTTTGGACTCAGAATTTTCTAAATGGAAGTCACAGAGGTTTGTTTACTCAGCATGTTGTTTAAATAAGTGAGGGTGTGTTTGTTGAGGCCTGCTTTGTGACATCTAACTGCATAAAGCAGCCGTTGCAGAGCTTGTTAGCTTAAGTGTTAAGTCAGTTGTGTTATGTTTAAATGCTGTCACACAAGGAAGAGCAGAATGACGAGGTTTCAGAGATTCTTCTCTCCTCAAAACAAAGCGTTATGTAAAGTAATCGAGGGAAATTCAGCCTCACGTTCCATCCTTGCCTCATCATGATGTGGTTGAGTGAATCTGCATTTGTGTACGTGTGTGTGTGTGTGTGTGTGTAACATTGTTAATTGTATTCAGGACAGGGGTAGCATGCCATAGTTGAGGTAGAGCGGGCGCAGAGGGTCAGGCTTTTCGGCCTCTGGTTACCATAGAGACCTCCATGACAACCAATGGCGGGGCCATGGGTCTCACTTTTGAAGTCGTGTCTTGGTGTGGGGCTTTGCTGTGGAGAGCAGAGAGGGGTCTGGGGCAGAGAACAGATTAAAGGTGGGGGTTTCAGACAGCGGGAGAGTCGTCGTGGTACGTGTTGTTTACATCTCGAATGTCCTTAATAATGTGGTTCAATACTTATTTAGTGTGGAAATCATACATGTTTACCATTTTCCATGAGTAGTAAATTATGTAAACATTATTTTTAATTAGGACGAACATTTTTCACTTTTTTTGCACGCCATCGGCACATTTTTCAGTGGTGTCCCGTTTTCTAAAGCATTCCTCTCCTTTGCAATTGAAATTCAGATTCTGACTCATTCTTTTCTTTCAGACTCTTTTTTTAATGTCTTTTATCATGCAATGTGGCTGAGAAGTTTGTTTTTTTTACTCAGTGAATCAGGGCCTCAGTAACTCTCCTGTCCAGCGGTCACTTTTGTCGAAATCGTTCTAGTTTTTTATCGTACATTTTTTCTTTTTTTAACATAAATTGTTGAATATCATGACAATTAAAAATATCAAATCTATTTCCTGGTCAGTAAATCCAAAATGTTAATAAATTATTTCCTCTTTAGACATTACAGTATAAAGCAGAGTACATTTATAACGTGATCATTCCTGTCATTTCCAGCATATTTGTAAAGACTCTAATAATATTTACATGTGAACCATGTTTATGGGCGCTCTTTGTACAGCGTCTGTTTAAAATGTTCAAAAGGTTCATAAATAAGGATTCTGACCACAGTTATGGTTATCATTTAACTTCACACAATTCATCCCTAGATCCTTGCTTGTGTTGTACTAACTCTCTGATGTACGTCGCTTTGGATAAACGCGTCTGCTAAGTGAATTGTAGAATTGTAGAAATGACCCAAGGCTAATAAATAATTGACTGTTTACCTCACGGGAGGCTTCTGAAAACAATACAACCTAAGATAAAAGAGGTTACATAAAACTGAAGTTACATTCTCAATGGTTGTTAGAAATAGATTATTTATTCAAAGTGCTGTGATATACCTCGACACCATTGCAAATGAGAGTTCTTCCTCAATGTGTTTTCCGAGGATTTAAATCAATAAATGATGATGATGATGATGATCACCTGATCTTTAGGTCGCCATGTCATTGCGATGCACAGCTCATGTCATCTGCATCTGAGTTTAGTTGAATTTTATCCATGATTTGATCCAGCACAGAATTCATTCAACACAACAAAACATATCAGCACACATTAGGACTTATTGGTACCTTATTGAGACGGCGTATTGGAGAGACAAATATTTCAGATTTTTTTTTTTTGCTGCAATGTTGGCAAGCAAAGATGTAACAGAGGCTCGTAAGTTAAATCTCCATTCATTGAATGTTCTTAAATTCTAAAATAACTCAACATGTCCTCTTGATTCCATTGTCAGTTCAGGGATAGGGATTGAAATGGTCTTATTATCCATCCTTATGAACCAGAGTGACTAATATAAAGCATGTTTCGTCTAGTCATTGATACGTTGTGTTTACAAAAGTCAATAACTGCCTTTAATGACCATTCAACAAGTTCATCAATCTTTTTGAATTTAAACGTTTTATTGAAGGGACCACCATGAAGCATGGGGACTAAAAACAGAGTGCACTAATTGTCTTGTATAATTACTTTCTGATCAATGAAGGCTTTTCACTGGATGACTGTGAGCCAGTGGGCCGTGTGATTTGGTGACGTCACCGTTTCTGTCTTTTCTCCTGTCAAAGGCTTGGTGGGTCAGAGTGAGTGGTCGGAGTATTTCCCTGAATGTGGAGGTACTTCTCAGTCCCCTGTCGACGTGGTAACCACTCAGACTAAATATGACCCCAGTTTGATGCCTTTGACCCCACTGGGCTACGATCAGCACGGCAACAGGCCCTTCACTTTGTACAATAACGGACATACAGGTAACTATGGTAGGAACAGGTATGAACCTCTCACAGGTTTATGGTTGATCTGTTTTTACTGCACCATCCTCAACTGGAACCTGGCAACAATCTTTTTACTCCCCATTAATTATATTTAAGATATATCATTTTTAAATCCTTGTTTTAGATATATTCATCACATCGTATGTAGTATTTCTTGTTGGGTTATCTTTCCTCTGTATTTTCTTCAGCTGTGATCGAGCTGCCAGAGTGGATGGGTATCGGGGGTCTACCGTGGCTCTTCACAGCTGTGCAATTACATCTTCACTGGGGCAGCGGCGGCCCGAGCCACGGGGGCAGTGAACACACCATCAACGGACTTAGTGCAGATGCAGAGGTACTTTTAAAAGCAGCTCACTGTAATAGCTTCAATCCGTTCACAAGTGCAAAAACAATCAGAGGTGAACTGAGTCAAGGTCATAGTGGAGCAGTGAGATGATGGTAGATTACACGGAAAAAAGAAACGAGGATGAAAAAAAACAAAAACACTACCCTGTTTACTGTGACTTTTGTGAAGCTCAAATGATTCAAATAATTTTAATTATACAAGGAACGAGTCCCATAAGAGAGAAGAAATCCACTTCATAGCTTTTGAAGATAGGTGAACATTAATGATAAGAAAGAAGAGATTAAGAGCCTTTAAAAAACAGAAGTCCTGCAGAGTATGAATGAACACATTTCTACAGGACAAAGTCTTTTACACATGGCGGGAAAAAAAAGTTCTTGTTATGAAAGCTTTTACTGTACAGACATGAACGTTTATATTTTAATGGAAAGAAAAATGTAGCACAATAAATACACGCTTACCTCAGTCCCAAGTGTGAAACATTTACAGCTTAAAAATACTTCTTTGCAAAATCACCGTTTATTTGTGAAGTGTTTTTTGTTAACTATGGAACTGTGATGGGAGATTACTTTAAAAATGTGGCTGAATATTTGTGACACCTGGAGCGGCAACAAACAGAAAGGTAAACATTTTTTTTAAAGAGTAATAGATTAGTTCACTATCGCTGCATTTTTTCCTGTGGAATTACTGAACCTTTTCCAGTTCCAGCTCCTCAAATGTGAAAAATAACAGCTTGACTTTGTCATATAGAAAGTCAATAGAATATTTGAAGGATTAGACTGATGAAGAACAGAACATTGAGTATATTACTGTGACCTCTGAACAAACATGTTTGTTTTTAGCTACCTACCTCGAGGTTACGGGATGAGAGGAAGTTTGAATTTCTTTCTTTCTTTATAAAAATGTGTTCAAGCTAAAAACCTCCAGAGCAGGCAGAAAAAACTAAATAGAAGAAGACCGAGAGGTTCATTGTAAGAGATTCAGCCAAGGAGGAAAAATGTAGAAAGAATGGTGTAATAAGGGAAGGTTAAATATCTCAGCACCTCAGTTCTCTCCATCCATCAGTGTTTTGGTTTGTCTTTAATTCAGGGCTGAGCGGACGGGGAGGATTTAACAGTGCAAACACCATGCCGAAAGAAAGGGGGAAAAAAAACAGAATGAAGGCGAGGAAAAACAAACCAGACATGCATGAGAGGTCTCATTACATAATGCAACAATTAAGCTCTTTTTCATTCACATCAGTCTCCTTGTTGCTCTTTATTGTTGCGGGTCACACTCTTAGAAAGAAATCAAAGTCTGCACGCAGCTCTCTTTCTGCCAACTCTCTCTGTCCTCTACTCTTTCTCTAAACACGAGGACAGACGCAGAGCGACTTGCTTATTCGTATTCTGATTCCTTCTTCCTCTCTCCAGCTGCACGTGGTTCACTACAACTCTGAGCTCTACCCCAACATGTCCACAGCCATGACGAAGAGAGACGGCCTGGCTGTGTTAGGAATTCTCATTGTGGTAATAAAGCAGGGCAACAAATAGAAGTACTGCAAAACGTTATGAAAGCATGAGTAGAACCCCTGTTGTGATTTCATAAACATGGTAGCCTGAGGTTTGTTTTCCCAGACAGGTGAGGAGACAAACCTGGCATTCAACAACATCCTCAACTACCTGAGCCGCATCCGACATGCTGGTAAATCCGCTTGAATTTTATAGATCCATATTTACATTATTTTGTATTTATAATTAGGTGTAATTAGGTATAATTAATTTACACAATGTTAGTCAATGGCTTAAATGTTTTTGCCTCACTGCTAAGAAAGGAGCCATGTGATGATAAAACGTTTCCAATCTTACGAAAAAAGAAGTAAATTGCTGCAGCCCTTTGAGATATTAACAATGATGGAAAAATAAAACAGGATATATATAATATATTTTAGAGGACAAAATATTACCGATTGCATTCAGGAATATTTCTAAGACCTCATATACTTTTTTTTTCTTGCTTACACCCGCTGGTAGATCAGAAGGCTTTTATCCCAGCCTTTGACGTCCAGTCTTTGCTCCCCAAGGACCTGGGACGCTACCATCGCTACAATGGTTCACTTACAACGCCGCCCTGCTACCAGAGTGTCATCTGGTCTCTGTTCCATGAGAGGGTTCAAATCTCAAAGGCACAAGTAAGACCCAAATGCTGAGAATAATGATATAGATCCTACTTCTCGATATTTAGATCATAATTGATTATCCTGTTCATTAACCAACCCTACTAGGGGGACAGATGTTCAAACTGGCATCCACACTATGACACCATGATACTTAGGAAAGCTGTTTTCAGTCTAAAATGTATCTGACTGCCCCTGTCGAAGAAATCCTAAATAAACTCATACTTCAATTATTAAATGGGGAAAAAGCAGATATTCCTTCACTAGCATTACTTCCACTGTTGGCATTGCTGTTTGTTTAGTGCCAAAGTATGAACAGTATTTTGATGATTAACATAGCAGCCTCAAAATGCAAAAAAAAAAAAAAAAAAAAAAAACTAAACTAAAGGGGCTTCTGTATAATTTCAGCCTCAAATGTCCAAAAACCTCAACTGCAAAATTAGATTTAGGGCAACTTTATGGCTGTGAACAATCTTTGGTGTGATCTTGTAATGCAGATGAATTGAATAGTTATTCAACAGGAGTATCGTAGGCCTTTCTTTTATTCTGTTACTTGATTTTATTTGTTCCAAAACAAAGTAAAACTGGAATATAGATGACTCATGAATAAAATGACTCAGTGAATGTTCAACATTATCTCACTAAATCAAATCATTTACTTTTTACATATTTGAGCTACTGGAGCGTAACAAACTTTCTTTAAAGGCTTATTTTTGGGCTTTTTATGCTCTTATTTTAGAGACAGGACAGTGAATAGAGTCAGAGAAATTGGAGAGAGAGAGAGAGAGTAGGGAATGACATGTGGGTAAGAAGCCACAGGTTGGAGTGGAACCCGGGCCGCCCGCTTGGAGGACTTCAGCTGACATACATGGAGGAGCGCCCACTTACCCCTATACTGGCGCCCCATATGACAAACTATGAAATTACTTTTCAGTTTAACGACAGACTGTTTATGTTTTACTTCCACATTAGTAAATTAACTCACTTTTTGTTTTTAGTTGAGTGCATTAGTAGCTTTACTATGTTGACCTTACTTTTCCCCTTCGCCTCTTCAATGCAGCTGCTGAGGATGGAGACGTTACTTTACTCGAGTAAATCTGACGAGCCAGACAGGATGCTGCTGCAGGACAACTACCGCACAACACAACCGCTCAACCACAGGGTGGTCTTCTCCTCCTTCACAGCAGGCAAGACACACAGAGAATACAGGAAGGGCTTATTTATCATTATTATGCCTTTTTAAAATATTACCTTATAAGGAATCCCTTTTAGAGTTTTGAAGTAGGTCAATCTTTTAAAGACTTGAAAGTGAGGTCGCAAAAGGTCACAGAAAAGTTGCGGTGACATCTAGAGTTTTACCCTCACAGCACCTCTCCACTGTGGGATTGTGATGCCAGCCTGCTGCTCATAATGCAAACCAAACTAAAAGCCAGAGGGCAGCCATGCAGGCCAAAGCTAGCAATTAGAACAACCCATGCAGAGAGAGAAAAATGGAATGCGTAAATATTAAGGATTACCCGTGACCTCGACGGAGGGAAAACGCTTTGGAAGGCAAGTGAAGAGAAAGAAAGTCAGAAAAAAGGTGAACTGGTGGGAAAAAACGGGGAGCTGTGCTTATTTGCGGGCTGATTAGAGAGTAGGATTTACAAAAACTGAACACTAACTCCATTGTTAACACGGAGGACTAACTGGAGAAAAAGGGAGAGGAAGAGGAGACACAGAGAGGGAGACAGAGTGGTAGACAAAGACAAAGGAGAGGGAATTTGTGTAGTGCCTTTTGTGGTGAGTGACTGAACTGGAAGGCCTGTGAAATCAGCACTGCTGTCAAAGGCAACGACAGTGGCCTGACATAACGTTTTCAACCAGCTGAACTGCAGATTCTGCTGACATAAGCCAACCAATCAAAGGCTATGAACTAAGAGAGTGAAAGAGGAGCAAAGTTTTCTGATTTGTTTTATAAATAATGAAATCTTTTCTTTGTTGCAGAATCAGGAAAAGAGCTCTCTTCTGGTAAGACTCGACGTGTTTATCATGTAACTGTCAGCAATGCTCTGGTTTATTGTCGTAACAGTCACAGCGCTTTGTGTCCTCCTGCAGGTGAAGTCACTGCTATAGTGATAGGAGTGATGTGTGGCTGTGTAGGACTGGCAGTGATCGTTCGCTTCATCGTGAAGACGATACGGTAAGAGGTTCGATCCTATCAGCGTCCTGTTTGCTGCTCTGTTTGTGTTGTCTGAGGCAGATACGAGCCACCAGTCTGCTGCTGTTCTGGTTTAACTGGGTCGTATGTGGAAGCTGTCACTGTTCACGTATATCCAATCCCTTCTCAATCTCTGTCTTCTGTCTTTTGGCAGATTTTTTACACTCCTCCATCTTGAAACAGTTGCGGTAAACAGGTGGTTTACCTGATTTCAGTACTGACAAGGATGCACGACTAGAACTGACAGTGTTTTTTTTAATCACTTCCTCTTTTTGCAATTGACAAAATGTCCTGAAGCGCTGATCTTGGATCACTAATAGCGGTATGTTAAACAGAGGATTACACATAAAATATTGCACTTTTATCAATATCAAAATACCAATTGAGAGACATTAAGAGTTGTTGTTACTGGCAGCTCTTGAGCTCACAGATATGTTTGAATTGGAAAAATACAGCTGTAATTCAGCCAATGAGTTGAAAGACATGTTTGAAGTAACAAAGAAACAGACACACAGTAAGGACATTTTTTCTAGAGAATTCTCAGGAATACGTAGGAACTTAGGAGAGAGAGTGGGAAATGACATGCAGATAAGCAGCCACAGATCGGATTTAAACCCATGTGCTTGGAGGACTATGGCCTCCCTACATGGGGCGCGACCAAACAGCTAGGCCATTAGCGTTCCTACTTTACCGTACATATATTTACAGGATCTTGGCCAAGACACTCTTGGAAAAGAGATTTTTCAAGATTTTTCTCAATGAGTTTGCTTTCCTGAAAATAAGGATCAGTAAAGAGATGAGACATACAGCTCAGCCCACAGGGGGCGCCAAAATCAACACAGAATAAAAGGTCCTAACAGTTGCTTTAAATGTGAGCCATCATTATAATAAACAAAAACTAATATTTTGTCCACCCTTCTGCATGTAAAGGGTATAGACAAAGAGAAACACCTCTCACTCTGCAGCACGGAAAGCTGTGTTACCTTCAAAGCCCCTCAAACTTTGATCTGTGCAACATTCATATTCATTTATTGAGGGAGACTTTGGGTTTGGAAACACGGGAGGGCAAACAAATAGAAAATCAGTCGATATTGAAAAAACAATTAGCTTCTTGTAAAAAAAAGTCTAACGGTGTAGTCAATTTTGGCCTTGAGACAGTGTTCATAGTGCTCCTATTGAAACGTCAGTGAATGTGTAATCCTCTTTGTAACATTTCACCATAAACGCCTCTAAAGATCAGCGCTGAGGATAATCTGATTCTCTGACCTCTGCTGCAATAATGTGGCTATTTCCCCAATACTCCTTATATTTCCTTTCATAATTGCCTCTTTAAAAGAAAAATTATTTGATTTTCTTCCCAGTCCCACCAGTTAATGATTTAATCTCTCAGTGGCTTCGTCAGGGGTTCCCAAAGTTTCTAATTCCGATTGCAATTCCAGCTACTGTCTGGTGTCACTTTTTCATTGTTGGATATGAGCTCTGAAAATTAAAGGAATTAAATATCAACTTGAGATCACATTACAAAATGTGATTTTACTCATTTTTTCCTTGACATGCTTTGGATCCTCATTTATTGGAGCCTTTACTTCCTTCTTTGGGAACTCCCGGCTTAGCTGTGTGCAATAACTCCAAATGTGGAAGAGGGAGAAGAAATAACAATCTTCTTTTGTTTTCAAACTGTCTCTGTAAAATGTTCAATCTGTTTTGGTCATGTGATTGTGTCTTCTGCTCTGCGACAGCTCTACTTCTAGCTGGGACGTCCTACACAATAACCGGCCCGCTCCCATGCCAAGGTCACTGTTTGAAATCATCACCTTTAAACTCAGAGCCTGCACTCGTCCATTTCTCTTCACATTAATCACCCATTCATAGTGACTGATCCTCTCAGGCTAGACTTTAACCCTCCTCTTAGAGTATTAGTGCTTAAAGAAATTCCTCAGACTGTGAGGAATGAGGTTTTATACATGTATGTACATTGCTGGCTTTAAGGCGATTCCCATAGTGAGGTCTCTGTCTTGGACATTCCTTAACACCATTAACAATAGGTGAAATAATCCTTTCACAATGAAGATTTGTCAGCTAGCTAGTGTTGCAGTGCACTCACAGTGCGACCCAAACTTTCTGGTTATGTTTCTACTAAAACATCAGCACATTTCTTCACATTGTGTTTATTCTAAAAGGATGAATCTGCCTTTTTAACGAGCTTATTCACTCTCATTAAACACATCCCACTCTTGGTGGGCAGAAAGACTTTAAATGCAACATTAAGAGCTTCCCTACACATTTAAAAGAATACCAGAATTCTTAACAACTTTATTTTTTAACAAATAAGGACCTCTGCTGGACAACGTAACAAACTACACCCCGACAGCTTGACAACTTGCACTAAATGGGATGACTCAGACAACTGGGATAACTCTTCTCTTTCATGTTTTAGGATGAAAGAGCCTGAAAAAGCAAAAGAGATCAAACTGGATGTGGCTCTGAACTCGGCGTCTGTTGGAGAAAAGAAAGAGGAAGCATCACCGTCCCCTCAGACGGAGCCGTAGCCGACACCAACGGTCCAACTCAGCCGTTCTTATTCATGTCCGGACACTCGTACACACTTTTCATCAATGACACACGTCTCCTCTTGAGAAGGAAAGCCAGACAAGTTTTCACTTTTAAGCTTAAAGGAAGAATAAAGCATTCTATAAAACGTGAAGTAAACTGGGTACAGTTTTATTTGGGCTGCCCGGATTAGTTGCCTGTTTCTGTTGTTTCCAACCAAATTCAGAGATGTTGGTCGATTTTTTATTTTGTATTTCAGTTTGCACAGAAACACTTGGTTTCAGTATGTCGGTTTGTTGGCTCTGAGTCGTATGTTTGCCCGTGCAATGCTTGGGAGTCATGACTGGTTCATGTAAATACTTTGTTAAATATATTTTTCTTTGTTTCACATGTTGGGACTGTTGTTAAATCTCGTTATTCCTGCCTCGAAACACAAGCACACTGCACTGTATGAAATGTCATAGACTTCTGAAATGTTTACCGAGTTATTCATATCCAATGTAAAATTATTGTTTTCTTTTGCACCAGTTTTTAGAGCACTGACACAAAATTTACAATGTTGTCATTCAAACACACTGGAGGAGTGAGTAATGAAGGCCGTACGGTATTTAAAGTGTGATGTATAAACTGAACGTTACACCTCTGGGCCATTTTAGCACACTATGTTGTAAATGGATGAGTTCTATTTGTATTACATGTGATCATTTTACTTGAAAAAAAGACTTTTCATGCCACATATCATGTTTTGTTCTGATGGATTATTTTGCTGTTCATATCTTGTCTAAGAGGGCACCTCACTAAAATACTTGAAAAGGAACCTGAACTTGTTTGAATTCTTCATTGAGTGTGAGAGATGGTTCTAATTAGAAGCCTTTATGTAATGTGCAAGTGACTTTTGAGTAATTCTACAGAAAAAACAGTGTCTGACAACACACACACACACACACACACACACACACACACACACACACACACACACACACAAAATACAATAAGTGACAAACAACAAGAAAGAGTTGATAACAAATCCTTTGGGGATCACTAATATTAACATCTTGGCCATATATTTTGCCAAATATCTTTCCAGTAGATTAAGTTGAGATTTAATTATGTTTAGTGTTTCCCCTATATGCATCTAGCAGCGGTGGTGCTAGTTTTCTCGGGGGGAGGCCCTAATTGTCACCCAAAGCCCAAACTTGACTCAACGTGTGCAAAAGTGTGTCAGATGTGTGTGAGAGATGCAGCACAAGTCCAGAATGGTTCAGTTTAGTAAAAGTGTCAGTGAGGGGATAGATGATGTGTACTGGGAAGATGATGTATACTGGGACAGCACAGAGTGTACTGGAGGACAGCAACAGCTCAAAGTGACACAAAGTTTGTCCGAATGGAATGGGATTGAGATATGTTGTTCCCTGGGCTTAGACCATTCCAAATATGTGTGTCTCATGACTGTAGGACCTTCAGAACCCGAGTTACACCGACTCATAGAACACGACAGGGTAAAGCTAAGGGTGGGATTAGGATTAGGGTTAGGTTAAGTAAGGGGCGCAAGGGTTAGGGTTAGGGTAGGGTTAGGGTAATGGGCTAGGGTTAGGGTTAGGGTTAGGGTTAGGTTAGGGTTAGGGTAGGGTTAGGGTAAGGGTTACCCTAACCCATCCACTCATAGAACCCGACAGGGTAAAGCTAACCCTAACCCTAATCCCACCCTTAGCTTTACCCTGTCGGGTTCTATGAGTGGGTGTAACTCAGGTTCTGAAGGTCACAGGGACATGGCAGCAATTTTCCTGCAATCCACTAGGCCCAGGGAACAACATATCCAAAGATGAGCCTGATTGGATAACGTTCATTTTCGTGCTCCCATCTGATTACATTGGGAGTCGCGAAATTCCCAAGATATGTCAAAAACAACTTTCGACCAATCACGTTCGAGCACTTCCCTACGTCGTAGAGTCTCGTGGGTGGTACCATGGGAAAGGCCATGCCCCTAAATGGTATGATAGTGATTGATTCTGAGTTTATAGGACAAACCTGTCAGAAGTTATTCATGTTTTAGAGTCTTCTGTACCCCTACCGACATCCTGTTTTAGCCCATTACCCTAACCCTAACCCTACCCTAACCCTAACCCTAACCCTAACCCTAATCCCACCCTTAGCTTTACCCTGTCGGGTTCTATGAGTGGGTGTAACTCGGGTTCTGAAGGTCACAGGGACATGGCAGCAATTTTCCTGCAATCCACTAGGCCCAGGGAACAATATATCCAAAGATGAGCCTGATTGTTTAACGTTCATTTTCGTGCTCCCATCTGATTACATTGGGGGTCGCGAAATTCCCAAGATATGTCAAAAACAAATTTCGACCATCATGTTCGAGCACTTCCCTACGTTGTAGAGTCTCGTGGGTGGTACCATTGGAAAGGCCATGCCCCTAAATGGCATGATAGTCATTGATTCTGAGTTCATAGGACAAACCTGTCAGAAGTTATTCATGTTTTAGAGTCTTCTGTACCCCTACCGACATCCTGTTTTAGCCCATTACCCTAACCCTAACCCTACCCTAACCCTAACCCTAACCCTAATCCCACCCTTAGCTTTACCCTGTCGGGTTCTATGAGTGGGTGTAACTCGGGTTCTGAAGGTCACAGGGACATGGCAGCAATTTTCCTGCAATCCACTAGGCCCAGGGAACAACATATCCAAAGATGAGGGGCATGGCCTTTTCAATGGTACCACCCACGAGACTCTACGACGTGGGCACGAAAATGAACGTTAAACAATCAGGCTCATCTTTGGATATGTTGTTCCCTGGGCCTACTGGATTGCAGGAAAATTGCTGCCATGTCCCTGTGACCTTCAGAACCCGAGTTACACCCACTCATAGAACCCGACAGGGTAAAGCTAAGGGTGGGATTAGGGTTAGGGTTAGGGTAGGGTTAGGGTAATGGGCTAAAACAGGATGTCGGTAGGGGTACAGAAGACTCTAAAACATGAATAACTTCTGACAGGTTTGTCCTATGAATTCAGAATCAATCACTATCATACCATTTAGGGGCATGGCCGTTCCAATGGTACCACCCACGAGACTCTACGACGTAGGGAAGTGCTCGAACGTGATTGGTCGAAAGTTGTTTTTGGCATATCTTGGGAATTTCGCGACTCCCACTGTAATCAGATGGGAGCACGAAAATGAACGTTAAACAATCAGGCTCATCTTTGGATATGTTGTTCCCTGGGCCTAGTGGATTGCAGGAAAATTGCTGCCATGTCCCTGTGACCTTCAGAACCCGAGTTACACCCACTCATAGAACCCGACAGGGTAAAGCTAAGGGTAAAGCTAAGGGTGGGATTAGGGTTAGGGTAGGGTTAGGGTTAGGGTAATGGGCTAAAACAGGATGTCGGTAGGGGTACAGAAGACTCTAAAACATGAATAACTTCTGACAGGTTTGTCCTATGAACTCAGAATCAATCACTATCATACCATTTAGGGGCATGGCCGTTCCAATGGTACCACCCACGAGACTCTACGACGTAGGGAAGTGCTCGAACGTGATTGGTCGAAAGTTGTTTTTGGCATATCTTGGGAATTTCGCGACTCCCAATGTAATCAGATAGGAGCACGAATATGAACGTTATCCAATCAGGTTCATCTTTGGATATGTTGTTCCCTGGGCCTAGTGGATTGCAGGAAAATTGCTGCCATGTCCCTGTGACCTTCAGAACCCGAGTTACACCCACTCATAGAACCCGACAGGGTAAAGCTAAGGGTGGGATTAGGGTTAGGGTTAGGGTTAGGGTATTAGGGTTAGGGTTAGGGTAGGGTTAGGGTTAGGGTAATGGGCTAAAACAGGATGTCGGTAGGGGTACAGAAGACTCTAAAACATGAATAACTTCTGACAGGTTTGTCCTATGAACTCAGAATCAATGACTATCATACCATTTAGGGGCATGGCCTTTCCAATGGTACCACCCACGAGACTCTACGACGTAGGGAAGTGCTCGAACGTGATTGGTCGAAAGTTGTTTTTGGCATATCTTGGGAATTTCGCGACTCCCACTGTAATCAGATGGGAGCACGAAAATGAACGTTATCCAATCAGGCTCATCTTTGGATATGTTGTTCCCTGGGCCTAGTGGATTGCAGGAAAATTGCTGCCATGTCCCTGTGACCTTCAGAACCCGAGTTACACCCACTCATAGAACCCGACAGGGTAAAGCTAAGGGTGGGATTAGGGTTAGGGTTAGGGTTAGGGTAGGGTTAGGGTTAGGGTAATGGGCTAAAACAGGATGTCGGTAGGGGTACAGAAGACTCTAAAACATGAATAACTTCTGACAGGTTTGTCCTATGAACTCAGAATCAATGACTATCATACCATTTAGGGGCATGGCCGTTCCAATGGTACCACCCACGAGACTCTACGACGTAGGGAAGTGCTCGAACGTGATTGGTCGAAAGTTGTTTTTGGCATATCTTGGGAATTTCGCGACTCCCACTGTAATCAGATAGGAGCACGAATATGAACGTTATCCAATCAGGCTCATCTTTGGATATGTTGTTCCCTGGGCCTAGTGGATTGCAGGAAAATTGCTGCCATGTCCCTGTGACCTTCAGAACCCGAGTTACACCCACTCATAGAACCCGACAGGGTAAAGCTAAGGGTGGGATTAGGGTTAGGGTTAGGGTTAGGGTAGGGTTAGGGTTAGGGTTAGGGTAGGGTTAGGGTTAGGGTAATGGGCTAAAACAGGATGTCGGTAGGGGTACAGAAGACTCTAAAACATGAATAACTTCTGACAGGTTTGTCCTATGAACTCAGAATCAATGACTATCATACCATTTAGGGGCATGGCCTTTCCAATGGTACCACCCACGAGACTCTACGAGGTAGGGAAGTGCTCGAACGTGATTGGTCGAAAGTTGTTTTTGGCATATCTTGGGAATTTCGCGACTCCCACTGTAATCAGATAGGAGCACGAATATGAACGTTATCCAATCAGGCTCATCTTTGGATATGTTGTTCCCTGGGCCTAGTGGATTGCAGGAAAATTGCTGCCATGTCCCTGTGACCTTCAGAACCCGAGTTACACCCACTCATAGAACCCGACAGGGTAAAGCTAAGGGTGGGATTAGGGTTAGGGTTAGGGTTAGGGTAGGGTTAGGGTTAGGGTTAGGGTAGGGTTAGGGTTAGGGTAATGGGCTAAAACAGGATGTCGGTAGGGGTACAGAAGACTCTAAAACATGAATAACTTCTGACAGGTTTGTCCTATGAACTCAGAATCAATGACTATCATACCATTTAGGGGCATGGCCTTTCCAATGGTACCACCCACGAGACTCTACGACGTAGGGAAGTGCTCGAACGTGATTGGTCGAAAGTTGTTTTTAGCATATCTTGGGAATTTCGCGACTCCCAATGTAATCAGATAGGAGCACGAATATGAACGTTATCCAATCAGGTTCATCTTTGGATATGTTGTTCCCTGGGCCTAGTGGATTGCAGGAAAATTGCTGCCATGTCCCTGTGACCTTCAGAACCCGAGTTACACCCACTCATAGAACCCGACAGGGTAAAGCTAAGGGTGGGATTAGGGTTAGGGTTAGGGTAGGGTTAGGGTTAGGGTTAGGGTTAGGGTAGGGTTAGGGTTAGGGTAATGGGCTAAAACAGGATGTCGGTAGGGGTACAGAAGACTCTAAAACATGAATAACTTCTGACAGGTTTGTCCTATGAACTCAGAATCAAAGACTATCATACCATTTAGGGGCATGGCCTTTCCAATGGTACCACCCACGAGACTCTACGACGTAGGGAAGTGCTCGAACGTGATTGGTCGAAAGTTGTTTTTGGCATATCTTGGGAATTTCGCGACTCCCACTGTAATCAGATAGGAGCACGAATATGAACGTTATCCAATCAGGCTCATCTTTGGATATGTTGTTCCCTGGGCCTAGTGGATTGCAGGAAAATTGCTGCCATGTCCCTGTGACCTTCAGAACCCGAGTTACACCCACTCATAGAACCCGACAGGGTAAAGCTAAGGGTGGGATTAGGGTTAGGGTTAGGGTAGGGTTAGGGTTAGGGTTAGGGTTAGGGTAGGGTTAGGGTTAGGGTAATGGGCTAAAACAGGATGTCGGTAGGGGTACAGAAGACTCTAAAACATGAATAACTTCTGACAGGTTTGTCCTATGAACTCAGAATCAATGACTATCATACCATTTAGGGGCATGGCCTTTCCAATGGTACCACCCACGAGACTCTACGACGTAGGGAAGTGCTCGAACGTGATTGGTCGAAAGTTGTTTTTGGCATATCTTGGGAATTTCGCGACTCCCACTGTAATCAGATAGGAGCACGAATATGAACGTTATCCAATCAGGTTCATCTTTGGATATGTTGTTCCCTGGGCCTAGTGGATTGCAGGAAAATTGCTGCCATGTCCCTGTGACCTTCAGAACCCGAGTTACACCCACTCATAGAACCCGACAGGGTAAAGCTAAGGGTGGGATTAGGGTTAGGGTTAGGGTTAGGGTTAGGGTAGGGTTAGGGTTAGGGTTAGGGTTAGGGTAGGGTTAGGGTTAGGGTAATGGGCTAAAACAGGATGTCGGTAGGGGTACAGAAGACTCTAAAACATGAATAACTTCTGACAGGTTTGTCCTATGAACTCAGAATCAATGACTATCATACCATTTAGGGGCATGGCCTTTCCAATGGTACCACCCACGAGACTCTACGACGTAGGGAAGTGCTCGAACGTGATTGGTCGAAAGTTGTTTTTAGCATATCTTGGGAATTTCGCGACTCCCACTGTAATCAGATAGCAGCACGAATATGAACGTTATCCAATCAGGCTCATCTTTGGATATGTTGTTCCCTGGGCCTAGTGGATTGCAGGAAAATTGCTGCCATGTCCCTGTGACCTTCAGAACCCGAGTTACACCCACTCATAGAACCCGACAGGGTAAAGCTAAGGGTGGGATTAGGGTTAGGGTTAGGGTTAGGGTAGGGTTAGGGTTAGGGTTAGGGTAGGGTTAGGGTTAGGGTAATGGGCTAAAACAGGATGTCGGTAGGGGTACAGAAGACTCTAAAACATGAATAACTTCTGACAGGTTTGTCCTATGAACTCAGAATCAATGACTATCATACCATTTAGGGGCATGGCCGTTCCAATGGTACCACCCACGAGACTCTACGACGTAGGGAAGTGCTCGAACGTGATTGGTCGAAAGATGTTTTTGGCATATCTTGGGAATTTCGCGACTCCCACTGTAATCAGATGGGAGCACGAAAATGAACGTTATCCAATCAGGCTCATCTTTGGATATGTTGTTCCCTGGGCCTAGTGGATTGCAGGAAAATTGCTGCCATGTCCCTGTGACCTTCAGAACCCGAGTTACACCCACTCATAGAACCCGACAGGGTAAAGCTAAGGGTGGGATTAGGGTTAGGGTTAGGGTTAGGGTATGGTTAGGGTTAGGGTTAGGGTAGGGTTAGGGTAATGGGCTAAAACAGGATGTCGGTAGGGGTACAGAAGACTCTAAAACATGAATAACTTCTGACAGGTTTGTCCTATGAACTCAGAATCAATGACTATCATGCCATTTAGGGGCATGGCCTTTCCAATGGTACCACCCACGAGACTCTACGACGTAGGGAAGTGCTCGAACGTGATTGGTCGAAAGTTGTTTTTGACATATCTTGGGAATTTCGCGACTCCCAATGTAATCAGATGGGAGCACGAAAATGAACGTTATCCAATCAGGCTCATCTTTGGATATGTTGTTCCCTGGGCCTAGTGGATTGCAGGAAAATTGCTGCCATGTCCCTGTGACCTTCAGAACCTGAGTTACACCCACTCATAGAACCCAAGGGTAGGGTAGTGTAGGGTTAGGGTAATGGGCTAAAACAGGATGTCGGTAGGGGTACAGAAGACTCTAAAAAGTGAATAACATCTGACAGGTTTGTCCTATGAACTCAGAATCAATGGCTATCATACCATTTAGGGGCATGGCCTTTCCAACGGTACCACCCACAAGACTCTACGATGTCGGGAAGTGCTCGAACGTGATTGGTCGAAAGTTGTTTTTTATATATATCGGGAACCGAAGGTCGTAGACACTATGGGATAAGACCAGTGTGTTCAGCGTGGCCAAATTGTGTCAGACAAAGGTGCTTTGGAGTCTCAAGGACCTTTCATTGTGGAGTTATAGGCGCAATCGTCGGCCCATCTGAAATGAATGGGGCAAATTGGAAGTGAAATTTACTGTTTTTGTCGAAAATGGTTCTTCCAGGAAGTACTTAGGAGCACGTTTCAGGCAATTTCGACTTGGCACCTACTTTTTTGTGTCATTTTTGTGAAATGGCTTGGGTAAGGAATTGGGTTAGGATCAAGTCCAAAAATTAATGGGCCGGACCGGAATAGCAGATCTGGGTGTTTGAATTTGGGTGTCCGTATTTGGAAGTCCACCCAGAACTAAAATCCCACTTTAACATTACAGAGTTGAAAGTTGGGTGCTCCGGAGCACGGATCCGGAGACACGCTCTTGGGTATATGCATCTAGCAGTGGTGCATCGCTGCTGAAATATGACCACCGCTGCTGAATTTTTTTAAAAATTTGATTTGAAATAAATTATTAATTTTCTTTGGTAAAATTATGACTCCTATCGTCTTTTGCAATTACTCAGGAGCCGGGTTATGACAATAGGGTGGTTTTCGGTTGATTATTTTGTCCAATAAATGTTAATAATTACTTTAATGACAAAAATGTAAAAAAAAAAATTGCACGCAACTAAAACATTGTTCCACTTCACCACCGCTGCTACAACTCCAACCTAGGGGAAACACTGATGTTGAACAGTTTAGTAAATATAGTACACTTGAATCTCTTCTATACCCTGTTTAATTTCTCTTTCAATTATTTCCTTCAGACAATAAAGCCATGATTTCTAGGGATACAAAAGGTTTTGGCATCAGACATTTAATGTCAAGACATGAAGCACAGATCAAAGGAAATAACCGAGTTTAAGACATAACCTTAAACTTATTTTAATGAGCAGACTGCTGGGACTTGAAACAAAGCCCATTATTTCCCCCAAGTATCTTGATGTGCTTATCAGAAGTAACATACATTACACACATTGGTTCATTAATGTCTTGGAGAAATATGTTTTATATTTAAAACAGACCAACAGGAGGAAGAGAAATAATAAGTTTCAATAAAGTGTCTATTATCAAGTGGTTGTCTCGGTCATCTGTACTAAACCAACAAGTTTAATAGAGACGGAGAAGTCCGAAATAATGAGGAAGCTTTGTCAATGTTTCTGTCTGCTTCTGCTGACAGAAAAAAAGTACATTCAACCTAACCCTATATAATCATTAACTAACAAACAGCAAACACACACACGCGCACACACACACACACACACACACACACACACACTAGTGTGTGTAGTAAGTATTTCTCCGCACCTTTCAGAGGTATTTTTAGCTTGAACTGGATCACTTCTCTCCATGACAGCTGCTCCAAAGCACAGCCGTGTGGACAGATTTAGGTAATACACATGCACTTTAGGCCACTCCCTATCACAGGAAGTGAAATGTGGAAGCGTAACTGAAAAAGAAGAGAAGAAAGACAACACGTCTGGAGCTTTTAGATCACTTCTAGCTAACATCCTCTCTGCTGCCAAAACCAGGTAGGGAAGTTCTCAGATGAAGCAGCTGTTTTCTACTTCCTCTGCTCCTTTCATGTTGTTGAAAAAACTGTACAGACAGACAGCTGTGGCTTACTCAGACTTTCCTCTTGAAGACTGTTTACATTAAGATGTGTCGTGTTTACTGTAAAACAGAAAAGAGGCTGTAAGGTGTAGTGTTTCTTCATTCTGCTATGACTTTGTTTCACAGTATTGCTGGATAATGGCTGCTCTTAGGGCTTTCCTCACGCTGGCCGTCTGTCTCCTGCTGGTTCATCAAACATCTGCTAAAAACGATGCTCCCTGCCAGCTCTCCAAGTGGAACAATGGCTTCAAGACTTTCGCTAAACGACACATACGCGCTGGTATGCCTGAGTCTATGGACCAGAACGAGTGGGCGAAGTACATCAGGAACAACGGGGGCTGTGACAGACCCACCCAGTCCTTCCTCCACCCAAAGGACCTGAACAGGGTTAAGGATGTGTGTACGAATCAAGGGGGGAAAAGGTTCCAGGAGAATCTGTGCATCAGCCGGCAGACTTTCAATTTTGTCACAGTGAGGAGCGAGCCGGGGACGTGCGGGATAAGGAGCGTCCGACAAGAAACCAAACATCTGATCCTGGCCTGCGAGGTTCTGGACAATCAGTGCCTGCCGGTCCACTTTGAGGGAAACCCCAGAGACTTGAAGCCTGATAACAACGCCGGGGGCTGCCAGGACCCAGACAGCAAAGATGAAGCTCCCAGCTTCAGAACAACATGGCTCTGGTTGTTATCTGCTCTGCTTTTTATTGTTTTATATATGAGAAACTAGATAAGACAATGACGTCTTATGAGAGGACAGTTTTAACAATCAGATTCTCAACACATTTCAGGGAAGACATTTTAAGCCTTTACATTTATTCTGAAAAGTTTTTGGTTTTAAAAAAGGGAAATATTCAATCAACATCAAGAAAATGTCATTTTTTAAGAAATGTATTTTTGTAACAAAAGCTCCTTTCTATTATATTATCATGCATGTTTATAAGTGAGTTTGTTTTTGATACCAATCATGTATTATCTGAGAGATATGACAGATTGTTTCTCTGATTGAATTTAAAGTGACAGTATAAAGTTGGGCAATGATGTCACAGATTTGTTCTGTGGTGTGTATAGTGTGTAAACGGCAGGAATAAAATCAGACGTTCCAAAGGGATTTTCTCACATTTAAGGCTTTGTCACATTTATTTTAACATTTGTGTTTGTTTTTTTAAAAGGGTTCATGTAAACAATATGAGTTGAGCTTGATGGACAGTGATGTTCACACTGCTTTGTCTTCAGTGCATCAAATGTACAATTAAGCAATATCACAGCAGAGGGAGTGACAGTGTACTGAATATCAGCACTGATAATCACAGCAGAATCAAAAGTATGCAGAACTCCTGGCTTTGAAGATGGTAAGGATCATACTGAAAGTCAGGGATCACGTGAATAAGCTGTGTATATATAAAGGAGTCCACTTAAACCACTTCTTTGTTCTCAGAACAAAAACGTGACTTTGATTAAAAGGAAGTGATTCACATCTACACAGTGTGAGCTACTCATCAAAACATGGAGGACAAATATAGGGATTCTGTTTTAAGGGTTTATCTTATATTTACACAAACACAGAAGTGACACTACAGAAACCACGAAGAGATCATGAAGAGATTACAGCGCAGATTGTGCAAAACTGTATGCTCCGATAAAAATGTGTGGTGCCAAACCACATGTTATCTTCAGCAAGCCATTGACTGGTATGCAAATATGGGCTCTAGATTCAAAACTGTACAGACCGAGTTTTATGGCTTAATTATCATCATCTGATCTACTGATGCAAATGATTTTATTTCTCTTTCTCTTTAAAGAAATTGTTGGTATTCTTAACATATTTTAGTAGTCATTGTTTTCAGCTTTGTACGTTAAAACTTCTGAATTTTATTAGTATTAGTATTTACCTTATTAATATTATTAGTAGTAGTATACTCAAATTTCACCAACTAATTCCCACACAATGAACACAGAGACTTTGACTATGAGCGGGTCTCTGAGTGCAAACAAACTGAAACAAACATTGATAACAGTTGAATTACAGTAGGTCAAATAGGTCACCTTGGCTGCACATGCCCCGACATCTTGTAGATAATAAGCCAAAGGTTTATGGTGCGAGTCAGGAGACATGACAGCAGCACCTTTTTAACCACTAGATGGCAGTAGAGTTTCTCATACACAACGTTAAAGATCAAGGACCGGAGGAAAAGCTGCACAACCAAAACATTACAAAATGACCTGTCCATCTGTCTACAACTTTCTGGTATGCTGTAGCTTATCTGCAAACACTGCATTACTGTGACGTGATAAGGTTTGAATAATTCCCCTAAAGAGCATCAGGAGATGCGCTGGAACCTAACCACTGACTGTCTGTGCTCCAAACAGAGATTTTATTCACAGTGTTTCTCTGAAATATCTCAGTGATCATTGTAAAAAAAACTTTTGGATTTACTTACTGTGACATGAGAAAAACATCAGAAAAGATACTTTTTTTTTGCACAGTAAAGCTAAAAAAAAAAAACGCACTTAATCCCATTGGAAATAATTCAGGAATGATTTCATAAATCGGGTTCAACTTTCCATCTACTCCAGTGAACTATTTCACATCCTTTCCTTTCCTTTGCAGCTCATGTGATTCTGTTGCAGAACCAAGAAAAACTAAAATAATGTTTTCTTATTCTAAATACAGTTTTCTAGTGTTTTCTATTTATAGGTTAAAGCTACTATGACAAGTTTTTTTTGGCTGGTTATGAAACAGACTGAAATAAATATGTCTCTTTATGACCTACAAATGCAGAAGAGACCATCAAACCAAAGATTGACTGAAATGCAGCAGGGATGTGTCAGGTGAAATGTTTAGCCGCACGCTGCTGGAACAGCCTTTTTTCCCTCCACATCACAGATTCTTATATGTACTGTTTAAAAAAAAAGCTGGTTGACATCTTTGTTAACATCACCACTTACAAGAAATACTGCTTTGTCAACAGGGGGCACCAAAATTAACATAATCTGAAAGTTCCTCGCAGGAGCTTTAGTTCTCAAGCTGATGGGAAAGTGAAGTTCATGTAGAAATCACAGCATGTACTGAAACTTATTTTTCAGAATTTTGCCCAGAGGCACCAGGGAGTGACATGTCTGCTGACCACTGTTCAAGAAAATGCAGAAACAATACAACACATAAATATATCACCACTCTTTCAGGTAATTCTGGAGACTTTAGGGACCCACACTGATCACATACAGTAACAGTGACCAGAGGTTGACCTCCACTGAAGCATTAAACCATGGCCATTCCTAATCCCTGACATCATCAGACGGCCACACACACAGTCACATAAAATACACACATTCAGACACAAAGTCACGCACATAAAAACACTGTCTACTGTAAACACACATATTTGTGTGCTGACACACACAATCACAGCTGAGGAAGAAGCAAGAACGAACAACAATCGTTGACTTGGGTCAAAGAGGAAAGGCTAGGGGGAATAAAAGAATGAGTGCGGAGTGAGAGGTGGTGTGAGGGTGGAGCTGCAGAGCAGTGGGATGCAGGGAGGAGGAGTAACTGATAAAAAACAGGACTACAGTTGTATTGAACTTCATGGGTGTTTTTAGATTTAAAAAAAATCATGAAACCAATAAAATAGGTTGAGAACCATCATTTGAAAGTATGAGAACGATCCGTCTGTTTGCCTCTATCTGCCTTGCCTCACTTTACTTCATTATAATCCTTTGCTCCATCTACAAATGTTTGACTTTCCTTTTCTCCCTTTTTTTTACAATCCTTCAAGCCTGTTGTCCTGAATCTTACTAAAGCATTCAAGTTGCTGTTTTACAGTGCTGTTGTTACTTTACAAGGGCTTATTCAAATGTAAAGGGCAGAGACAAACTCTAAAAACACAGGGGAAAGGATAGAAACATGCACAGAACCAAAAAAAAAAAAAAAAAAAAAAAAAAAAATTAAATTTGTACATGAATTTTTGTATTCAGCACAACTTCCAACTTGTCTTTCCTTTTATAACTTCTATATGCTCTAAATCTCCCTCTGTCCAGCCAGTCTCATAACAAATGAGCGTGATAATTAGAACCACAAAGACTCAAGGGGGAGGGAAGAGAGATTTTAGGAGCTGGAAAGAGGGGAGGGGGGTGAAGAACAAAAGGAATAGAGTGTGAGTAATACAGGCGTCTGGGTGCAACTGCCTAGGCATCTGGAGGTTTAGTCTCATGTACACAAGGAGACTCAGCTTGATACACACAGCACACACAGACACTCCACTTTGATATACTGATGCTTTAAATACAAAAAGTCACGTTCATGGCAAAGTAATGTGTGTTGGCAGGAAATTGAGTCATGATTTGTGTTTGATTCCTGTAAAATAAGATTTTACCAGGGAAGGATAATAAATGAATAACAAATGCCTGGTAGGGGACGATTTCACCACACAAGGATGCGGGGGCTCACAAGAGCATGCATGAGCATGCACCGACACACGCACACGCACACACACACCGATACACACACACAAACAAACACATTTATGCAGACTAAGCAGAGGCGTCCCTTGTTCACAACAATCACACAAGGCTGGCCTGGTCTTGCCTTGAAACAAGGAACTTTCCCCATAATTTTGAGGTAGGATTTTTGGCAAGCAGAGATTTTTCACAAGTATAATTTTAAAGACATATCAAAACACACTCCTGAACATGCACGCTCCTTGGCAAATGATTGTCAGTCTCTTTCATTTCCTCTTTTCTTAACTTTTCTCTGTGCTCTTTTGCCTCCCTCATTCTCTGCCTCTCAATTCCATGAAGGTTATTAAATGCTGCCATCTCCTCTGCTCTAATCAAACCCACATGGTTTGTTGGGTCACACAGTGCTGCTATGTGACTTTGAGCCATGAGACATTGAGGCACTTACTTTCTTTAGAGGCTAAATGTACAACTGTCCACTATTTCACAAAAAAAAAGCAAAAACGTAAGTAAAGGCCACCACTTTGTGTCAGAGATCTTTTTATCTTTCCTGTTCAGTTAATATGTCCTGAACCTTTTAGATTTATTCTAAACCCCTGTGGTTAGGTCATGAACCCCCTTTTGACACAAAAGTAAATCATACAAGAAAGATACTGTAATTTGTGGATATTCAGTGTGCATGCGTGTGCACATCTTGTCCAGTTGCTTCCTCTGAGGTTAAAGGTCAGAGATAATGACTTCCAGGAGGTGGCAGTGGGGAGGGCCAGGGTCAAGTTCACATCTGGGATTACCGGGGTAACTGGGGTGAGCGGCTTTTTCTGGAGGTCATCTGGATGATAAAGTTGAGAATGCCACTGAAGTGTGACTTTACTACGGGCTGATCACACACACCTTCACACGCACAAGCTGAAACTTGAGCAGACTAATAGCTCCTTCTTAAAAATTGCAACCGCAACATAACGAAGACGCTTTTCATATAAGAAAAAACTGAAAATGTTGCATAAGGGGTTAGTTTAAGTAAGTCGTTTTCAAGTTTCCCATTCCACACCCAGATAAGCTCTCTTTGTAACAATAGTCTGCAGAAAGCCTGGATGCTTCACAGATATGGTACAAATGTGTGTCATTTGACTGTGGGGAGGAAATAGGAAACAATAAGCAGCTCAAGAGGAAGTGAAAGTGAAGATATTGTCCAGTTCACCCCAGTGAGAATGTTGATACAAGGCTGTGATCTGAATCAGACAGAGTCCTTACAAAACCAAGGAGACAGAGAGGGAAATATAACTAAATGTGCCATATTTCCCGCCTGTATAACTGTTTTCAGAAAAGTTAAATCCTTGTCTGTCTGAATGATGATAAAAGGTAGACATGAACAGTGAAACAATCAGTAGATTCAAACTTCCATTTATTTTCTTCCACTAATCCGGGGCCAAGAGTCTGTGGATGCAGGCTTACCAAGTAAGCCCAGACTTCCCTCTCCCCAGCTATGTTTTCCAGCTACTCTTGGGGAATCCAAAGGTGTTCAAAGGCAAGACCTCTTAGTCAACCTGAGGTTTCCTCTCAGTTGGATTAAAATGGAGGGGGCATGTTCACAAACATCTCAACTGCCTCTTTTCAATGTGAGAGAGCAAAGGCTCCATTCATATATCCTGACCCTAGCTCCAGGATGGAACCCAGCCACCCTGCAGAGGAAACTTTTTTTTGGCTCATTGTATCAGCAATCTCATTCTCTCACTTACTACCCAAGGCTCATGACTATCCTTGAGGAATACAACATTGACAAATTGGTTAATTGAAAGTTTTGCCTTCTAGGTAAGCCCCCTCTTCACCCTGGCAGTTTGGTAAATCACCTGCATTACTGATACTGAACCAATTTGTCTGATGATCTCTCAATCAATTGCATCCTCACTTGTGAGAAAGACCCTAAGATACTGAAACACCTTCGGTTGTGGTGGTTACTCACACTTAACCTGGTGGGAGCAATTCACTATTTTCAAGCAGAGAAACATAACCTCACTCTTGGAGCTCCTGACTGTCATCCTGACCGTCACACTAGTTTGCAAACCATCCCATCGCCTGCTCAAGGTCACATCTTTATAAGTCAAAAGAACAAGTTTATCTTGTAAAAGCAGCGAACAATTCACAAGTTCCCAAACTAGACACTCTCCTCCCCAAACTGTGCCTTGAGATCCTTTCCAAGGAAAATAATATAGGATATTGTCAACAAGAGACAGCTCTGGTGAAGGCCAACACCTATCAGGAATGTGTTTATCTTTATACCATGGTTACCAACAGTTGTCTGGTTATACAAGAGACAGATGCCACCGTACAACAGTCCCAGTATCCCATAGTCATCCAACAGGAATTCCCAGGGGTTACAATAACAGGCAACAAAAAAATAGACTGGATTAAACTCCCATGACCACTCAACTAACCTTTTATGGGTTAAGAGATGGTCCACTCTTCCATGGCAACCACTGTGCACAAGCTCTGTTCCCCCCCTTTTTATATATGGAACCAACACCCTGGTTCGCCAAATGCACTCTCTCAGATCCCCATGCAGCATTAAAGAGGCATGTTGGTCAAGACATCCCAACGATGTCTATTGTCATCATCTCATCTTAGCTTTTATGAACACCTGCTGCCCAGCCACTGATAAGCTTCTTGACAACACCAGCAACCTCTGCTAAGGATACAGGTACAGTGTTCCCACCTAACCGCTATCTTCACTGCAACAGGTTCTTGCCTCCTGGCCCCAACACCTGGAGGTCGCTTTAGCAATGGAGGGATTGAATCCAGATTTTATTTATTTATTTTTTATTTAAATTTGCACTCAAGCATTACATATTGGCAAAAAGACAGGGGAAAAAAAGTGTACATATGTGCAAGAGAGGTATGAGAACCTTTACCCCCACAAAAGATACGTAGTGATTAAAAAAAAAGTTTCAAATTAGTTTCTGTATACTTTATCAATGAATTCAAACGTTGCTACTCCTGTATTTGGTTTCATGTGTATTTCTCTCAATCGTCCTGGGTTCTTTAGGCTGTTTTTATGTGAACTGGGCTGATAAGACTCAAACATTACTGGGGAGAAGTCGTTAAGCATGGTGTTTTTTCATGCACAAAATAAATAGTATTGCCTGAATCTCTCTTGGCAGTTTGCAGTATCAGATACCAACAAGGCTCTTGGCATGAGAGAGAACACAGAAAGAACAAGATGTAGAACAAAAGAAGTGAACAGTATACGTAACGGATATTAGTTGGAAGGAAACATAAGGAAATGAAGATGAGTGAAATAAAGTTGGCACTGGAGGAGCAAACTAATACTTTCTTGAAGACAGAGGAGCCTCTCTTTACATATCTGTAGCCTTCATTCTTTCACTGTTTCTCAACCTCTCCATCTCTGTCACTATCTGTTTGCCTTTGATCTCTCTTTGCTGACTCACTCTGCCTATCCTTTTCTCCAGAACAATGAGGTAAATAATGACCTGCACTCTAGTCTCTAACTTTTTCACCAACTTTATCCCCCTTTCTCTCTTCTTTCCATCCTCTCCCTTTTCTGTTTCCCCCTTCTCCCTCTCTTCAACGTGCTTGAGGAATGTGTCAGAGCAGCACAAAAGAACAAAAGCTTGACAGGAGGAGGAGGAGGATGAAGAATAAGAAAAAAGAGGGGGGAGAAAGTTGCATGAGGTAAAGGAGAGAAAAGGAAAAGGGGGAATCAGGGGAAGGATTGAGTGGAGAGAGAAAGGTTGAGAGGAGCAGAACACGGTTGGGTGGATCTGAATGCTGAGCAGTGCTTTGTCATCACGTGCTGACATGCAGCATCACACACAACATTTCAGAGCTCTTTATCAAGCCCCCTCTGAACAGCACGCACACACGGTGGGTGAGGCGGTCCCTGGGCTATACTGCATGGCTGCCTGTTTGATTCAGTGGCCTTTGATGCATTTATTGTTGTGTCATGGTAATATGCTAATAGCCAGCAGGGAGGCTAAAGATTAATTTTCCCAACTTTAGACAGTTCTCTATTGTAACCTTTGTGATATAGCATCAGTCACTTTCAAACAGGGGGCTTGATCAATATCCCTCTTTCTAAACAGACCATGTTCAACAGACCACCATAGCAGTATCATGGCAGACTGATGCAGAGCTTCAACGTAAATAGTCTAATCATGTGTAAATACTTTTTAATGTGGGTCAATTTTTTTCTAACATACTTTTCGACAAGTTTTTTTCATTACCAAATACTATCACAGCAAATCCTT